>OU795038.1:62606554-63142940 GCA_917208275.1 Patella pellucida
ATACAAGACAGTCTGCCAACAATTTGAAGCCTCATGTCCTATGGAAAATCAATATACAGTGTTATCCGAAGGTGTACTACTTTCTCTAAATGTCTCTAACCCGCTCATTTATAGAACAATTACTGGATAACCTGGTTAACATAAAAAAAACCATACTGGTCGTCCATGTCACGTAGAATGAATCGAAGCACGGCACCAAATTTATTTTATTCTTGACACAACATTTTCAGAAAATAGATTTTCAAATTACAAAGGAATGGCTTAATCATTTTTACTGTCAAATAGAAGTGTTCAGCACGAGTTGGAAAGTGTACTGTAGGGTTAATATTGGAACTAGTAGTTGTAAAGAGAGAAAGAGAGGGAAATGGGGTTTAACGTCCACTCGACACAAACTAGACCATTTTCAGACTTACATATGGTTTAATTTCATTTCCATTATTCGCTCGCGCTTAGGGGTCTCTAGCAGTGGGTGGAAACCGGAGGATCCAGAAAAAACCCACGAGGTTGGACAGACAACCTTACTCCTTGCCATGTACCACTGGGGATTTTAAACCATGCCAGTTGATTCAATAACAGGCTTTATGATACAGCTGGCACATGCTCACCATTCGGCCATACAAACTCCCCTGTAGCTGTAAAGAACTTGACTATTAGCTTTTACAATTAGGAAAGGAAGAGAGCTTAAAGTCTTGTCCACAAGTACTTCTGCCAGAAGAAAAATTATTTCAAATATTATCTTGGAAGGAATATGCTCAAACTATTTGCATAACCCAAATGTTACCTGACTAATTTTGGTAAAACCGAATGAGAGCTGACAAGTAATCAAAACTTAAATTTTCACAGGAACCAATAATTGCTCACACGGTTCCTATGGACGACTTATATGTTTCCTATCTGAATATCATCAATACTGGATTCCAATTACAGAATTTCAGTAAATTTATGTCCGTCTTAAATCAATCTTTACGTTAATTGTATCTGTAGATTACCTCAAATATGTAAGCTTTTGTCATACTGCTTAATAGTCTACCATTCTTTGTTGGTAGTAATGTTTCCATTTGTAATAATCTCATTGTATTATGCACAGCAGTTCAAATAATGTAATATGCACCCGAATTCAAAAGTAGCCGGGGATCACGGTGGCTAAGTGGATAAGGCGCTGGTTCGCTAGCCTGGAGGTTGAGTGTTCGATCCCTGCATAGGCAGAGAAAGTTCATCTCGATTTTCCGGCGTGATTTCCCCTTGTCAGTGATGCAGAAGGAGGGCCTGACATGGACAGCTGCCTAGTCGTTCGGATGGGACGAAAAACCGAGGTCCCGTGTACAAATTGGAGTGCACGTAAAAGATCCCTTGGCAGTTGGAATTCGATATAAGAGTAGGCCGTAGCGCCGCTGCCCGGGCAAAATTTCCCTCATTGCACACTGTGGCGTACGCCCGTCTTCAATTAGCCCAGGTACGGTGCTTAAGCGTAGGACGTTAAACCCCATTTCATTCATTCATTCAAAAGTAGCCCGTCTTCATTAGCCCATTCGAACCATAACAGTAGGATGTTAAACCCTGTTTCATTTCTTTTCCTTTGCAATAAATATTTTGTTAGTGCCATGGTGACCAAAGCAGTGTTGATCAGACTAATTAAATCTTCCTCTAGTTCATTGGTATAAAAATAGATAGGGTGTGAAAGTAGATGAATAATTCCCTTTTCCTGTCGATTCAGCTGAAACATGTAATAGAATTTTTAATGGTTTGTTTGTTTCAAATGTCAGGGATGTGTTGAAGTGCCCTCTTAATGTCATGGTATTAAATAATGGCATTTTATCAGGAATACAATCTTTAGTAATGAGACTACATCGAGGATTCTAATCGCTATGCGTCTGATCTTGATTAGACTGAATTCCAGTTGAAATGGCTCAGGTAATAAATAAGGATGCAAGTTAAAAAAAAAATAAGAAGAGTGGAAATCATCTATGCCTTACGAAGCAGCTATGTCTCCTAATGTAAGTCCAAATTTTTCAGACTAAATTATGACTTTGATTTTTATTCTTAGTTGTATATATTAATATTATGTTAAATGCTTTTGTATTTTGTTTAAATGGTAGTATATATAGCCTACAATGGAAACATAAAAATGTGTAGCCATTAAGAACATATCTTATAGGAATACTTGGATGTTGACCAAATTTGATAAGATGCCAGCCATCATGAAATCTTTTGTTTGTATTCCCAAGTTTTTCCGCACACATGATATATCTCTGGATTCTAATAGAATGCTCACACCAACAGGGTTCCTTCTGCTCTGATTTGAATGCTTCACACCATCACCGAATAGTGATACTAATTTTTAGTTCTATTTCAAATTTTATTTTAAGAATTCATATAATATTTATCAACCTTGTATTCACGTATATAGACAATATATAGCTAAACATTAAGGTTATCATTCTGTCTGTCTTTAATTCTAATGTTAATATTTTGATTTAAAGTCCATAAAGGTAATTGCCTAAAATTGCCAGCAGGCTTATTAAGAGGAACCTCAAACAAAGAGTTATAGAATTAACAATAGTCACGTCACATTAGTGCCAATCAAAGTGTCAAATCTATATATATACGACTTACAGGTTATTAACCAATTCTATTAATTATTTAACCAATGAAATTACATATTGATTTAACTTCTTTTATTTTGATTCGTTAAAATATATTTTTATCCCTAAATTTATCTTTTATCTGATTGGTTGAAATGATTGTTCTCTTGTCGGTATGCAAATTAGTTTCTTTAAATACAGACAGAGACAGAACATGAATATTGGAGATAGGAGATAGAGATAGGAGTTAGGACATTTAGAAACCTGTTGATATGAAGTTGTAAATAATGTATTTTAAAAACTGTATATAAAGTAATATTGGAATGAATTTGGAATTGGACTTTTAATGAACAGACGGCTGCCTTCACCAGAAAACGTCTCCAATAATGAGTTATACACCCCCAATCCTAGCTCATCTACAAATAATCCATATGTGTCACCTAGGAGCATATTCGAAACCTGAATAGCCCCGAAACACGGTGGTCACATTTTGTATGTGGACACTCTCTCTCTATATGTCACAATTTTTGTCTGATTTCTGGTTCCTTTCAATATTGTAAGAAAAATCACATTGTTAATGTGTGGATCCTATAGAGATCACAATTTTTATTCTAGTTTAATGAAACTTGAAATGTAAGTTTATAACCCAAAGATCTTGGTTTCTTCTGATATTCCCACTTATCGGACCGTAACTTTGCGTGTTATGGCCCCTGATTGTACGAGAAATCATATTTTGGCTTGTGGTACCTCTAGAGGTCACAATTTTTATGTGATTTAAAAAAACGTTGAAGTATATCACCCTTACACCATAATAATGGCTGACAAAATGACCGCTCCATGTACACAAATTGTGGATACTACAGAGGTCACAATTTTAAACCGATTTTGGTGAAACTTAAAAAATATGTTTATATTTCAAAGATCTTGGTTCCTGTAGATATTTTCACATATTGGACTGTAACTGCCTTGATTATGACCCTGGATGGAATCAAAGAATCACAATTTTTATCCGATTTTAAAGTCTAATTGGCTGGGACTTTTGAACAAAATAATTATATGAGAGTGAGGAAACTTTGCAGAGTGATAGTGATTTGATTGCTCAAGGATTTTTAAAGAGATTAAAATGTACAAAGATTGTCTTCGAATTAAAATGGGATCAAGATGGAGGAAAACAAAATCACTGTGCGTTTAAGCAAGACGCTTTAAGTTTAACTTTGCGTATATTGTAAATCAGCAGGCTTTGAATTGGAGAAATTTTAAATGTCATGACAGTTTTTCTACCAAATATGACAAAGCGTTTTTTTTTTAATTATAAAAATTGCAGTAGGTGATCTAAAGAAGGAAACTCTGAAAAGAAATAATTGGGAATGAATGCATATACATGTATAGACAAAAAGTAGATAAATAGCATCAAGTTTTCCGCTCGATTCTCCAGGGGGTTTTGTGTAAAGCAATCAATGTCACACCATCAGTGCAACATATTGGTCTTTCTTTTTATCATCGCCATCTTCTAGTTGCATGAATATTTACTTGACAAGTATTTTAATGATTTTCTGCTCTGATTTTTTGTCGTTGTTGTTGTGTAACTCACGCAATATTATTATGTTTCCGTCCGGCTCACATTGGCCTATTTTTTCGAGAAGAGAAACCAGTAAATCATTCATCATCATACTTTTTAATGAAATCAGTCAATGTGTACTGTAAACATTATTAGATTGAAAACACATTTTATTCACTCCAGGATTAAATTTCTTCTCGCTGCAGATCGAGCTTCAAGATTTAAAAGAAGAACATTGTTATAATCATGGAAGCTGGAGGGAGCCTAGTGCCAACATTTATTCATCAGTTATGAATAAATATTCTAATATCCAGTCTCCCTTGAGACTGAGTCTAATCGACTTAGATAAATCATGGTTATCCAGACTTATATATGACAGCTAAAAGGACGTTATTATGTATTCTATTAAGTTATTTCTGCTTCGTGTAATATCAATTATTTTCTGACATGGATCTGTAGTTAGCTAATGATGTTCTACTGTATAATTTCTGTGCTTCATATATTCAGATATTATATTAAATTAATTAGATTGTGGCCATGCTATATCAAGCGTCATGCCTCAGGATAGGGGAACATCAGCAGTTGGGGTACCATGCTGTGAAAGATGATTTCTAGTCAGTTACTATCTATCAAGATCATCTTTCACTGATAATATAGCTGGATAGTCGTGGGCTTGTTTCATATTCAGGCAGACAATGGGATTAACCCATGGTATTATGAAGGGCCTGGACTGAAATAGCATCTAGTTGTTTGGATGGTATGGAAAGCAGTGATCCCATGTACACTACTATTTTGGCATGGACATAAATAAGGTATTAGCAGTTGGAATTTGATGAAAGAAGCCATAAATGCTGCTGTCCACCTTCCAGTGAAATTTTCTCGTAACGCATTGGGTGGCAATGTATGCCTGTCTTCATTAGGCCAATTTATGCAGAAAAGTAGATGTCCTGTGAAAGACAAAATTAAAGTACTTTAATTGCCCTAATGAAGCTTAGCTGCTTTGGCCTAATGAAACTATCAGTTTGTTTTGAATCGCATTGAACCTTTTTATTGTTCTCTCCCACCTTTGAAATAAAAAACACTGAAATTTGCTGCCTGTGGAACACAAAATTAAATTGCTGTGGCATAATGAAACTATTACATCAATTCAAATTGATTTTCTGCAATATACTGGGGGGGGGGGGGTTAGCATTGTTCAATAAATATATTATAACCTAGAAAGTTCTGTTTACATAAATTGTAAATGATTTTTTTCTAAAAAGGCTAAATTTGAAACATCCAAACAATTGAAAGAACTGTTACCGGTACTCGAGAATATTCAAGTGGATTTTTATCAGGTTGTTCTATGATTGGAAATCTATACTAAACTGAAATCCCAGACATTCCTCCAAAAATCAACCTGATTAGTATTTTAAACATTTCAGAAGACTTAACAATTGTAGATCAAATTAAGATGGATAAGTACAGGGCGGACTCAGGTCAAAAAAAATATTGATAATATGACTTAATTTAAGTTTTGGCCCTGGTTGAACTATAATAAAATAGTGTTATAAGAAAATATTTTATGGATGAAAAAGAAAAATTGGTTAAAATCAATATATTAACCAGTGGCAGAAATTACCATAAAGTCAGGATCCATATTCACATAATTTGATAATTTATGTGTTTTATTTTAGCTCTTATCCATTCTAAATGCTATATTATTTTTAAGAATTGATTAAAATTTTTGTGAATTAGGCCTTCAGGTGCCTGATCATAGTATAGGTTGAAAAATTTACATACCATAAAATTTGATTGTTAGAGGATTTAATTTTAAAGCACAATATAAATCATGAATGCTATTCTTCACCTGTATATTCTGTGCGTTTTTCCAAATGTCCGTCCAGGAATATGCCTGATTGGACATCAAGATATGGTGAAAATTATTCAAAATATATTGACTTTACTATTTAGGAGTTTAAGGTCCACTTCCACCAGGGATGATATTGTAGACAAACATTTAGAATTTATAACTACTGTATACATGTAACGGTGAACCCATGTAACTACTAGTACTATATATACTCATCAGCTGGATTGATTGGGTAATAAAGATAAATGATAAACCCTTTTATTTAATTAAACACCTACCTTAATTTATTAGGTTTAATCTCACTGTGCCCCCTAATCAACTGGTGTTATAGGCTAGTGGTGTGAAAATTTAAGTAAATAAAGGATTATAGACTGTATCCTTATTAGTACTGTTCATCTAGTTAAGATTAAATTATTATAATGATTAAAATATATAAGTCAAGTTCACGTGTCATCGGTTAACGATATCTTAAATATTATTCACCTACCTCCTATTCAGACAAATAACGACGTTGAGGGATGGCACAGTAAAATGAAAAAGACCGGAACAAGCGACCCAAATATTTTTAAATTTATAAACATTGTGTCGAATGAACAGACTTTTACCGAAAATACAATACTTCAATTGGGCAACAGGGGCCGATTGGCCCCTAAAAGGCGGAAATATATAAGTGTAGAAGACTTTACTAATAATCTAAAAATCGAACTATTAAATGGAGTTAAAAGTGCAATTGAATACACCGATGCCATATCACATTTAGTAGGGTTCTGAAATATGTTTGATACATGTATTTGTTGTTACATTATTTGTTGTTACTTTTATTGTGAATAAAGTTGTTAATTAGTTTAATGCTAGTAGTTTTTAAAAATAGACTATACCTTTAACACCATTGTATTCGATAATCCCCTTGCTTGATTAATCCCCATATGAGAACAATAGCAGGGGGCACAGTGAGATGTTCCCATTTATTAACTACTTAAATCTGCCTTGATTGACTTTCTTAATCTACGTGTTTCCTTTCTATCTTAATCCTGAAAACAGTTTGTGGTTTCTACTTTGTCTGACACTTTAAATCACTTGATGTCGGTCTACAAAATTATTAAAGGTAGTCAAAGATTAGTCAATAAACTTACAAGCTAACTTTTATCTGTAACCACTTCATGACGTAAATATTACGTAGGCTATAATCATCATACAAAAATTTATCTATCCAAAGAGTGCACCATTATTAACAGGTTCAGATCGGCACGCTTTCATTCTATTATAGTATGAAACCACGTAATTTTGTACGAATAATACTGACATAAATGTGGTTCCCGTACGGGAATTAAATATTGAATGTAGCAGATGCACCTATTTTTTGGTATTCAGAACAGACATGCTAGATGACATAAAAATATTTGCAGTTGAAGAGAATGAAAGTTTATTGACTCTATTTCCTGAAGCTGACAAACGACTTCTGGTGAACTAATTCTGACCTCTATTAACCCCTAACTATAAATGTCATATGAGCAAAATATCATCCCTGATATAAATCCAGTAAAATGTATAGATTTTGTGTGAAAAATTACTTGAAAATGGATTCATAAATTGAGACATTGGCACCCTCTTTTCAGTTTGAGCTTTAACAAAAAATTCTTTTGAACTGAGATCTCGGTTAAGCTGATTATCCTTGCTTATCTTTGTGCAGCTAATACTATCTCAAACTAAATCCTTTGTCCGCAAATTCTTCTTTGAAGCGTTGCTCATGCAGAGGTGCAGCACAGTGACAAAGAATAATCCATTTAAAATCATAAAAAGCTCTTTCCTTTCAATATGTATTGAATACATGGAGAATTGATTAGATATTGGAATAAATAGCAGGACTGTGTTCTAGGACTGTCTGATAGAAATTGACCTTCTACATAACATACCGGTATATAAAAATAAGTTTTAAATTGTCAGAAATAGAGATGGAGGTATAGATTTATGTCAGATTATTATTTTGTCTAGGTCATTTTAAACCATTGATGTAATGTTCAGATGCCATTTGATTTAAAGGTTTTCTTTATTAATCATTAGTAATTCGATTTAAGGTGTTTTGGATAGGCCTATATAGCTAGAGTTAAATTGGTTATGTTCATATTGTGTTGTGTGTAATCTGATCTGAAGCAATTTGATGTCATTGGAACCATCTTGGAATTGTGGAATCATTTCATAAATCAAGGTATGTATATCGATGCATCTTTGTACTTGAATTGATGGAGCCTTAGGCCATTTTCAACGACAAACAACAATATGGCGAGTAGTGTTTGGACCCAGTTCCTGTTTGAAAAATTGATTTGATAATAAACATTCGACTATATATACATAAACATTGTGGATATTAAAATAGGATAGTTTGCAAAATTTAAATCACATCTTTTGAACCATTCCTGAGATGTACACATTTAAACGTTTTCAGTTTATAAGTTGTCCTTTAATGGTTTTTTTTAAAACAACTTACTTGTAATTAGGTCAGTGCTTGAATTTTGATCATTATTCAGGTCTCGGGGTATTTGGTGTTGAAATAAACATCATTGAATTTGGTTGGCTTTTGACAGAATCACCATTCACCAGCTTCCAATTCCAGGAGAATAGAGGATGTGGCAGCCTGAAATACATTCATAAATTTTTCTATAATGACACCAAAATGAATCCAATTTTAAGCATCTTTACCAATAAAATTGCCCCCAAAATCAATCTTTTTGGGGGATTAACAGAACGGATCAAAAACAGATTTCATTCATATAATTTTAACCAGAAGAAGCTATTGTTTCAAATGAGTTGATGTATAACTTAAATTGACAGAAGCAACTAAAGGAAATTAGAATCTTATCTTGGAACTAGCTGTTTTATGTAATTTTGAATATAAAACGTTAACAGCTCATATTGAAATACATTCATTAATTTAAAAAGGATTTTTTGTACTTGACAAGAAAATTGATGAATCCATCAAATTGTGGGCCATGTGCAGCAAGTCAGACTTATAGATAGCAGCTTTCAACAAATGGGATAACAAGAATGTTCACCTGCAATTCACACCGATAGGATAAAATTTAAAACAAAAGGGTACTACAGTATATGCCACCAATATTGGCACTGGTATATGCAACTTAAAGACCCATGACATTTGGAAATTAAATGGTATAAGTCCACAAACTAATGAAACGCCCAAGCGGTGATGAAGTAGCCTTGTTACTCAAATGTTAAGCCATTTGGAAAAGATCACCATTTTTGATTAACTAGGTGATATTACTCTGATCAGCAGTAAATATTCGCTAGGCCGCACAGTCACTGATAAGGATGACATCGATGCGACTCAATGAGTCCCCAAAATTAACTTTTTTCCTCCGACAAATTAAATTCTAGAAAAAAATAATAAAGACGTTTGAACTTTGAAGTATGTGTAGGTAAAAGTATTTCCTATTCAGTGTAAATGGGTATTAAAATGAGTAAAAGGCACCATTATGCCCCTAGCAGTTACGTCTTATGAAAATGATGCACACGTCGTGGAGCCAATGATTGACACCACGTGATGTGATTGCACGTGTTGAAGACAGTCATCTTTAATATTGATATTAGAAGACCATTTGTTATTCTCTGTGAAACAGATTGTGTAGGATTATCCCAGGACTTATACATTTTGGAATTTGGTGGCTTAAGACTAACAAAAGTTTGTAATTATTCGAAAAGGGATCACAGAGCTTTAGATAGTTGCACAGGACTAGGAAACCGGTTTGAAAGAATATTGCACACATTATTAATTTATTTTTCACAGACATGGCACTTATTCTTAATCCTTTTATTGCTATATTAGAGGCATTAATATGTATATAAATGTAGAAATAGCACTGTTTTAAAGATTTGAAGAGAGTTTTTGTACCTGACAAACCATGGAAAATTTATCAGTCTAGATAGGAAATGAACGTTGTATTGAGGAGTGTTTAGTGTCACTTTAAAGAAAAGTGGCTTGTCTCAAGTGTGATAAGAATCAGTTAATCACTTTGATATATTAAGTCTTAGGACTTCCTCTACTGATGTTGGCTTTTGAACAGGCATTAAGAGCATGATAGCCACATGTTTGTTGTGTGGATTTTGTCTTCTGAGCATATTTTTCTTAGCAGGGAGTTATGACATTTTATTGTTTCACTAGATTAATTTAGGAAAGATTGGGTTGAAGAGTTGAGGAAGTCTGTTTTATGATTGCCAGGATTGTGACAGACACAGCGCCAAGCAGATTTTATCCACAAAAATCAGATTCCAAGCTAGTTTGCTTGCCCATTACAAAGGATTTGACAAAGCAGGATCTGTTTGTTAACAGGTCATTTTTTCAGTAACTGCATATGAAAAATATCATGCATTAAATACATATAACATTTTCCAAATAACTTCTCTAAACTGAAAAAATGACAGAATGGAAAGCAAAGGTGGGGTAAAGAAGCGCCCCACAACCTCAAATGAAAATGAAATAAAATAGGGAGTGGCGGGAGGGAATGTTACACAATGGATTTGCAATTATTAAGAGGTTTGACTTTATATTTACTGTAAGAAAAATTCCTTCCCTGTTCAGGCTGATAGAAAACCAAAAGACCTGTTTATAAACTGTGTATTAATTAGTGAACTGGGTACCAAACCCAGCTGATTGGATAAGTGGATAAGGACAAACCAATCATAATCACCCATTTGGAGAAACCATGCACCCATCTGAATGTACTGTTTTAACCTCTATTCAACTATATGACTAGGTCATATTGGGTTATATTTAATTAATTCGCTTGTCCACTGGGGTCTTTATGAGAGTAGGGACAACTTAGGCCAACCCAATCCTTGCCCTACACTAGCATGGCATTGAACCCATGACTTGCATAGATAATGGACCTTTTTCATTTACAGTGCACACTCACAGTACTCGGCTAACTGCACCCCCCCCCCCCTCAACACGTCACCCTCACCATCATCATCTAAATGCAACTGAACATATTCTCAGTAATTCTCAGTAATAGATACAAATATTAAAGTTGTGGATAGTCGACACAAATCTTAGGATGTTTCTTCACTATTTATTATTTGAACTTCTGCACATTATAAATTCTGAAACTTATGTACAAATACATAGGCTACTCAAATGACTGAAAGATAACAAAATTATAGTAGGCTACCCAATGACCTAAAGAGACAGTCTTGTTGGTTTACAATCTATAAAAATTAATAATTATAATTGCTACGGTCTACATCTGATATAAAATTTAACCTCAAGACAATAATAAACCTAATGCTATATAAATAAATATACAATTACACAGATTACTTGGTAATAGGTACTTGTGGGTTGTGACAGGATTTTTCTGTCAGAAATCAAAACCCTCGGCCCTATGCATAGAATCAATACACTTCAACAAAACTAGCCAAAGGAAATTAATTCCCTGCAACCTTGTCAGAAGGAAGAGTATCGTTGATAGGGTATCGAAAGGGCTATTCTGACATATTTACGAAATTCTTTTTTTATTTAAAATTTATTCAAATGAAAATGTACCATGTTAGTCCCAAAACAACCTAGTTCAAATTGAGTCAAGACATCTCTTTCTTCGATGTGACAATATCTTACAATCAATATCTCTGTTTAAATATTACTGCAAAATTGTAACATTTGTGGTATTTTTAAAATATTGTCTTGATTTGAACTTGTGTTAAAAGAACGGGAAGTTGTTATTACCGATGGCGGTTGAACATCCGTGTCTTGTGGATTGTGACATAATCAATATTGCTTGAATCGATTCTTAAGATTTTTTTCATGTCATCAAATTTGTGATGAAAAAACACTCATTATTGATTTCCGTCCTAATTAGCGCTTAACGAGCTCATTTCATCCGATTACATAGTTAAAGGACTCTATTTTAAAGGAAACAAACATTAAGTGTTTTTGTATTTGATTGGACTTGAGCTAATTTATGACATGCTCTTAAATCCCCCAAGATGTTTTTGGTTGATAGATTTATTTTTACAACGCCCCGATTGTATTTAATATCATGGAGTCGCACTGGCAGCATCCCTAGGATTGATTTATGAAAACTTTTTTTAAAAAAAAGTATGTTACACAGGATGGTCGAGGTGTGATCGAACCAGGGAATAAACAAGACTCAACAGAAAACTAAGAATTTGGTTTATAACCATATCACCAATTGACAATACCATTCATCTGTGCCTACCATTCAAAGTTGACTACCAATCATGGACGATACAATTCATTGATGATACCATTCAACGGCGACCATATCACCAATCTACGAATTTCAAATTTTCAAGTTATATTTTTTAAATGTATTAAAATAAAGCCTTAAAATAGATGGTAGCCTATCCATAAACAGTCCTACCTTGTTAAAGAATAATCCTTTTAATCCTATAATTCACTATTACCAGCTGAGAAATTGGCAGAAATATCATTTTCAACTTCAAATTCCAAAGTTTGAAGATGGCTATTGCATAATAATAAATAATAATAATAATAATATTTATTTCTTAGTATACGCATAACATCGTAAAAACAATCTCAATGCGTATTACAAACATATATGACATGAAAACATATAAAAAACATATAGTATGAGATAGAAATATGACATAAAAATATAAAATTATATGAAATAAAAACATATAATACGAAATAAAATCATATAATATGAAATAAAAACATATAATACGAAATAAAAACATATAATATGAAATAAAAACATATAAGACAAATAATAAAAACATATATGATGACATAAAACACAATTAAAAAGCAAGAGTAGTGTGCGTGAATCATTCAGTGTAGCGTTTTTGGTAAAGATGTGTTTTGAGGTGTTTTTTGAAGGAGTATAGGGAGGAGGCATTGCGAATGGAAAGAGGGAGAGAGTTCCACAATCGAGGGGCAGCATTAGTGAAGGCACGCTTGCCGTATGTCACTTGGAGGAACGGTCGTGCTGGCGCAATAAGAATTATCCCAGCTGAAGAGCGGGTCCGCCTCTGTGGAACTCTCTGTGTTAAAAGATCAGACAGATAAGGTGGTGCTAGCTGATTGAGACATTTATAAGTGAAAGTTAGAATTTTGAATTCAGTGCGACTGTGCACAGTGTAACCAATGGAGATCGTGGAGAATTGGGGTGAGGTGGTCATTCTTACGGGTGCGTGTTATGAGTCGTGCAGCAGAGTTTTGGATAGATTGGAGACGTTTAGTTAGAGAGCTAGGATAGAGATCATGCAAAAGACTATTACAGTAATCGAGGCGTGAGGTGATGAAAGCGTGAACAAGTGATTCAGTGGAGGTGCGATCTAAAACGTTGCGAATGCGACCAATTTTATGCAGCGCGAAAAAAAGCTGACTGGCATACTTTAGTAACGTGACTACATAAAAGACCATTTTCATCGAAATAAAACCCTAAATTACGGACAGTGGAACATGGAAGAACTTCCTCATTGCCTTTTCGTATATTTTTTAATTTATCGCAAAATCTATACTTAGAATGAAAATGAATAACTTCAGTTTTACCATCATTAAGTACAAGTTTGTTAGCAAGCATCCATGCACGAATATCATCAACACATTTTTCAATTGCAACCTTTGAAGCTTTAGCATTATTACATGTAAAATACAACTGGGTATCATCAGCGTACAACATAAAATCCAAACCATGACGAAGTATAATATCCTCTAAAGGAGTACAGTAAAGTGTGAACAGTAGCGGACTTAAGACACTTCCCTGTGGTACACCGAATTCAAGAGGAGCGGATACTGATTTTTGACCATTAACGACAACACACTGAGTTCTATCACGCAAGTACGATTCCATCCACTTTAAGGCCACGCCTTTGATACCAAACCGTTTCTGAAGTCTATCCAATAGAATGCAATTGTCAATAGTGTCAAAAGCAGCTGACAAATTTAACAATACCAGAATAACTTCCGAATGGCCATCTAGGGCTAGCATGATATCATTATGTACTCGGAGTAAGGCAGACTCGGTGCTATGGTACTTTCTATACGCAGATTGGAATTTCGAGTATAAGGAAAACTCACTGAGATGATCATTAAGATCACTAGCTACACATTTTTCAATGAGTTTGCCACCAAAAGGGCAGTTCGAAACTGGGCGATAGTTTTTCAGTACATTTGAATCCAATCCTGGCTTTTTCAGTAGTGGTCGAACAATGGCATGCTTAAATTCACAAGGAAAGTGTCCGTTATCAAATGAGGGGTTGATGATCTGTGTAAGGTGAGGAAGAAAATGTTGAATACACAATTTCAAGTGACCAGTGGGAAATGGGTCAAGTGAACAGGACTTAGAGTTCATTTTTGACACAAGACGCAATGAATAGGGTTCAGTTACATGAGTAAAATGTGTAAAAGAATGACCAAGATCACGATCATGGAGGCAATAAGAAAACAAGGGAGATAATTGTGTTATTAATTCCTGTGTCAATGATTTTTAAGGGTGGGAAATAATGCCCATGTCCTAATCCATCTCCCGAACAAGCCAGATTGTAAGACTTATTATATCTGTAGTGTGCATGTGCATTTGGGATAACAAGACACTAAAGCTATAATATGTAGCCTGTAAATTTATCAAAACACTATAAGAAGTAACCCAGTTAACATGGATCGTTAGATTTACGTTACTTTTACGTCATTATGGTTAGATTTAGGTTAGCGTCCAATAATGGTAAAATTGTATGGTTAAATTTACGTTACTTTTACGTCAGAATGGTTATGGTTACTTTTACGTCAGAAAATGACGTAAATCTAACGTAAATTTTATGACGGTTATATAACCAATTTTTTTCGCTTCAATACTTCTGGATTAAATAACCATACCAGTGTGTGCACTTTATAACAATTGATAAATAGAGGGAATTCAGTCATAATAATTAAATATGTATTATTGGTGATAATTCTAACGTTAATCTAACGTAAATTTTACGTCAGGTTTCTAACCGTTAGTTTATGGTTAGTTTTCTAACGTAAATCTAACGTTAGTTTTCTAACGTAAATCTAACGTTAGTTTTCTAACGTAAATCTAACGTTAGTTTCCTAACGTAAATATAACGTTAGTTTTCTAACGTAAATATAACGTTAGTTTTCTAACGTTAATATAACATTAGTAAATATAACGTAAAACAAGATGATCCATGGTGATAATTCTAACGTTAATCTAACGTAAATTTTATGTCTGGTTTCTAACCGTTAGTTTATGGTTAGTTTTCTAACGTAAATCTAACGTTAGTTTTCTAACGTAAATCTAACGTTAGTTTTATAACGTAAATCTAACGTTAGTTTTCTAACGTAAATCTAACGTTAGTTTTTTAACGTAAATCTAACGTTAGTTTTCTAACGTAAATATAACATTAGTAAATATAACGTAAAACAAGATGATCCATTCAGATTTGCAGTCTGCAGATTAGAGACAAAAAATTGGACATGGCCCACTTCTTTGTGGGATTGGACATAGACCAATATAAATAGGTACAACCTTGGCGGACCTTGTCGAAATGGAACAAAATCTGTTAATACAGACAAGATTTTAACAAAAAAGTGGGTGTGGTACCGTCCAAGGGGGGCGAATCATGCATCAAAATCAATAGTTGCTTAAGCAATAAGTTTACCAAGTTCCGAGACAATCAATTCAGACGCTAAACCTGGAGTTCGGATGTTTGATCCCTGCATTGTCCGAGAAAGTTCATGTTGATTTTCCGGCGTGGTTTCTCTTGTCAGTGATACAGACGGGGGGCCTGACAAGGACAGCTGCCTAGTCGTTCGGATGGGATGAAAAACTGATGTCCTGTGTACACATTGGCGTGCACGTAAAAGATCCCTTGGCAGTTGGAATTTAGTTGCTGCCCAGGCAAAAATTTCCCTTATACCACACTGTATGGTGTATGCCCGTCTTCAATTAGCCCGGGTTAGGTGCAGAAGAGAGGGGCACATACACACAAAGAAGAAATGGGTTTGTAGACATCAAATTGGGTGTGGTTGCAGGAAAGATTTTGTGTGTCCTTTGTAATGAAGCGACTCAATGAACAAGCCTAAACATAACCCACAGGAGAATACTATTGTTGTAGGCTGGAATAATCAGACGCCTATTCAATTTGGACGTTTCGCATACATGTATTTCGCCGAACATAACTGATTAGAAGTTACTGTAAAAACGTAAATGATTGAATGTAATTCAGTTTATATACATTCATGTTATATTTTTACATGCCTTGCTACCCATTTGTATGCATTTCCAAGTGCCCAAGAATAGAGATTTAGCTCCTTAAAGAATCGTGGTCTGTAGGTGACACACAAAGAGATAAATGAATGACATATTCTCATTTCAAATTCCAACTCTCAAGGGTTCTTTTACGTGTACATGCAATGTGAGCACAAGATTTTGGTTTTTTGTCCTATTCGAATGACTAGACACTGGTTTCGTCAGATCCTACGACACTAACAAGGGGAACTTTCTCGACCAACACCGAGATTGAACCCCTCATTTGCTAGCCATTTTGTTACTGAGTCACCGAAACAAAATGGCTAGCAAATGAGGGGTTCAATCTCGGTGTTGGTCGAGAAAGTTCCCCTTGTTAGTGGTGTAGGATCTGGCAAAACCAGCTCCTTCAGAAAACGAGGTTAAATCCGAAACCGTACATAGTCGTTCGGATTGTGTACCTATTGGCGTGCATGTAAAACATTCCTTTTGCCTGTAAGTACAGTCACTGTCCAGACAATATTCCTGTCAAATGAACATCTTCATTAGCTAAGTCGGAACAGAACGGTAGGACATTAAACCCCATTTCATTTTGTACATCACATGGAGCACAAATTCACCTGTCCAACCTCATGGGTTTTCTCTAATGCTGTGGCTATTCCAAACGATGAGGCGTAAGAATTATTGATGGACAAGTGCAAATTTGGTAACTTACGTATGCGCTACTGGAACATTTACCATGTCGTAAAAATAGTCTATCAATAATTCTTACGTCAAGTTGTAAGAATAGCCACGTCGTTTCTCTTACTCCTCTGATTCCCTCCTACTACTAAAGAACCCTAGCACAAGTGAATTATTTAAAAAATATTGAATCATATGTAAATTCAAGTTTCGGTCGAGCGGAGGTTAAACCCCATTATTATATAATTTCAATTCCCTCCAAATTGATGAAAAAAATATGGATTATTGCATGAAAAAAAAAATCCCCCCCAAAATTATGTAACAGTACTTTAATAATGTAATAATTATTTTTTTTTGCACTGCACAAAAAATCTTACATCCCAAATATTTTTGAGTAGCGTCTGAAACGTTGGCAGACTGAGTCTGAAAAGACGCCAGACTGGGTCCGAAATGACGCGGGACCGAAATGACATGTAATCCATACATCTATGCCAATTATGAATTATATTTTATTATTAAATTGTTCACTTTTCTAATTTCACCATTTCAAACAATAATTATCATACATTGTTTTGGTATTTGTAATTTGTATCGCGGTCAAAAATATAAGATGAGTTGATTAAAAGCTTGCTTTAAATCTTTACATATATATATGAAAATATAATTTGTTCTTAAAATGAAACTTATCGGAATACAACATTAGTTTGTTTAATTTAAAGATTTAGATATCTTGCAATTTGTATCTGATTTTAAAATTGTTAAACTTGTCTTTTTTATTTCTTTGTATTAAATATATATAACTTATTATAAGTTGTAAAAACAAAGCTTATCAAATTTATTGGAGATGGGTCTTGTATAATAATATGGGTGCAGTGGAATTTGCAATCAAATTCAATCCAAAACACATTTTTACTATATTTTTTTGCATGTCAAGTTAAAGAACTGAGTCGAGTTTGAGCCAGTTATTTCTCGATTTATCAGTCGAGAAGTTGTAAAACCATGCCATATTACTATTAGAATAAAGCTTATGAAAATATTGACGGTAGGGCAAACGTCTCGATCAAAGACCTCTCTCTAAAAAGTAAAATTCCCCGATCTCATAATCCTTTTAACAATATCACGTAGTAATGTAGCCCCATATTATATAAAATTTTCACCAGTCAATTATTCGTGTGGGGCAAGGTCAAGGTCGGGACTTTTATTTACACTGTAGATCGGTAAATATTATATTATTTCTATCGATATTACATTTTTTTTATTTTTTAAAGTTATGTTTAGTGTTGTTATTTATCTACATCGCTTTAATTATTTATTAAATATATTTTTTGTGTGATGATTTAACCGGTTCTGTCTGGTATTAACCGGAGCCTACGGAATTATGGGAATTAAAAATGGCGGCTTCGTTCATAATTATGAAAAATATATCCTGTTATGTTATGTTTTATAAGTTTAATAAAGTTATTTCATACACGATTTGAAGTTCAGCTTAGTAAAATTGAAGGTAAGTGCCCTTTTTTGTACGAACATCCGCCGAAAGCAGACAGATCTACTGTTGACAAAAACTATTCGAAAAAGAATCCTCGCAGCGGGCCATGGAAAATTTTGTTACGTGAAATTCGTATTTTAAATTGGCTTAACCAGTATTTTTGTTTGCACATTATGCAGTATACATTGTCCGTAAACCGTACGATTTATGAACAATTAAGACTGCTTTATTCGACAGTCATACTGGTTCAAAAATTCTGTAAAAAAAATCGCGATTTTAAAGTCACTAATTTTAAAATGGCAAAATTATCAAACAAATATTTACTGCTAAATTACAGGCTATGCTAATTATAGTATAGCAAGAGTATTTTCTAAACATTTGTAGGGGTATTTCATTTGGTAACAGGCGTATTCAACACCAGGCAAATCAACACCAGTAAAATTGGCGTATTCAAGACCAGTATATTATAAGACAAAAGCAGGATTAAAGGACCTAAGTCCGTAACTCAAAATCCTTGAAAATCTTCGACATCGACAACACAAACTATTGGTCAATTTAAATCGACATTGAAGATGTAAACTTACGGGAAAAGATGAGCTCCTGATATCCAATATTTAAGATAAAATAATTTTTCTAACATAATGCGCTTCAGCCCTGGTTGTATTGAGGGACGAGGCTAGACATATTACACGGCATATGTAGACTGGAATAACCAGGCGCTAAAAATTTGCACTGGATTGAGGCTGAATGGCTTATTTCGCCGAACATAACTGATTTGAAATTGGAGTAAAAAGGGAAACCATTTAATGTAAATCAGTTTTTATACATTCATATTACAGTATTATATGCGTTGCGTCCCACTTTTGTCAGTTTCTAGATCCCAAATGTTAGCTCCTTTAACAAGATGTTTATTATATACCTTAAATAGTCATAATACAAACAACAGTTGAAATATTTCATATTCGAAGACAATATTTACATAATATAAAACAAGTAATAAAAAAAATGGAACCGGTCCCTTAGTGTTCAGTCGAGAGTTGATTCCGTTATGCCAACCCTCAACGTCTTTTTTTGGCGAACGGGGTGCATAAACACGGACCAACTCTTCGCACTAAACATTCGGTTTGATATCCATTGGTTCTTGACGTACTCAAGGACATCGGATTTGATTTGAAGTTTAAAATACAAAATAACAATATATACATGTACTGGTCTTGAATACGCCGATTTTTCTGGTGTTGAATTAGCCTGGTGTTGAATACGCCAGGATTCTTTCATTTGGGGGGGGGGGGTGTTTGTTTAACTTTCTACTTATATTTTTGCCAATTAATGATGCATAATATTGAGTTCCATGACATTTCGGTACCCTGTCATTTCGGACTCAACATAGACAACGTTTCGGACTCAGTTCAGTAGGACAACTTTTCGGTTTCAGTTTGGCAACGATACAAACTATGATGAATAATTAAAAGACTGTTGAAAGTGTATGAGATATATATAGTAACAGCTGTTTGTTTTATGTGAAACGGATAGTTGTCTTTAGATTTATTAAATTGATCAGCGATTGTTGAGACTGTGATTAACATTGCCTGTCAGTGCCTGTTGTCCTTTGCTTTATTTGACAATAAAATATGGTTGAAAACTTGTGTATAATTAGTAATACATCATTGTTTTCTTTTATCGAAAAGTATAACGAGCTTGATTGACCGATCAATGCTAATGTTTTTTCGTGAAATGGAATATTAATTTTGTCAAGACTCGACTATTGCAATAGCCTTCTGTTTGGCATAAACAACAGCCTGATCCATAAACTACAGCTTGTACAAAATACCGCGGCTAGAATTGTGTGCCAATCTAATTGAAATTGCCACATCACACCACTGCTAAAGGATTTACATTGGCTTCCAGTGGAAAGCAGAATTAAATTCCTAGCCTAGTCAGAGCTAAACAATAGGACGTTAAACCCAAATTCATTTGTTTTTTTTAGTATAAAGTTACTTTTCACTTTTTTTTTACAGATCCTATATTTGAGCACCATTGGTGGCAGTAATGTCAAAGAAGTTATAAAAAAGTTTTATAAGGGCTTTGTATATGGAAGCCAGACAACACTTCTACTTGACACAAACAGACTTCGGATCAAAACCATTCCATTAAATTCAGTGACAGACCTCATGATCAAAAGCACATGTATCAGAAATAGACTTCTTAAAAATGTATTGATATAAATATATATGTATCTATGGTAGCACAAAAATTCATCAGTAGCATGGCTAAAATAGTTTATGTGTGATCTTATGACAGTCAATTATTCTTATTTAAACAGTTTTGTTTCAATGAGATATCCTGATATTGCTCTCTACTGCAACCAGTTAACTTGTCACCAAGTTAATGCTGTGAATAAACTGTTACAAATGTCTGCTTTGTATTCTATTTATCTTTTAAAATAAAGTATAGATACATGTATTTTGTTGTAATTATGTAAATTGTGCTGTTTTGTGACATTTGGTTGCAATAACATTTAAAATTCTGAATGGTTATTGGTAAATAGAGAAACGAGGTTTAACCTAATTCGACTCACGCTAGGTTATTTTGTTACTAACATGTGGATTAAATTATCGAAACCACAATGTATCACAATGCGTTAACCAATCGAGGGATCACATGGGTAAGACGCTTGCCAGTCTGGAGGTCGAGTGTTCGATCCCTGCATTGGCTGTGAAAGTTTATCCGTATTTTCCGGCATGGTTTCCCCTTGTCAGTTATGCAGGATGGAGGGTCTGACAGCTGTCTAGTACACATTGGCGTGCACGTGAAAGATCCCTTGGCAGTTGGAATTCGATATAAGAGTAGGGCGTATGGCTGCTGCCCGGGAAATATCCCTCAAAGCACAGTGCATGGCGTAAAAGATCCCTTAGCAGTGCAATATTTCCTGCATAGCACACTGTATATGCCTGTCTTCATTAGCCCAGGATGTTAAACCCTATTTCATTTCGATCACAGTTCTTGTATATATATATGTTGTCTTTTCTATTTTCATAATGTAAAAAAAATAAATATTTCTTTTTAATAGTGCTATATAGACTTTTTTGTAACCATTATTTCAATTACCACCATTTTATGTATATATATGCATACTGTTATATTTTAAAATATATTTTTTATATCTATTTTCTAAATAAAATTTAGATCGTTTATTAACTAGTGTTTGTTGTAATTGAGTTTGAAATAGGAATACCCACATTAATAGCATGTGTGAGTTACATCATAAGGGTGGCATTGAGTCAACTGGCATGGTTTCAATTCCCTGGTTCTACCTGACAAGGAGTAGGGTCGTCTGTTTTTTTCCAGGTCCTTCTGAATTAAAATTGAATGAATGAATGAAATGGGGTTTAACGTCCTACTGTTATGCACTTAACCTTAGCTAATTGAAGACGGGCATACGCCATACAGTGTGCTATGAGGGAAATTTTGCCCGGGCAGCGGCGCTAAGGCCTACTCTTATATCGAATTCCAACTGCCAAGGGATCTTTCACGTGCACTCCAATGTGTGCACAGGACCTCTGTTTTTCGTCCCATCCGAACGACTAGACAGCTGTCCTTGTCAGGCCCTCCTTCTGCATCACTGACAAGGGGAAATCACGTCGGAAAATCGAGTTGAACTTTCTCGGCCAATGCAGGGATCGAACACTCGACCTCCAGGCTAGCGAACCAGCGCCTTATCCACTTAGCCACCGTGATCCCCGAATTAAAATTGATCCATGTGTTAAGTGCCAAAGTTTGTTGAGTGGGAAGGGATTTGAAAACACTATTGAGTGTATATCTTTTAGTTATTGGATTATTGTATAACATTTAAATGGTTATATTTCCATCAAAATGGTTATGTTATTGGGTTTTCGTACCATCTGAATGACAGAGACACGTAAATTGGTTCCGATGAACAACAAAAGATAAAGTTATATTTACGTCAGATTCACGTTAATATGGTCAGTCAGTTTACAATCATTTTGCTCATCTTTAACGTTAAGTTTATGTCAGGAAATGACGTTAATCTAACATAAAGTTTACGCCATTTTCTGATGTAAATCTAACATAAGTGACGTAAACTTTACGCAAAATTTACGTTAGATTTACGTCAGAAAATGACGTAAACTTTACGTTAGATTTACGTCAGAAAATGACGTAAATGTAACGTAAAAATGATGTAAACTTTACGTTAGTTTAACACCATTTCCTGACGTAAAATTATCGTTAAAATAACGAGCAAAATGATGGTAAACTGACGGACCATTTTTACGTAAATCTAACGTAAAGTTTACGTCATTTTCTGACGTAAATCTAACGTAAATGACGTAAACTTTACGCAAAATTTACGTTAGATTTACGTCAGAAAATGACGTAAACTTTACGTTACATTTACGTCAGAAAATGACGTAAACTTTACGTAAAAATGACGTAAACTTTACGTTAGTTTAACGTCATTTCATGACGTAAACTTTACGTTAAGATAACGAGCAAAATGATGGTAAACTGACTGACCATTTTTACGTAAACTTTACGTAAAGTTTACGTCACTTCGTTTACTGGGAAGATGTTTAAGATGTTTTTTGCATCAAAACGTCCATTATGAGTTGTATATTTGTTAGGAAAACCATACTCATTCTCAATTCTTCAAGACAGTCTACAATTACAAACATAGCCAATTTTACAGGATGAGTGTACATTTGCAAGAATGGATGAGCTATTATGTTACTTGTTGGCACAGTTATGATTGGTATTAATTACAAATATCATTTTTGCCGCTAGATAAATAAATGATAAGCAGGTAAAACAAACGTATTCATTTCAAATATCATTTTTGCGGCTAAAAAAATGTAAGCAGGTCAAACCATCGACCTAATTACGCTGAAGGCAACATACATGTATCTATAAACTGAAGATGGGATTTAATTGCATGATATAGCAGAAATTGCATTCTGTCGTTCTGATAAAAAAAAACAATCCAGCTTTTACTATTCTCTCTTGTCAAAAGATTTTTTTGTAGAGAAAATAATCGATAGATTATTTACATTACGTGTCAAGAAGAAACCGAGCGGGAAATGTCTTTTTGCTCGACTCAAAATCCCATGATTAAGTTCAAATTTTATTTTTTCTACAGGTCGTATTGAATTACTGATTCTGTTGACATTAAAGACATTCAGGATACGTGATGTAGTGGCACTAACATGTAATGTCTTATGTTGACTGTCCGCACAATAGATGCTATAATAGAGGTTTTTATTGGCTATCAGATGGAAAAGTTGGATTCTACAGTTCTATATGTAATCTGGGTAATGGGAATTCAGCTTGGTTGTTTCAATATAAATTAGGGGGGGGGGGGATGGCCGCATAAATAGCACGTGCATGCTGTATCATAAAGCCTATCATTGAGTCAACCGGTGTGGTTTCCAATCACCGGTTATACGTGACAAGGAGTAGGGTTGCATGTCCTACCCCGTGGCTTTTCTCGTCCTCTAGTTTCCTCCCTCTGCTAAAGACCCCTACATGCAAGCGACTTATTGAAATAAGATTAAAACCATGTGTTAGTCCTGAAATGACCAAGGTTGGACAGGCGACCCTACTCCTTGCCACATACAGCCTGGGATGCGAAATCACACCAGTTGACTCAATGACAGGCTTTATGATACAGCGAGCGCACGTTAACCATTCAGCCATCCTACCCCCGAGGTGTTCTAGGAAGCGTATGTCTCATTCACAAAACCTATCACTACTTCAGGAGGGTGGAATTGTCAGGTTAAAATAACTGTTGTAACAGAAGCTTTATTCCTTGAGAGGCATTTAGCAATTGATTATGATATAATACTAGAACACTTATTATGGATACAATCACTTGGTTTATTATACTGCAACGTTTCAACAAGACTTTACAAGTCATATTAGGTGTTTGCTTGAAAACAACTTGTAAAGTCTTGTTTAAACGTTGCAGTATAATAAACCAAGTGATTGTATCCATAATAAATGTTCTAGTATTATAACAGAAGCTTTCTTCAATAATTCTACAAAATCAATTTGCTTTGGTCTCTGTAACCCAGGTACCAATTAATCTTATGTATCTAGTACTAATTTCTTTCACATTCGTTAAATATCAAATCGTTGTTTAAAAAGTTTCAAAAATCATTAAAAAATCCCCTAAGATCATCTAATTTGTACTTGTGTTCAGTTTAAAGCTGCAACAGTTCAATTTTGATGAGTGTTTCATTTCTCAATCACTGTTAATCAACCGAATTGATATTGATGTATAATGATAAATTTTTGAACAGCGGTTAGGAAATTAAATACTTAATTGTAAATTGGACACTCATTATCAAAATTAATCAGACAACTTTAAACTGGACAGCTTTTAACTGGACACAAGTACAAACGTGGGTGATTTTAAACAATTTTTACAGATTTTTAAACAAAGATTTGATATGGAACGAATGTGAAAGAAACTAATGCTAGATACACAAGATTAAATGATACCCGAAATTACAGTGGTGAAGCTTTACCTGTTGAAAGAAATTTTAAAGGAAAGAAGGTTTCCCACATGCCAAGTTAGACACCACAAGGGTTCGAGATAGGGATAGGTAACATAACCCTTACCCTAACCCAGAATTATTGATAGATGAATTTTCTGTATGTAAATGGCCTCCTGGATCGGCAAATGCCACAAACAGCCTGAAAATCGACATTAGCTGCCAATTTTGTATTGTGTAACCAATTGAACATGACCATTTGATACAATTTGTAAACATAACCAAAGATGGCAATGACCTGCAGTATTCTATTACTCACTGGAAAGCATCAAGAAAAAGAGTAAAGCAGGAAAGTGTCAATGTGCATACATCCGAGTTCTAGACAGGTTTATCCAGGCACAAGGTAATTGCGTGACCTTCTATAGGTCTTGCACTTAGGATGGCGCCTTTGAGTAACAAGGCAGCCAAGGTAAATTGATTCAAATGGATCGTATTTAATATGCCATCTGGAAATGGCAGTAAAACTGCGAGGAAAAAAAACCCTCTTGGAATCAGGAATAAAATGAAACATTAACAGGAATCAATATGGCGGCTAGGAATAGTTTCTCAATAGCTTTTTGTGATTGTTTGTTTAGCTTTGAGAGAAGTTCGTAAAGAGAAAATGGAGTCGACTGGTTAAATAGAACCTCTTCTCCAGTTTGTCTAAGAAAAAAATACATCTTTATACGGCAGCATTAGTTGGCTTCCTTCTCACAGATAACATTATCTTTAAAGTTATAGACACAGTAATTGAATTTTCAAAAGAAGTTTGTATCTGCACGTTTATTTCTTGCATTAAAACTAGACTAAGCGACTTTGTGTTTTTGGGAGAATAATACTGTTTCAGATAAAAGGATATTTTTACGCCATAGTAGAATCTCCTAGGGTGGGGTGGAATACCTCTACGGGCTGTCACAGGTGCTTTAACAGATGTGAATCATGGGCGTCTGATGATCTAGAGAGTTGATTATAAGCTTGTCATGTGAATAAATTTCTAAATGATAGTTTATTTACCTAAAGACCTGTATAGTCAGATTTAGCTTTAACATAATGCATCTTTAATGAATTAATCATTTCATGACATTTACATCTGCTGTCATATTATCATTTTTATCTATACTCATGAACTTTCTTATATAATCAAAGGAAGAAAATTTATTGAGAATATTTCTTGAACTAGAACAATGGAAAGTTTAGTGCGTCATATTCTGCGGAAATCAATATATCAGTTTTCTATGCGCACATATATTCTTTGCTAGTGTTCATTTCACAAAATTATAATAGTTTTCATTGATAACAATAAAATAACTGCGCTTAGATAATTTGCTGTGTTTTGTTTATCAGAAGCAGCACGCATCTGTAGGTTTTGATAACTTGCTATTATTAAACCTACATTCCCATGGATAAAAACAAGAAATGTTTGCAGACAAATGGCGAATTTTCATCCCTTTCCTGGGAAATGAAATATATTTTTGTATATATATAGGGAACAATTGATAGAATTGGTCATTTTAATTATATTACAAGAAATAAAAGAAAACAACCTTTAAAATTGGTCATGGTAATATATTGCATGATAAATTGCAGTTAATTAAAGCTATATTCCCTTGGAAATTAAGTTCAGATTTGTAGTTGTTCATATTTATTATATGTTACACCGTACAACTATCAGGAAATGTAGCTTGTCAAGATGTGTTCTCTAAGTATCAGAAATGAATACAGATTCAGTTAGAAGAAACTTAACAGATCAACCACTTTAGTTGCCAACATATCACAAATTAAATGGACTGACAGATTAATTGCTGTCTGCCTCTTACAACTAATCAAGCATTAATGAATGTAAATATAGATATAGATCCGAAATTAAAAACAGAATTAAAAAATAATAAACATATGACTTAGACATTTATAAATGGGAGAGAGAGAGAAATGGGGTTTAATGTCCACTTGACACAAACTAGGTCATTTCGGGACTAACATATGGTTTAATTTTATTAAATTATTGGCTTGCGCGTAGGGGTCTTTAGCAGTGGGAGGAAACCGGAGGGTTGGGGTTGGACAGGCAACCCTACTCCTTGCTACCTACAAGCTCATATATGGAGAGCACATGCAGGTTTTGTATATTTTATTAGAAAATGAAAGACAATCATTAATAGATAATATACATGTTGGCCTAATGATCGTATCATGATATTTGCTAGAAAACTGAGATACATTTTATAAATTTTCTTCCAAGTTGTATAATTTCCTTGTTTAAACAGTTTTCAGTGTTCAACTTATATTATATGTCAGTCAACATTGGGTTTAGCAGGGAGAACTGCCCTAAACATTAATAGACTAAACATTAACAAAACAGGACAGGAAATTTAAATAATTTTAATAATAAACTTTGTTATAGATCTTCAAAACTTGTCAGCAGGTACTTCCCATTGATCCTTGAACTGTAGGGTATAGATTTCATGTGCATATATAGGGCTTATTTTGGTGGGTTAAGCTGAGAAATGTTGAATTATTTAGTTGCCAGTTTCGGAAATCAGAATAGTTGCTCAAGATAATTAATTGTTTTATGTAGATATTGAAACTAAACCGAAATAAAATAGACTTGTATCTGCCGTAGTAATTCATGGTCGATAAAATTCAATTATCCTAAAAGTCAAATTAAGGGTTTTGATAATAGTTCTTTGGAGTAGACTAGGACATTTATTCTCATTATTTCTAGTGTAATTGGACCAACTATCAGTTTACTAGAGAGATGATTGTATACACAGAATATCATTCTCCACTATATTTCTTTTCATTTAGATAAACGTGTGTAGACTGAAGGACATTTTACTTCACTTCTAACAATGACCATATTATGGTCATGCCACACCTTTTTGGTAAGACACTTCCAAATACCAAATAAAAAAAGAATCCCCCATCACACACACATGGTCTTATAATATCAATTTCAGTAAAGTTTTGTGGTACTATTTCAATATGAAATGTTTTTTTGTATGTCTGGAATATACAGTCTATGGTGATAGCATGGCCTGACATGATACAATCATGATAGAATGGTATAATTATTTCAGAACATGTTATAATCATGATATAACACGTAAAAGATCCCTTGGCAGTTGGAATTCATGTAAGCCGTAGCACCAATGCCAAGGCAAAATTTCCCCCACACTGTATGGTGTATGTCTGTCTGCATTAGCCCAGTTTAGGACGTTAAACACCATTTCTTTTCTTTTTATCCCAGTCCCAAAAAATTAAAAGCTCTGTATATGACATATTATGCGTCACTATCAATTTCATTATGTCACTATTCTTTCATTCTGCTGTGGTCTTATACTGTCTCATTACTATCATAATCTATGTTGACATTCACAGCTTCTAGATCTGCTACTGTGGTCTGATATTGTACAGTCATGATATAACAAATAACAATCTCAAGTTACAACCTTGGCCTGTCATGTTACACCATGATATAACAAGTTACAATGCAGGCCTGACACGGTACAATCTTGATATAACATGGTAAAACATTAACATCACATGGTACAATCATGTTATAACAAAGTACAATCAAGGTCTGGCAGGGTACAATCATGGTCTTTCAAGTTACCATCAAGAGATCGCATGGTAAAATCTTAGTATTACATTTACAATCATGACATTAAATATATATAATATAACCATGTGATATTGTAATTGTATAATCAGGTTAAATCATGATGCAGTCATATAGCATTCACAGAGTAATAACCTTACCGTTTATATAAAAATCATCACACACAAAATATGGTCTCACGATCATTGTCTGGCGTGGTACTACTAGTACTAGCATTGTCTGGTATAGTACAGTCATTGTCTAGCATGATACAAATTGAAGAATTGTCTGACATGGTACAATCAATTTCTGGCATGGTATTAGGATTGTCTAACATCATACAAGCATTGTCTGGTATGGTATAATCATTGTCTAGCATATGATACAAGAATTGTCTGACGTGATGGTACAAACATTGTCTGACATGGTACAATCATTGTCTGACATGGTATTATGATTGTCTGACATCATACAAGCATTGTTTGGCATGGTACAATCGTTGTATCACAAGGATCAATCAAGAGCTCACATGGATAATCACAGATTTCCCTCAAAAAGTTTAATTCTGCATTTGTAAGTAGAGGAAATGTAATACAATTAATTATGTTGAAATTAGTTTTGGTTTATTTTTCAGTAGGTGATGAACCATACGAACCTGATGCCCGTGTGGTAACTAATGGCAACACACCAACACAACCAATTTCTAGTACAAGTATGTATATTAATATAATTAATTAATATAATAAATACAAAGAATTCATGCATTGTGATATATCAGCTGGAGTTAATAAAATATTGTTTAAATCAAACTAAGATCTTGTGTAAACATTGGCATGCACGAAAAAAAACCCTGACATTTGGAATTTAAAATAGGCTGTAGCGCCGCTTTCTGGGCAAAATTTCCCACATAGCACACTGCATGTTGTAAGCCCATCTTCATTAGCCCAATTGCGCATAAAAGTAGGATGTTAAGCCCATTACATTCCATTTATAATGTAGACTAAAATTGGGGAATGTTTTTTATACGCCCACATTTTCATGTGGACGTATTAAGCCGTCACCCCTGTCCGTCCGTCACAATTCTTATCCGGTTTGGACGAAACTTGAAATATAGGTAAATCCCCAAAAGATCTTGGCTGCTTTCAAAAATCGCCTTATTAAATCACTGTTACTACGTAATAAAGGTTGAGTTCGAATTTCGGACCACAAATCAAACCAATTAAATTTCGGACAAAATGGCCGCAGTTTGTACGCAAATAGTGTAAAAATATGGTATATCAAGGTTGTAGACCCTGTATAGGGGACAATTTTAATCCTATTTTGATGAAACTTGAAATGCATGTTTATAACCCAAATATCAATATTTGCTCATATCGATTTGTAATGAATTATGGCCCTTGACTATAGGAAAAATCACTTTCTTTTTAGTTTGCTCTCTATCCAACTCTTGTATGTGGGCGTATCCTGCCTGGCAGCCACTGTTTTTTTTGTAAATTGTTAGTTAACTATGTTACATTAATGAAAAAGATTATTATGATTAATAGATATGAATGTCTAGACAAAGATATTCTTAACATAGTTATAGCTGCTTGACATTCATCATTAGCTGATAATTTCCATGTTTCTAGTTTGTAATTTGTTCGTGTTTGTTACGTTTTGTTGTTCAGCCATTTGCTATACAGTATACACAGTAATGGGGCTTTTGAGTTTTCATTTGTATGATTTATGAAAGGATAATTTTACCTGGACAGTGGTATTTCTGCCTACTTATTTATTTCCGGTCAAGGTTTTTTCTATATTCACATGGATGCCATGGGCTTCTTTTTTGTCCAATCCAAATGACTAGGCATCTTTCCTTGTTAAGTATATATTGTGCTCAAATTCAGGCCATCAATCAATCAATGCATCATTATATTGAAAGATTTCCTGAATAGAATACCCTGTAGGCTGTGAAGACCACTGTGGGGACCCGGAATTCATTCACAGTTTCTGTTTGAGAAGACTTTTTCCTGCCAATCTGTCAATGAAAATCTGTTAAAGTGGCATTATGAAAGATAAGATAAAGAACTGACAGTTTTTGCTTTTATTGTTACAAAATAGATAATGTAGTTGGAATATGATGAAAATGTCAGTCAAATTACTTCACTATGACCTGAGAAATCCTCATTTTGATAACAATCCTCATTCTGTATACTTAATTGTCAATGCTACTGATGTTAAGATATATAGATGTAATGTATAAAGTTCTGATGACATTTTAAATTCCATTCCATTCAAAAGTATATGCCTTGTACAATATCTTTTAGTCTTTATCAGATTGGGGGTTTGGTGGTCGAATGGTTAAAACTTGTGACCCCATGGAATTTCTTCAGGTCCTCCGGTTTCCTCCCACTGCTGAAGCCCCTTATGCGCAAGCAAATTATTAAAATAAAATTGAACTATATGTCACGAAATGACCTACATGTAGTTTGTGTCAAGGGGAGGTTAAACCCCATTTCTCTCTCTTTCTCTTTATTGACACAGGAGTAGCAGTCATATTTATAAGTCTTCACTGACTGGCTTTGAAATTGACCTTGAGATCTTACCTGTCAATCATGCCATGCCATGAAATTAAAATTTTAGAAAAAGTAAAATTAAGACACAATAAATACAGTTAAACACTTGATATAAAAATTGAAAGAATACTAAATATTTTTGAAAAATAATACAGTTAAACACTTGATATAAAAATTGAAAGAATACTAAATATTTTTGAAAAATAAATTTCTTATTAATTCGATATATAAACATATAAAGTAAAAAGAATTTTAAAGTGAAAGCCATGCTTTGGATGTACACATTGTCTGTACTAATAATTGATATTTTGAAAGTGCCTCTCGGCAGAAAGGGCCCCCACCCATTACAATCTTATTTAAGAAGGTATATTGATCAATTATCAAAAAACAAAACTTGTATGTTTAAAACCCATTGTAGTCGAAAGTCTGAAATGTTCTACAAAATTCTTTTTGCTTCTTCAGAATTTTTTTTTTCTGCATCTTTCATCTGATGGACATACTATTGGCCTAGGCCACTAGGAAAACAATTTTATAGATATTATATCAAAATTTATGTTTGTAATAAAAGTGATGTACATGTATGTAGTATGTAATGACTTTTGATCAACAAACCAAATCCGATTTACACCAAATTTTATTTATTCCAAAGCCATTTAAATTGAGTCTTATTTTTGAAAAATCAGCTTCCCAGAGTCATGATCAATAAACAGATACGTTGAAAACAAGTCCAGTCCATGGATGGATTGGATGATGGATTGTAAATTAACTTGAGGTTCATTTATCATTTGGTTCACCTGCGATTCACAGTGCTTAAGCGGGTAAGATTCTGGCTGAGAAAGCCCATCAGGATTTTTCGTTGTGGGTTCCCCTAATCAGTGGTGCAGGATAGAGGGCCTGACAAGGACAGCTGTCTAGTCATTTGGTACAAAAAAAAGAGGTCCTGTGTATACATTGTCATAAAAGATTCCTTGGCAGTTGGTATTCGATATAAGAGTAGAACACTGTATGGTGTATGCCCGACTTCATTAGCCCCACGAGGAGCAGAACAGTAGGATGTTAAACCACATTTCATTTCACCTACAATTCACTATTCATGTTGGCTCACCTGCAATTCACTGTTCATTTGGCTCACCTGCAATTCACTCATCAGTTGGCTGGCTCACCTGTAATAATATTGAGTCCTGTATGTTTTCTGTGTGTATTAGAAGTTGCTTATAGATTTAGTTATTTGTTTCATATAGATGTTACAAACAGTACAATAACTGGTGCGGAACCACTTGTTCAAGATAAAAACTGGTGAGATATTTTTGTTTGTGCCCTTGTATCTCTGTCTTATATGTGTGGTTAGATTCGAATGTGCACCATAGAAGAGGAAAAAAATCCAAGACTGCAAGTCATAATTGGCAGTGCATTCAAAGATGACCTTGCAGTTGAAATCCAAAGTATAGTGAAATAATAAAAGGCTGCTGTGCTAAAAAAAAGATTTCTAAATGCACAGAACCATGAACAATATGAAATTTAAAACTCCCAAACATCTGTGACTCCATACCCCCTCCCCTGTGTGTTAACTTGTTACATTTATTTACAACTTCTTCTCTAGAACCACTTGTAAAGTATACTGATTCTTCAGATTTATTCCAATCAAGTTGATGACATCTCTGGCTCAGTGAGTATGATGCTGGCTCCCTAACCAGGAGATCCTAGGTTGGTTCTTGTGCAGTGTTGTGGAAGTAGTTCAGTCAGAGAAATTTCCTGCATAGCACACTGCATATTGTGTATGTTTGTTCAGTTGATGCAACAGAGTAAGATGGAGAGAGACATCCAATCTTAACTTGATCTCACTCTAAGAAGGTGGTTATGATTTCCTACAAAAGGACATTGTGATTTAATTATGATCTGTTATTTCAGGGATGATGGTAGATCTTAGTTTGGAAGTCAATATGTGAAACACAAATTTAAAAAGGTATTTATTTAAAAAATAGAAATGTTTTTAAATTAAATTGGATAAAAAATATACTTGCAGATAAATGGGTCAAAGAAACATCTTTAACGGGCATACAAAATTGTGCTTTGTAATCCACATATAAAAAAACCGTAATGTTCTGACTCAAACTATCCTTTTATCTTCAGATCATGTTAATTTTTCAGATCCAATACCTTCTTCTGGTAAAGTAACAACGCCTTTCTGATGCCATGCATTCCACAGACGATCACCATATTCTGCAACACCACCATCTAGTCTGCCAGAAACAATTCCACAAAACAATATTTAACACTATATATAATCACTAGGAACAACAGATGTCTGCATTGCTGAAACAATATTTGTGTAAGACTGTATGGTTTTGTTCAGAAAATAATTGTGTAGGTCAGAAAAAAAAGTCACATCCCTACCCTCAGCATTTCAAAGTATTCCAAAGATCTGATGTATAAGTTATGATGTGTTTACTTGAAATTAATTAAAGAAAAAATTATGTTCAGTTGAAAATTTGTGTTCACAGTGACAGGATAAGTGTTTGTGTAGCAGACAAAATGGTTCAGAAATTGTGTTACATTGGGATTTTACCAAAACCTTTGGCTCACAAATGTACATTTTACCCAAGGCGAATTGCCTAAAATATTAGTGTTGACACATACACCAAGTGGATTAGTGACTCAAAAAGCTAACTTCAGATATGATTCCCAATGCAAACAAACAACCAAAAATGGATATGATACTAAATTTAGATTAATGTAAATTATTTTATTTTTTAAACTAAGAATTGCATTAATACTAAACAAATGCAAAAATAATGGAAACCAAATTGGAAGTAAAGTTATGGTGGAAATTGTGAAGTACTTGTATACATTAGGTATTACTAGTAGATACATTGCCTTATTTTTTTATCCTAAAATTCCAATTAGATAGAGTACTATATGGCGAATATAATATTTACTTACAATGACATTTTCTGTGGTAAACCCAGAATAATTTGTATATGACCAGTATATAAATGTAAGAACAAAGTCAACACAGGTATACTTTAAACCCCAAATTTAAAAGAAGATTTGAAAGTGTTATCTTAAGTGAACCCGCAGCAGTACTGCTACCAGTTATCATTCGCTTCCATCTTGGGTAATATCGCAGAATAGAAGAGAAAGAATCAAATATTCTATCAGACAACAGTAGTGGACAGAGTTCTATTGTATAAGTGGTGCCATTTATAATGGAACTTGTATTTTTTTCTTTATTGTGTAAAACATAGTTCAGATCACCAATTCCTAGCTGGATTTAACCATGCTAAATCTACTGTATGTGATTCAAATGTTTTCAAGTCTGTGAATTCACAGCAAAAGTGCATTTCAGAATATTTTCATTTGTAATCAGTGGGGCTTTTTTATCAGTGATTCTTGACTGCTTAAAATATTTTCTAGTCAGACAAAGTAAAAGGGCTTTAAAGTATTTTGGTAGATTTCAGCATTACAGTTTGTTTTTTTTATTCTTACTGTGTCAAGTATTGAAAATTTCTGATAGATAACTCAATCAGATGGCCCATTGATATCCAGTTAAGAATGAAAATATTGTCATGTGTGTTTATCTTGTTTTTAGAAATTAAAATGCATGTTCTGATTCAAGACATCACTTTGATTATTTGCTTAAGTGTTAGACAAAGCCTAAACATCAAAATGGCTTATTAATACAACGAATACAGATGATAACATAAGAATTGAACTAAATTTTACATAATTGTGAGAAATATTAATTGAATTTAAAAGATGTAATAGTAATATAATATAGTACAACAAATATTTCAATAACACAAATGGTCTACCTTATATACTTGCTCTGTAAGAAAAACTCTCAAACTTCACAGCTAGATAGTCAGTGATTAAGTCAAACATGCCTCCCCAGTATGACATCAAAGCATGTCTGGCACTGCAAGGGTTATGTAAACCATTCTATTCAGGAGTCTTTTACTATACAAATACATTTTCTCTTATGAATAAAAACTCTTTGGAATGAATCAATGTGCCAAAAATGGTCTGACTGATAAAATATTTAATTAAGAGCCTTACTGAAAAATATCCTGTAAATATATTTGATGACCGAGAACCTATTGGAAATGTCTGTCATCAACCATTAATCGTATTAGATTTTTATATGCCCACATTAAACTATTGTCGTCTGTTGGTCCGCCGGACATGATTGCTGAAGGATGCTCTTGAGGGGCTAAAGATTTCCAATAATTACTGTTATGGGGTTATGACCCTTGATGACTGAGAAAAATCATGTGGACGCTTTCTATATTCTGGTGTTGTTCTTCAATTGAAAGTTCATCTCGATTTTCCGGCGTGATTTCCCCTTGTCAGTGATGCAAAAGGAGGGCCTGACAAGGAAAGCTGCCTAGTCATTCAGGTGGGACGAAAAACCAATGTCCCCTATACACATTGGCGTGCACGTAAAAGAACCCTTGGCAATCTGGAGGCTAAAATTGTCATCTGATTAACGTATACTTCATGAACATGTTGTTTATATTCATATCATGAGACATTAGAGTTATTGCCCCTGATCACTACAAAAAATCTTGTAGGCAGTGTAGATGTTAAAGTGATCATCTGATTGCCTTCAAGTGATTATCTGATTGCCTTAGATGAAAGATCCTATTTATTTTCAATGATTACCAATTAGTATGACAGTTAGTGCCCTTTATCGCTTCCAAAAACTGTTTTCCATCCAATTGATTTTAAATTTATACACAGCGTTTCTGTCAATGCCAATTGATTTTCAACAATTTCCGCTAATTAGCTAAGGTATCATCTTATCTATATGTTATATGTTTTGTTTACATTTGACGCTTATCTAATTTCAGTAATATCTGGTAATTACTTAATGGATTGTTGCACTTTATTGTAAGTTTTTCGTGTCTTGTATGGACTGCTCAAACAACTTAGCTGCTGTCGTATGTTGTGTTGCCTGCAACCTCTTTTTAAAAACAGTTCTTCCATCACTTAATTGTAATGTTTTAGTAAGAGAATGTCATTGTTATTTTGTTGATTATGTCTGAGGGAATAGATAAGAAGAGTAAAAACTTGTGCATTCTATCTAGGGGATATATATGGAAAATATAGCCTATGGTATACATGTAAGCACTGTAATGCACAGCAATCTTAAAGTGTCACCCAGGACACTGTCCGTACCTTGGGTATGCTACTCAAAATGGTAAAATAGCAATGAATGAATATTTTGAAGTAGAAAATTATCAAAACTTTTAAGGGAAAATACCTGTGATTTAGATCAAAATATATTTAATAGGTTGCGTGCATGATGTACTGTTTCAATCTGTAATAAGATAAGCTCTAACAGATTAAATTTATTTCTGTGCTAAAGTGCACTACCAATTCAAGGTTTAATCAGATAAAAAATTCAATTGTTTTCATCTCAATATATATACAAATGTATATTGGTTTAAATGATGAAATAAATATGATTTATGTAGATTGTGTCAATATTTTCAGATTTCTTTGTTTATGTTCCCTGTAGCAGTGGCTTACTGGTATTCATAACATATTTTAAGAATACTGACTTCTCATTATAAAAAGCTGACATGTAAAATATTTGCAAGAATTTTTATCACCCACCCACCCAATGAACATGCAGTTGCCCAAAATGTTTTAGAGAAACCCCACATTATTCATTTATTAATTAATTATCATAATCATATATATATATGTATTTGTCATTTGTGAGGTCAAATGCTATTTTTTTATTATTGCTTTTTATTTTATCTAATGCTCATTGTACAGTTTAAAAAGTATCTTGTTTCAGTGAACAACATTTCAATTTTGCCCAGCTGATGGTATATAGTCTTGAAATACCGAACAACTAACTTGGGTCATGAACCACTGTACATCACATAAACATTTGTCACACTTATTCCAGTACAAAACTTACACATTTTCCACACATATTCCAGAACAACACATACACATTCATCACCCTTATCCAAGTACACCATATATACAGTAGTCATACCTATTCTAGTACAACACATACACATCTGTCACATTTATTCCAGTACAAAACATAAACATGTGTCACACTTATTCCAGTATATAACATACACATTTGTCACACTTATTCTGTACAACATATACAAATTCATTGCACTTATACATTTATCACATACACATTTGTCACTCCTGTTCTAATACAACACATGCACATCTGTCACACGTATTATGTACAACATTTGTAACACTTATATCAGTACAGCACATACACACCTGTAACACTTATATCAGTACAGCACATACACATCTGTCACACTTGTTCTTGTACAACACATACAAATCTGTCACACTTGTTCTTGTACAACACATACAAATCTGTCACACTTATTCTTGCACAACACATACAAATCTGCAACTGATATACATGTGACACATATTCCAGTACAACTTGTACCCATCTGCCACATGTATTTCAGTACCAGTACACTTATGTCCAGTAAAACACATACACGTATTCCAGTACGAATATTTTTTTATTAAATCTTAATTCAAGAAGTTATGCATCTCTTATAGTTCCATTAGATTGTCTCTTTGAATTGCTTCAAATGAATACTCCTCTCAGCAGAATAAAATGTTTATTGAATGATGTGTTAAAGGTGTCAGTATTTCAAGGTTAAAGTCTGTTTTAATTTAGAACAATTGTTGTTCATTGTGAATAAGATATATTTTTTGCTATGTACTTGTATGTGATTGGTTGTGGATATTTTATATGTTTTATTTTTTTCCATTAATAAATTATTTCTTAATATATATTTGCAACTATTTCCAGCAACCCATTGTTCCTTACTAAATGCATCACTACCCTTCTTGAAGAATTAATTACAGGTTATTAGTTGTGTTAAGTTCCCAGATGGTTTACAAATAGTATCTGTTTCTAAATAGTAAGCATAAACTCTGCCTTGTAAACATTACCAGCAACTCATTATAGTCTGTACTTTTGAAGTTTTGAAGTATTTGAACTGATCTCTTGGTAATGCTTTTGAATATTATTGTCCTTGAATATGAAATGAAATGGAGTTTAACATCTTCATAAACATATCCAGGAATGAGAGAGAGAAATGGGGTTTAACGTCCACTCAACACAACTAGGTCATTTCGGGACTAACATGGTTTAATTTTATTTCAATAATTCGCTTGCGCGTAGGGGTCTTTAGCAGTGGGAGGAAACCGGAGTGCCTGGAGGAAACCCACGAGGTTGAGAAGGCGCCCCTATCTCCATGCCACATACGCTCACACCAGGGCTCGAAACCAAAGCCACAAGCCAGAGGTGACCAGCCAGCTAGAGGTCGAAGCGCGACACTCTAGACCACTAGGCCATCCCAACCCCCTATCCAGGAATGGAGATACCGATAGTTAAATTCATTGGTACATCGCTGTATGTTGACTTTTAGGAAGTTAAACTAATATCTTAATAGTGCTAGTGAAGCCTTTCAGTATATCATAATAATATCAGCATTAAAGTTTTAACTATAAAATAGTTAAGCCTGAGTTTATGTAATCTACTTCCTGTTTCGAAAAGAAACAAAAATTGCTTGGGAGAAGTGAAGCATCTAGGTGAAATAATGTGTTACTGGGTGTTAATTACAGCTTTTATGGTGTTTTCCATTTCTTGTGAGTACCCTGTATTCACCCTAATGTACATTTATAGCCTAATAAACTGTAGTTGCCCAATTAAAGGCCCAATAACACTCTTGTTGTAACTGAATAATATGTCACAATCACTATTTTACAATATTCCAATTAATTGAAGATACAAATTTCATCTTAATACACTGAATTTAAAAAATTGGAAAAATTCAACTACATGGTTTGAAAAGCTTTATTGGAACCTTTTCAAATGTAACTTAGATTTAAAAATATTTTCAAACCATCTGAATAAGTAAAAAGGATGTAATGGATAATTTACACAACAGGTAGGACACTTAAACATCTAGTAGTTAGAAAAAGGCTTTTTTTTCTGGACCTGTCAAGCCAGCAAGAGTGTTATTGTCCCTTTATGCATTCCTGAAAAGTCATCATACAAATAACCACACTGTGATGATTTTTTTGGATAAAAATAACATGTAACAACAGCAAAAAAAAATGGTGTCTTAAGTCATTACTTCCATAGAATATGAAAAACTGCTAGCATAACATTTCTTGAATAAAGTTCAATGCAGGACTCTCCCCATAATTTCCAGTAAAATAATTCTCTGAAAGGAGAAAATGACTATTTAAGTGTCTTCTTGCAACAGACATGATGACACCAACTGCAGGTGTGTAAAACAGAAATAGTGGAACCAGAGTTAAATATTTTGGGATATGTTGGGTATGTGCTTTTTTGGTTGTATATGGTAATATAATGTGATTAGATTACTAATAATAATTATATATTGCTGGTTGTCATGCTATTTCAGTATTTTTCAGTCAAGTTTATTGTGAATCAAATCGCTCAGCACCCTTTGTTAAAGCCTTAACCGATGTGTTGTGAGATAAATTATAGTGCTTCAGTGTGAAATTGGCTTCTCTTAGAACACCCAAGAACTCTTCCTTTTATTCTCACACTATTTACTGCTCTTTTGAAACAAAGTAGCTAACAATAGCTGTTGTTTTTAAGTATAAATCAAGACCCTGTGAATAATATTTTATCTTACAAAAAAAATTCATGCATAATATCAATTATTTCAGACTAGAAAATGGGTATTAACGGAATCGTCCAAGATAAATTTTGGTGAATGACATTTGTTGATCTTGGAGTAGAAGATTTAAGACACTTTTATCCTACTCCTGTGCAACTAACTGCTTCTGTGGCTCTAAGTTTTCATGTAGCGTTTGTCCACAAATTCCAAATTCTACTCAGTACCATGTTTATTATAACCTGTCTGAAAACGAATTTACATTAATAAAATGTGACCATCAGTTTATCATGCACAGAGTTCTGAAACAAAATTTGTAACAAAGGTGAATCATTCTAAAACAAGCTTAGAAAAACAATCCCAAAACAAATTGCGGTTTTATAACCATATAAAAAGTTAATACAATGTTTTAAAAACCATTTTAATTAAAGTGATACCATCACTAGATACAATTTATACATTTTAATTAAGACACCTAGTGTTAAAAGAAGCTTTAATTACTTATACTATTAATTTTCTGTTTTTAGACAAGATACTCTATAAGCTGTTATGTGCTATATATAATTCTGTTAATAATACATATTTCTAAAGATCTAAAGCTGCCTATTTCACAGCAAGCTGTTGATTGTAGTTTATGAGAACTGAACAAGATTATAATATAAGAACTGAATAAGATTAATGTTGTCATATGTTGTGACATTTTTCAATATTTAATGACAGCAGATTGCAGTGCTCTAAATTCAAAGGATATAATGAAGATTTATTAATATGGCATGTTTTTTATTATCAAAATTCATTAATAAATCAATATAAAGTGAATTTTTTTTTAATGATTTTTTTTTATTAATGACCAACATAAAGATAATTGTATAATGAATGTTTGCACAAAGGAACTATTAAAATCCTGAATGCAGTAGTGATTTAAAAAACAAAAAATATATTTAGCAATATACAAGAATAAATGAAAATTGCATTAATGCCCTATTGATGAAATTTGAAATATTAAATGCCTCATTATGATAAATAAAATATACTGAAGAGCTACAGTAATATTAATTATTATAGAACATTCATTAGAGAGATGAACTGTAGGTTTCTAAAAAAGATATTATGAAAATATTCCTTCTTGTTATGTGGTCCTAGCCTGTAGGAGGCTTGGTGATACACTGGGCCACCTTCTTGACTCCAGTAAAGGTGAGAAAGTAAAATATTTTAAATATGTAAAAAGAGATGATATAAACTTTTAATTTAAATTTGTCTGTGTAGATCGGATGCAACCCAGCACACACACACACCCCTCCCACTCCCCAGCTCTAAGTTTGCTGCCCCCCCCCTCTCCTCACTGCAGGCCACCAGCCCTAGCTTCTTGTATTTACATGTTATATATTAAAATGGTTAACGTATTATTGTCATGTTGCCAGCAGCTTTCATCTACATGTATCTTCATGCTATTTATAAAATGGCTAAAGTCTTTATATATTTATACATGTATATTTGTACACTTCAAGAAATGAAATAAATTGTTACCTTCTTATTTAATGCCTGTTTTAAAACCAGTTATTGACATCCTCATTCGGCAAACCTCGACAGATTCTTTGCATCTTAATCTCGGTTGTATGACCATCTCCGCCATATTCGTTTTAAGGGTTCCGAATGGAAAATGACTGTCCCCATGGAGCTTTCTATGGGGAGTGTAATATATCAACAAACGTCACGTTTGGCATTGGGTGTGGGGAATTGCCAGGGAATTTTATCAAACCAGCAGCCTTGAGACAATATATCTGCTCATTTAGGTATTCACACTCTACAAAAGACGCAATTTTTAACTTTTTTGTAAAAGCGAAACGTTTTCCTGTTTGAAGTAAACTGGTAGCCGCATCGCAAATGTATGGTCGTAGGTACATATCACTTACTGTCATACAGTCGAGATTAGATGTAGGGTTACGGAGGGTACCGGAATCTGTCGAGATTTGCCGAGTGTGACATCCTCTGATTAAAATACAGAATACAGATTCTTCGTTTAATATGTACTTCCGGTTCCCCCATAATTCAATGCACAACCGATAGATGCTCGAGTAAACAGACTTTTCATTGGTTAATAGAACACGGTTTGTTTTAAAATCTCTCCAAGTCCTACTTCCGTGAAAACTAATTTTAATTAAAATAAAACGGAATTTGAACCTTAAAATTGAAAATGAAATTGGATCTGTGTTTTATCCTGATTGCTGTTGAGCTTTCGAGGGGAAATGATCTATTCAGATAATTTCTGTATTTAATTATTTGTAGGTCTACTGGTATAATGGAAATTTTCAATATTTCATTATTTGTAATTTTAAAAAAAATATATTAAATGAAATAATATATACATAAATGTCACAATTCAGAAAGTTTTGAATTAGGCGATCTGTATAATATATAATATGTATATGTTAGTGGCAGATCCAGAGGGGGGGGATGACTAGTTACACCCCCCCCCCCCTTTGAGAGATTTAAAAAAAGCAAAGTTGGACAAGTTTGTTTGTTTGTTTGTTTGTTTGTTGTTTTTTTTTTTTTTTTTTTTTTTTGGGGGGGGGGGGGGTATTTCTTTGAGAAGTATTGCCCAGAAGATACCTCAGATAACACAAAATAGTTTTAACTCCTTTGGACACCTTATACTCCCCCCCCCCTTCTAGTGCTCCAACCTCACACATAGCCACTAACTAGAATCACACATGATAGACATATCGTAAGACTTAATAAGAAGAGAACTATGAAACCAAGTGTCCATTGTGCCGCTGTACATAACAGTTCCCAGCTGCTTTAAGGCCTGATTTCCATATTGTGTGTGTATTTGCGGTTGATTGGAAAGATATGGTATTTCTTCTGTTCTATTAGATACAATTACTGAGGAGACATCAGCTTGATTAAGTACTATATTACTTATAATAAACCGTTGATTCTTCAGTAATAGGTAGTTGACCTAGACCATACCTAAAGTAGCACCGTTAAAAATAACTTTCGATTTTACAGATAAGAAGATAAGATTTTACTGTACCATAGCACCCATTGCAGGCCGCATGCAATTGATATACATGACATAAGGAACATAAAATAAATAATAATAATATACACATATTTATAAGAATACGCAACCGGAAATACAGGCTCTTGTTAAAAGTGAGAATATATATCATAAATATTATTTACATGATCATCAGACATGTTTAAAATAAAATTGTATTTGGATCACAATTTAGAAATTATCTGTGGGATAGAGATATAAAGTTGATTTATTTACTGTTGAATTTGGTGTCTCTTTTAGAACTCGTTCCCGGTTTGGCTTGGTCCCTTGCTCATAGGGCTCGAGTGAACCGCATCAATAAGGTAACTATACGTTTCAACTGTTTTCATACTGAAACTATATTGTAACATTATAATTATAATTGATTTACCATTTTACTTCACTTTTATTTCCATTATTCTTGTGTTACAGGGCTTTTCAACAGCCGAACCGTTTATTATCATTGAAAATCTTTTATTTGGTTCTTTTATTTCCTGTATTCTTTTTACATATTTCATATTTGTTATTTTGATTTACTTTAGACTTGTCTTTACGTCCATGCAAATAATGTGAAAACTACAGGGGGTGGCTTTCCGCAATTTTTTCACACCGCACATAATAATAATAGCTATAAAGTTTGATATTATAAAAACTAAACATTATTGTCTCATTAAAATATAACTATGTATGCCTTCGGGACGGTGGAGTTAATTCCGAATTGCTTTATTCATGTTAATGTTTTATTCATTCCAATAACAACGCTTTTTTCATATATTAAAGAAAACTTGCTTTGGGATCAACGACGTTTATTGCAATGTTCTTATTCAATCTACACGTGATAGATTGGAATGCTGTGTTATTGATTGCGAATGAATATACACTCTCGGAAAAAATACCGGAATCAATTGCATGTGCAGTATACAAGGGTTCGGGTATGGTACAGCAGTTATTGATAAATTGGTCGGACGTTTCCGTTAATTGTTTTCCGCTAAAACGAGATATTATAACCTTTTCGATTTGCCACTCTCCAGACAAAATCCAACCACCGTCAAATTACGGTTGCGGGAATATGCTGGGTTTTTTTTTGGATGGTTTTATGTGATGTGATGAGCTGATCTACCTAATGTCAGATGTTGATTTCCTGCATCAGATGTCGATAAATGTAAATCCGTACCACCGATTATTTAATATTAAATGTGGCTGTGGTAAATATCGACCATCTATGACTCAATATCATCTATATACATGTAAATTGTATTATATATAGTACTTCGATCAGATACGTCGTAATACAAGATGTATCGGTTATAAGATAGCTATGAATCCATAATATAACATTCTGCGACTCTTTGTGATATTACATGAATCACGTCCGATATTGACGCTAGTTTAACAGAGCAAAAGTAAGAGATGAGATGTCTTAGCCAAATTGATTCCATGCGAGTCAAACGTGGGTCCGGGAGGGAGTACATTAGCCCAGTAATTCGTTTAGGTGCAGCGGGAAATCAAGGACCCAGCGGTTGTAAAAGCGACCCTACTCCTTCTCGCGTACAAGCAATCTTTAAAAGTATGCGAAATTTTGTCATATTTTTTATGACATTGTTTCAATTTTGAATATACATGTATGTAGAATATTATGCAGAACATATATTGTGTTGCCAGACAGTTTTGCAATACTTTGTCCAACTTCGTGGGTTTTCTCCAGGTCCTTGGGTCCCCTCCCTCATTGCTAAAGACCCCTACGCGAAAGCGAATTATTGATATAAAATTTAAGCAATGTTAGTCCCGAAATGACCTGGTTTGTGCCGTATTTTTTTTTGCAGTATAAGTATTTGAATGTAGGTCTCTTGTTGAAGTTGTTTTTTTCCGTTGAACAAATCAATTATTTTAGAGTAATTTTCTGATTAGCCAATCACTGCGATTTGGATGGAATTAAGACAAATATTTTCGAATTGTATCCAGTATATTATTATCTCCTTATATTACATTAAACGGGTGATGTTTTATCTTTGCTAATTAGCAAATACCACTGTAGATAAGTTAAACCTCTCAGATCCGTTTACATTATCGGATTGTTTGGAAAATATTTGATTGGAAAGACTAGAGTTATTCTAATTATAAACTTTACTGCAGAGACAGAAATAGCACTATATATAAATAACATATAAAAAATAATTATATACTGACATCTTAAATATATATATATACATGTACCACCAACATATTCATATATTAATATTTTAATAAGTTCTTCACGTGAAACTGCGCCCTATTTACTACTTTCGGTTTTGTTTCTGGGCAACTGAAACAAACAGCAGCTTTATCTCAACATTGAAGTCCGATTTGTAGAAGAGATACTAGATTAGATAAATTTGCACCGTCTACCTATTTTTGTTATATCGTATTTATGTCATTTTTGTAATTGTATGTTGCTCCTCGTGGGCGTTTTTATGCAATAAATTTACTTACTTACTTACTTACTTACTTACCAGTGTAATATCCCTTTTCTTTGTAAATTAACAGAACAGTATATGAACCTGAACCACCCGTATGCGATTAAAATCTCTAAAGCACGTTTACATGTACTTATGAAATCATTTTACTAAGTAACTCAAAATCCAATGCTTTTTTAGATTTCTTCTACAATTTGACGAGCTGCAGATTTAAGAAACTACCGATAATGGCAATGCAGCGTCCTATTTTCAACTGTTCGTTTTATTGAAATAAACCGGAAACTAAGTGGTTACAATCTTACGATAAAAGGGAAGAATTTAATTTTCCAATTATAATCAATTGCCCCGATTTGTCTGTCATTAATTAATGGCGTTGATGTACCTGATCACCCCACAGAATCTGTTACGTAGAGTATGTGTTTTAAAGTTGCGGCACAGGAATCTGACCTTCTATCCGTAGGCTATATTTATGCATACATCATGTCGTATCAGACAATATATAATAATAAAAAAAGAACAGGAATGCAATGCCTTTTGAGGACTCGACTTTTTTCTCTGTTCTCATTTCAAAATATACTCTCGTAGTGGTTTTAATCAAATGTTGATATTAAAGATACATTATGCAAGAGCTATATCTTATTATTGAAAGTCTTAATTTAGGCTTCAGATGTTATAGAAATTATAAATTAGATCTTTATTTTAACAACAAGCCCAAAATCCACTCTGTAGACCCATGGATGACTCGGCTATAGCTTGGATTTAAATAGGATTTTACTAATTGATTAAATCATAAATGGCGCCCCATGCGGGGATTATTAACCGTTACGTTGACGTCATCTGTTAGATCGAGGCTAAATGATAGAAATTGAAAGCGTTACTTGATAATCGAGATTATGTAGGTGGAGTTAACGCCTGTCAATCAAACGATCTGCCAAGGTGTAGATACATCTGACTACCATTTCTAGTCAAATATTAGAACGATGATAACTATGTTAAGAAAAAAGTAATATCAATATAATATGCTTCTTTCATCATCTACTTTTGAACTGTTATAGAAAGAATGACCAAGTCTCTATAAAAAAAATCTCCAATAATGTATCTACTAACACTCCAAAGCATTACTTGGTGGCTTGCAATCTAGATCACTTGCTTCAGTCTCATCTTTACAAACGCTCGACTTTTCTACTATGTGCACTAAAATTCCTAATAGTAAATTAAAAGCTCGGTTAAAAGACGTTATTCACAGTGTCTTTTCATCTAAATCGGAAATGTTAGATATCAATATTTAGATGTTAATTACAATTCCACATATTTTGTTAAAAAACCATAGTGATTCCAAGAATAAATTCACCGCCATCAAGATAATTCAGATGTTGGAATTTTCAATTGATAATATCTTTGTTGAATTTGGAGGGGAAATTTATCAGCAAGTGGTAGGTATCCCCATGGGTACCAACTGCGCACCTTTGCTTGCTGATTTGTTTCTCAATTCCATCTCCTACGAAGCCGATTACATACAGGCGCTCGTAAAGTCATATAAACGATTAGTCAAACATTTTAATTTCACTTATCGATATCTCGATGATGTTCTAAAATTTAGTGATTATGTAGAATTTATATACCCCGATGAGCTCGAAATTGAAAAAAAATACCGACAGTGACAATTACGCTTCCTACTTGGATCGGCGTCTCGATTTTGACAATTGCCATAAACTTAGTGTTAAATTGTACGATAAACGTGACGACTTTGACTTTCCGATTGTTAACTTTCCATTTATTAGTAGTAACATCACCAACTTATGGAGTGCTTTGTCTCAGCTAATTCGTTACGTAAGAGCTTGTTCATTTTATTCTGATTTTTTAAGTAGATCGAGGCATTTGTCATCTAAGCTTCAACTACGGAGGGTACTCGCGAACTAAACTGATTAAAACCTTTAAAAAGTTTCATGGCCTTCATATTGACTTGATTAGTAAATATAACATGTCTCTTTCGACTAGTATTCTAGACATATTTAATTGACGCGTATACTATCTCCCTGATGGCTGTCTACTACATCGTTAACACTGTTCATCACGTGCATTTTGCATACCGATAGGCCATTGGTCAATCACGGTATTTTACAGAGATTTTGCCAAATACATGTAGTTTGGATGCAGCTATGGCAGGTGTGGCGCCAGACAGGGTAAGCTTACTCTTCCAGACACCTTCTACCACTGTTTTGCGAGTTTTTTTGTACACGGTGAACAATCCATTTGCTGATTACATTATGTTACCTAATTACACTATTTTGCCTATACAGATTGTTTGGAAGAATACTACCAGAGTAGACAGTCTTTGGTAGTACATTGGCCAATCACGCTATTTTACCGGGATTTCGTCCAATAGTTTGGATACAGTTGTGGCGGGTGTGGCTCCAGGCAGGGTAAGCTTACTCTTCCGGACACCTGTTACCACTGTTTGTCGTTTATTGTGTACACGGTTTAACTTCAATATGCTGAATACACTATTTTGATTACACTTCGAACTAATGGTTTGGATTGTTCGTAATTGGTTTTATTTTATGGTAATCACTCTTAAGTCTAGCTTATATTGCCCTAAGGCGCTATAAAACTGACGGGGACCTGTAAACGGTAACTGAGAGCTTATGTAGCTAGGGCCGAATTTATCCACAGCTGGACGCAACCACGAGCAACCAGTTGATCATAGTCGTGAGCGCGCTTATGTCGCCCGGCTTCGGTTGCAGAATGGGGGCCTCAACTGATCACATGACTGCCACATGATAACCTTAACATAGTTCTCGTTCCACTTGTCCGCCATCTTTGTTACCGCACCTTGGTACAACGTGACTATATAGCCGAATCTTATTGGCTACTTCAGCGAGGCGCCAACTTAAGATAGTCGTGGGTGCGCTCATCTTTCAACAAACATCGACAGATTTTACGCATCTAATCTCGGCTGAATGACGAATTCCGCCGTATTTGAACTATTTTAAAGGTCACGGGTGAAAAATGGCTGCTCCCATGGATATTTCTGTGGACAGTGTATGTATTATATCAACAAACGTCAAGTTTGTCTCATTCATCATTACTAAAGTCGGTACGATAAAAGCATAGTCTCGATTATCCATTTCATGATATATAATCATGAATGACAGTTGAGCGGGTGCCCATGCGTTACCCTATATATGGACACGCCCTCAGGTTAGTCCATCCACCCAAAATTAACGACGTTGCCTTTATCGCTTTGGGGGAAGGAAGACTGTGTGGGACTGGCGGCAACTATGGAATGTGATGTCGCAGAACGCTGAAAATTGCTTGCATTTTTTTCTTCGTTGAAACTGATACCGTAATGCATAATAAAGCACAGCGTATCTCGATAAACATTGTATGCTGCCAATGTCCGTCTTTGATAATAAAATTATTGCTCTATAATGCCCTTATCATCACTTCAACATAATGATGGCAGCGAACTGTATTTTTTGCTCAAAGATTGGTTATAACATAAAACGGCCATCAATACACACATGCACTGATGTAATAATGTATTTGTAGAGCGCAAAAAATACCCATTACAACACGAACTATAACACAATAACTTGTGAAATGTTCAGAATGGTTTCACTGACGACTTAAAGTGGCTAAGTCTCTAACTCAATCTCATCCAAAATCTTCAACATTTAAAACACGATTTATTTGTCAAATTAAATCAACATTGATGTTGTGATCTTACCGGAAAAAGATAGGCTTTTGATATCCAATAAAATAAACATTTAACCATTGGTACACGAATCGTGTTGTAACAAGAGACTCGAGGGACGAGGCTAGACACATTTCACCAAATCAAACGGCGTATGTAGGCTGGAATAACCAGACGCTAGAAATTTGCACTCGATTGAGACTGCTGGCTTATTTCGCCGAACATAACTGATTTGAAATTGGAGTGAAAACGGAAACCATTGAATGTAAATCAGGTTATATACATTATTCATATTACAGTATTATATGCGTTGCGACACACTTGTGTCAATTTCTAGGTCTCAGATGTTAGTGATTTAGCTCCTTTAAGATCATTTCCAGGCTCAAAGAAAGGGGAGTTCTTTCTTTACAAGGGTACGTGATTAATTTATCCAAGAAAGTGGTGTTTTAGTACAACTTTCGTCTTTATTTTATACCTCCAGGCCAACGTGTACACAAAAGGAAACATTACAATACATTCCGTTTCCTTCCTGCGTAAAATATATTCATTTTTATTCGATACAATAGGCTACATAATAGACACAACAGAACAATGAATTGTCTCTTCCCTGACAAAGGCCTGGAGTGACATCATGTCGTGTTGTTTTGTTTAAATTTCCTTTAATATGCGTGTTGCTAAAGCGGTATTGAAAATAAATATAATCGATTTTATATAATATAATATATTATATCATATTCAAATTCATACGCCTTACAGCATACTTAGAAGACAACTAATTGCGCGAACGTTGACTAAACCCATTGAAAACCAATATAACGTGCATGCGGTCGTACATTGCACCTAACCTAAAGGCGTCTATGTCTCAGCAACGAATTGACAGCTTTGTTTCGATTTTTAAACACTGTTTGATTTAAACATACACAAATGACCTGTAATGTAAATGAAATCCGCCAAATCGCTGAAGGGAAGGCCCCCCTTTAAATAACAAGAGCTGTTGGGATGAATATAGATGAAATCCCCGCTATTATATAGGAGGTATCAATTAAGAACGACAACGGTGAATAACTCGTCTAAACGCTGTTTTATCGTCAATAATGATTATCTGTAATAGACGTGGGTATAGATATGGTCTGATTTATAGTGTGTTAACTTCCTTTAATAGAAACTACATTTAATTAGAAACTGAGTATTTTAATCCCCTTCTAGACGACAGCTACCGGTTTCTACGTATCCTCGGTTATTTATTTGAACTACTTGACTCGCAGACTCCGGTCGTGACCTTTTGTGACGAGGTAATCTTTTACCTAGTTTCTGAAATCCAAGTTCAAACTGTGACTCCATTAGCCGAATCCGGGATGTAATGGCACAGAACAATTAATTGTGACTGCGAATAATGTTCATAAACAAAATGTTACAAGGAACTAATTTTGTCGCTAATCCTTACCCAATGCCCGTGTAAATTATGTACTGTGACATTTTGTGATGTGACATTACTCTCCCATTTCGCTATACGAACGAGACTCTTCCATGAACGCCAGATACCATTCTTCATTTTTTTTTGTACCCTTTTTGAGACTACAGATCACGGCAGTAGAAGGAGTAAAATTATGAGAGGGTCGCAGTAGAACTGTATTGTTACATGACATCGGAAATGGATTTGAAGCGGTATCACTCGGGCTGTATCAGGCTTATATGGGTGCTATAATGAGACAACGCTAAATAAAATAATTGATTGCTAACGTCGATTTTATTATACCTGCCAAACGCGCTTTTAATATTCGTGAAATGAACTATCCCCCCCCCCTCTCCATATTTTTCCAATAATAATCATTTCTTAGAAGTGTCATTAGCTGGCCAGTGGCCACATCCTCAGCCCATGCAAATAATTATGTAAGTTTTTTATAAGCTAGCTACGGGCCCGTATAGGATAGCTACGCGTACTCAATAGTTATATATATATATATATATATATATATATATCTCAATTGCTGCTTATTCGAAACAAATACCTTCGTTCGTGGTTTACAAGCTTTCTAGTGCAGAAAGTTATAGTATTCATTTTTTTCTGATTCCAATGCTGACCACAAAATTGGAAAAGCAACAACCCTAATGGTTCATATCAAATGTAAAAACATTCCTGAAAAACTCTAGCCTCTATCGCGTTAACGAAAAATTGTGATGCCAGAATGACAAGGGCCGTACCTGAAAAACTGAATTCCGAAATACGCTGAAAATTGATAAGATCATCCTCTTATGGTGCCTATGCTTCATTCCAAGTTTGAAAATAATTTAATTCCTTCAAAATTGTCTAGCCTCTACCAAGTGAACAATAAATTATCTTGTCAGAATGACAGGCGGAATAACTGTTGAAAAAAATGTGATAGAACGAAGAACATCGGTATATGCAATAAACACACTTAATTAGAATAAAATTGTGCATCCTCGGTATGCTTAGTGGTATCGTTCCGTACTATCTTGTGAATAACGAACACAAATAGTAACTAATAAAGAACTACAAAATAGTTCGTGGTTCGTTATTACTAAATAAAGAATCACGCACCATAGTTCACGTTGAACGTAAAACGAAAGAACAATTAAGTTTACATTGGCGAGCACCTACCAAAACGCTTCGGGTCCTAACACGAGAAGATATCACTGCCTGTGCATAATTCTTCTTGCACAATGTACGTTACCACATGTTAGTTTAAAGATAGCAAGCGTATTGTGACACATATTAAACCATCTGGAAAGTATGTGGAAATTGGAAAAAATAAAGTAACAGTCTTTTTTTTTATTTTCGAATAGATGAAATTCTATTAACGACACGCAAGCCAGATGGATGCCAAATCTAATTCCACTGATGACTACACAGGTTTGTCTTTTTACGTCGAAATCAGCTTACAGAAAAGAAAACTCTATACAACATAAAAAACAAGCGCTCGCTGTTCTGAAATTCATTTAGCATCGAGCCTAAGGCAAGTAACGTACTCGCACTTAAAGAATCTTAAATTTTAAGACATAGTTCTGTAATGAAATCTTTTCTGATTGTCTGCCTTCAAGGCACCAACTAATCCATTTCCTTGTCGTAATTTATATATGGTTTGCCATCGCGTGTGCTATTGCTATTAACTATGACATAGATTGGTTTAAAGGACATGGACACATGATTTTATAGTAATTGTTCAATTTGCGGCAAGACTATAAATTGTTTTACGGCTTGGCCGTACTTTTTGCCCCGGTGGTGGGATTTACCCTCAAATTTGGTTGCAATGATGTTGGTTTATTTTTTTTATCATAGACAGAAGGTAAGACCTTGTCCCTATGCCTATTGCAAATGTACAGTGTGTGAATCGGTAGTTGAAGTGACGTGTTTGAGTTATTAAGCTGCATTTCCTTTAGTACGGCTCCGGTCCGGGAGCAGACTTGGCACACGGCAGGTTGTGTATCCTTATAATATGCCGTTTTTCAAGCGGATTTCGATCTTTTCTTTTTCTAATTCCATGAACACGTGTCCAAGAAAGGGCGAAAATTGGAATTTCCCTACCTATTTTTAGCTTTTTGCCGGATCCGTACTAAAGGAAATGCAGCTTAAAGCTGCAGCATAATACGGCCCTGGTAAAGAGCCACCAACTAAAGCTGCATTTCCTTTAGTACGGCTCCGGTCCGGCTCCGGTCCGGTTACGGATACGGAACAAAACACTTTCATAGAATTTTAGTAAGTGTGCTTCCTTATGTGCGGTTACGGGCACGGTTCCGCATGCGTTTCTGTACCGAAAATTACATGGTCCGTTCCGAAAAACCGTACCGGACGCCGCATAGAGAACCGTATCCGCACCCAGACATAAGGAAACACTCTTACTAAAATTCTATGAAAGTGTTTTTTTCCGTATCCGCAACCGGACCGGAGCCGTACTAAAGGAGATGCAGCTTACATGGTCCGTTTCAAAAAACCGTACGGGGCGCCGCATAGAGAACCGTATCCGCACCCGGACATAAGGAAACACACTTACTAAAATTCTATGAAAGTGTTTTATTCCGTATCCGTAACCGGACCGATGCCGGACCGGATCCGTACTCAAGGAAATGCAGCTTAAGTCATTATATTTCAGCCAAAGATTAGATTTTCTGCGCTCTTGATCTTGTCTGTTAAATATACAAATAAACAGTTGACTTTGTTCCTTATCATGGGATAATAAGTATTAATATGAAATGAATTCCACTATAGGAGGTTCGAACTATCCATAATAGCTATTTATTAAAAGGATACGAAATGGCCATAAGGCTGTAGTGTGTTTTAGTGTAATCAGATCTTCCAAATGGTAATCTGAGAACGTGAGACGTTTGAACGATTTCATTGTTGCGATGTCACCATATGAAAAGCAATTTGGAAATAAGGTGACTCGCCGGTAAAAAAAGTAAATACCACGTGATCATAAATTCTTCACCAATAAGCTACAAATATTCGCAGATTTGGGGAGACGTATACTCTACAATTGTTTCACTTACGATGCAGGGCACCTGTTAAGGAATCTGAAGCACTGGGTCATATTTTAGAGGACATGGTGTTTGGGTGCTGTGCTTGTCTCCCACATGGTGCGGGCAAAATAGTTGATATACCTTAGAGTGAATCTGGAGTACCTGAAGGAGTGTACACAAAGTAAGGCGGCGCCATAACGGTAAAAGAAGCCAATAAGTTTCAAGGACACTGTAATACTGCGATTTTTTCAACGTATACACGACTCATTTCGCTTCTTATCTTCAGTCTGCTTGTGGTCCGTATTAATTGGTTAGGGATGTAAACGCTTTGTTTCACAGTACCAAAGTGGTTCTTTATTTCTATTACAAAATACTGGGGCAATTATTTGCAACGTACGATTAAAAAAATGTTCCGAATGCTTGCCCGAACGCCTTTTTAGCTCTGCGAGAGAACTGAAAAACGCCAACAGTCGTGGCATGGAATGATGGCATTAATAAGGTGACTCCGCCAGATAGTTTAAAATTTGATCTTATCAATCGATCTGTATTATAATATCGAATAATATTGACCTTCGATGGAGTTTCATCTATTTATTTAAACAAAATCTACATACATCATTTTTGAGGCATATCGTGATAAAACAAACACAAATATTATTTTAGAGATGATATTATAAGGTCGGTAATTGATGTACATATCATTATTTAAAATATGATTAGGATTTAAGAATTAGTTTTCTATGAAGAAAGAAAGGTCCCGTGAAGATTGCGGCAGTTCTATCCCCAGTTTTAAGTAAATACTAAAGGTACGAACATTACTGGAAGGCAATGAAATGAGGTTTATTTAATGTCCTATTACAAAAAACGGACTATGTGGCGTTTCAACCAATCCAAACTACTAAGGGTGATTTTTTTTATGCGCTCCTCGGTTTTCCGTCCAATCCACAGAATTGGACGATGTGTTTGCCAAGTCCTAACAAGGGGACACCAGACTGGAACTAACTCGGCAAACACTGGTCTGTCTATATAATTTTCCCTACAAGTACTGCACATCTTAACCCAAGTAGGAACCGGGTAGAATACATAGTATATGTAATTTATTACCAATAACCAGGAAAGAGGCCACTTGTGAATTTGTTTTGTCACTGATCTGCTGTATGTAATATTGCAACTCTATGAATGACAGAGTTGTGTCCCTTATATAACCCCAGCCGCTGTGAATTACGTCATAGTAAATTCAATTTTCATTATTTAAGAAACAAATCTAAATTTTGCTTTCTACTCCATTTATAAAATAAATATAAGATGATCAAAACGTATTTGGATGTTTTCTCGCAAAACTTAACGAAAGGGTTTCAGTTATTTCAATTGTCCATCCTTGATTTGCCTTACAATGGTTATATTTTATCCCAAACCCGTATAAATAAAACTTGTTACCTACGTGAATTACCCAAAGGAGGAATCCGGATATATTTCAAATTTCAGCCAAAATTCAATGCGAAAGGGCTGAATTGAAACATAACATGGATGGACCGACGGACGAAGAACGAATGCGGCGACATTATACGTCCGAATGTTGTTCGAACGTATACACAAGGGCATTTTATAAGGGAATCCACCCTGGTAAAATGTGATCACTGTGGTCTAATCTGTGTTGCTGACCAAATTTCGTGTAAGGTTCCACAAAGTCTTTATAGTACACAGTGGTACCATCGGTTAACCAAGCGGCCCACCACCCAAATGTACCCACAGTCATGATGGTATGATCCGTTAACGTCAAAATGATCATGTCCACGACAGCGTGATTTTTCTTCATAAAAATAACGTCATTGTTTTCTGGGATGTTCTCCGCTGCCCATTTCTGATCCTCGGTCACAACCACGAATGTCAAATTCTGAAATCTATCACTGAAGTATTTCATTGCACGAACTATATAATGCGCCGGTGCAACTTTGTATCCATATTTTACATAGTAAGGTTCAAGTTTGTTTCCTCTACGAATATGCACCCCGACCAATGTTCGAAAGATTTTTGAAGTTTGGTCGTATCTTCGACCTAATTCTACATCCAGGAGTTTCTCGGCTTGCTCTACCAGCGCCTCTTTGAAGACGATAAGCTGTCTTAGATCATCGCTGTATTTTTGGAAGTAAATCCACGATTGCAAGTATCCATCCACATTCACACTTCTGTTAATATTGAGGAATTTTGGATCGTAAGAACAACATTTGTTCTCCTTTAATACGGGAAGGCGGCCGCAGTATCCATTGTCTTTGAGCATCTGAGGGGGATACTCCAAAGCTGCTGCTAGGCCTTCATCCTTGACACTGACCAGCTCCATATTGTTTTCCCGCGCAATCGCATAAACAGATGCAAACTTGTAGAGAAGATTACCCAGGCCTCCATGAAATTTGTGACACAGAAACAGCCTGTGCAAATATTTACCGGTGTTATTGGTATTTGTTCCAGTTTGGTAAAGAGAATAAGGCTTTATTGTATATGTTAATTGAATCACAAATAAACCGGTGACTGCTATGAAAAGAATCACCCATAATACTGAAATAATAAAAAAAATACTTATCTGATATAAAATATCATATTTCGAATAAAAATTGATTTTGGGGCATCCAGGCTACATGATGTGGTGTGAGTGGTGCAAGAGGCAGGGTACACCTGAAACCACTTGGTTCATCTTGGCATCTAGTTTAAGTTTTGAACTTGGCATGGCAAATAAAGTTCTTAAACACATCAGAATGAGGACATTGACCACAAACAGTCTAGACAAGAACCGCCATCGATATGGACTAACAAGTAAATTAAACAATGGCGCAGGGCTATAATCACAAAAGATCCAAAATTAAACCACGAACATAACAGACGGCACAATCATCATATGACAAACTTTTGTTAAAGGAGCTAAATCGCTAACATTTGGGACCTAGAAATTGTCAAAAATGGGTCGCAACGCATATAATACTGTAATATGAATGTATATAAACTGATTTACATTCAATGGTTTCCGTTTTTTCCCCAATTTAATATCAGTTACGTTCGGCGAAATAAGCCATGCAGTCTCAATCTAGGGCAAATTTCTATAGCGTCTGGTTATTCCAGTCAACATTCGCCGTATGGTATGGTGCAATATGTCTAGCCTCGCTCCTAAAGTCTCTTATTAAAACTGGGGCTGAAGCGCATTATGGTACACGACTCGTGTACCAATGATAAAAAAATTTTTTTATCTAAAATATCGGATATCAGAAGCTCATCTTTTCCCGGTAAGTTTACTACATCAATATTGATTTAAAATGGCCAATAATTCGTGTTTTCGATGTTAAAGATTTTGGATTTTGAGTTACGGACTTAGGTCCTTTAACTTAAATAAACTGCTTTCCGGCGAGACATCGATCGGCGAACAACTATATAATTATACAATACCGTACTATCTATGTTCTACTGGGACGCTTACTGTTATAGCCATTATTTTGTTGACATTCATTGTGGGGTGGGGTTGTGGTTGGTGCACTAGATTTGGCACCGCCCCCAACCCTATTCACAGCTTCTAGATCCGATACTGCACATGGCCCCTAGAAAACTCGAACCTGTGGTGTGCGGCAGTGCGGCTCCTGCCTAACTGCGTCACTCGTGCTGGGGGTATGTGCATCAGTCGGTCGCATTTTGGCTAAACTGCCCCCCCCCCCCAAACAAAATCGTTATGCACGCCCCTGGTGACACGAATATTATATGATCACAATTCAACGTGTGCGTATAAAAGGGGTGGGCGAGACAAAGAGGGCGAGAGAGGGGGGGGGGGTAACGTCCACTAACACATGGTTCAATTTTTTTTCAATAATTCTTTAGCAGTGAAAGGAAACCGGAGGATTTGGAGAAAACCCACGAGGTTGGACAGGCGATCCTACTCCTTGTCACGTACAACCGGTTAATCGAAACCACGCCAGTTGACTCAATGACAGAACTTATGATACAGTGCGCACGTGCTAACCATTCGGCGATTCACCTCCACCCCCATTAGTGCAAGAACGTTTCTCTCTTTGTTTAAACTTTAGACAGTCAATCAAATTGTCTTTATAGGTGAACCGGGCTTCGTTTTGCGATAATAAATGAAAACTCTAAACCAATGCGTCGTCGAGTGATTTTCTTTAGATTCGGGTAATTGGCTGATACAAATAGAACTCTCAGAAAACGGTTTGGGTAAAAACATCCCTGACTTGCAATGTCCTCCTGGTCAAAAGAAATGATAGGTGAACATGTTTACTTACCTCTCCATGTATTACATCGCATCTTCTTTTCGGTCAGATTGTCTGTGGCCTCTTTTATATTTAAGTATCGATTATTTCTTCCGTCCAAAAAACATCTGGAAGTTGGGTGGTCGATTTAGATCTAAAGATCTTACATTGATTTAAGTGTCGTAGTTTTGATTCCACTCTTGTGCTTGACAAGGTCTAGCCTGAAATGAAAGATGTATACCATTTTAAAGAACAATAAAATTTGATGACATTTTTTTGGATGGAGCTTACTTCCTGCATTGTAGTTGCTGAGAGCATAAGATATAGATTTCACACTATGTTACGTCGTACGTCTTTCAATACCTTGCCCGGTCCATTTTCATAATATCCTTGGACCGAATATCCAGATCATGGTGGCACATGTCTAGAGTATATAATTATATATCTCAATTACTATTTAAAAAACACCTTTCAATACTTAGCATCTTGCATTCGGCAAACCTCGACAGATTCCGGTACTCTCCGTAACCTACATCTAGACTCGGATGTATGATAGTCATTGATATGTACCTACGACCATACATTTGCGATGCGGCTTATCGACTACCGATTTACTCTTACAGGAAAACGTTCCGCTTTTACAAAAAAAAGTCCCAAAATCTGGTTAAGCTGTCCCCACCCGTTGGCGGAGTCGTCCACACGACTTAGTATAATTTCTGGACACATAATGTATTTGTAAATAGTATAGTTTTTCTGCGTGGTCACCCTTTCTCTCGGTAAATAACAACAAAGTAAATAATTTCTGGATATTGTAATACGTTTTTTGGAGTCGTCCACACGATGTATTTTTAATTAGTATAGTTTTTTTCTGCGTGGTCACCCTTTCTCCCGGCAAATATAAACAACAAAGTAAATCGTTTTATTCCATAAATAAAAAATTCATTAACAAATTCATAAACAAATTTAGTTGTGGACGACATCACTAATAGTTGTTGACGACATCACCAATGCCTTGTGGACGACTCCACCAACGGTTGTGGACGACTTCGCTTGTGGACGACTTGACTGGCACCCATCTCCTGGGGGCAACCATGTTTATCCGGGTCCTTTAAAATAGTCCCAAAATGGCGGACTTCATCATACAGCCGAGTCTAGATGTAGGGCACCGGAATCTATCGAGGTTTGCCGAATGAGCATCTTGGTCATTTCGTAATGTGGGTTTTTTGTGATATTAGGTTAATGTCGTGATGTCGGGTTGTCGCCTTATAAAGGGCGACATCACGACATGATACCAATCAGCCACCATATATTTGTCTGTTATCTTTTTTTTCATATTGGTCGCAACGCATACATGTATAATAATTAGTAGGGTTCGAACTCCCAGATCCGTGACCAATTTCCGGGGAGGAACGTTTGACGATTGATTCTGGTAGGGGGGACTATTCTGAGGATTTATGAAGTTTGCAACCTCTGGAAAGTTTGGGCAACTCTCAGGAGAGGCAAAAATCCAAGATGGCTGCCGAAATAGCACATAGACTTATAGTTGGGGGCAAATGCCATCAAACCGTCCCTGTAATATATCATTTTTATGGTTTTTGAGGTCGCTGAATCCATTAAGAACACTTCCAAACCATTGTTATGCACCCTTTTTCCAATATGGCGGAAATCTGGCGGATATGGTGAAAAAAAGCGGAAAATAATGTCATGTATTCTGGTAATGCAAATATGAGCTTGTAAGATATTGTTTTTAGGATTTTCATGGATGCTTAGTTCATTTTTGATGGTCTCATGTCAATAAAATCTACACTAGATGGTTAATATAAAACCAAAGTCAGAGCACAGAAGATACAAAGATATAGAAAATATCATAATATACGCAATACATCATTCATGTACGTGTAGCACCTACTTATATCATAATTTCTAAACAGTCATAGGCATATACCTTTCACACGAATCTTTCAAGACGACAGCCTTCAATCAGAGTCCGTATCAGAAAGTTATGAATCTAATGCACATGAGTCACTAACAGGGGTATCGTTATCCTTATCATCACCCCCATCATCAATGTCTACCGATGATCTGAACTTAAGTGACAAGGCCGGGTTTATATACAGTACACGAACACACATTCCCTCATTCAACTCCCATCCATGTCCGAGTGGATCAGTTACGTTACTGACATTGTAACTTAGCATGATGTATGCTTGATAGTTCGCTCTGTTTATGTGATTTTCAAGGAAATTCCAGACTATCTTTTCATCTTTAGACATTTGCTAGCTCTACCACAAGCTACAGTTGTGGATTCTTTGGCATTATAGATGCATCTCAGTACAAATTATTTCACGGAGGCTACCGGGTTATCAGATACAGTCAATGCGACACCTAAACCATCTAACAATGATGCATCTGCAATAAACGTGGATTTATATAGAGTCTTTTTGGAATGGCCAAAAAATCCCGACACTGTATCACAACCGGTTATCGAGTGGCACTGTACGATACGTAGCGCCACATCGCGTGGCAGTAATCTTTATGCACCAAACAAATGCCCTTTCGTCTAACTGCTAGAGATCCTAGCTCGATATGAGAAACATTGTATCTTCTGGGTCTACAACTACAAGTTCATCATATCACTCGATCTCAGTTGTGCATAAAATGTAAAACCTGGTTGTGTTTTTACTAATTTTTCGAACTCTTTATGTAAAACACTGGTAGTCTCACTTTATTAGCATCGTTTGAAAGGAAATTAGAGAATTCTCGAGCGGTCAGAAATTTACTATCGGCCTTCATATAAATGTTCTTGGTACCAGTTTGCGTTCATAATCTTTTGTTGAGATCGGAAGATCGCATCAGACATTCACAAATTTTCGCTGTTGGGTGTAGTTTCAAAGCTATTGTCCCGTTCTATGACTGGTAAACTTTATTCTAGCCTGATACTTGATCTCTTGATTGAAATGACGATGGAACAGGGTTCGAAAATGAAAGGAGGGTTTATGCGCATCCTAATAAAATAGTGATTCCATCTACAGAAGACAGACAGAAACGGATTTTAATGTATACACATGGCATGATTATGTAGTGAACATGTCCAATCTAGCTTTGAAACCATCGTATTTGTGATTGACCCATACGATCTTCCAATCCAGACAAAAGATTATGAACGCAAACTGCCAGAACAGTATTAAGGTGGTACCAAGAACGTTTATATCAAGGCCGATGGTAAATTTCTGAACGCTCGAGAATTCTCCAATCCCCTTTAAAACGATTCTTATAAAGTGAGACTACAGGTGTTTCTACATACAGAGTTCGATAAATTAGTTAAAACACACCCAGGTATTCAGTTCATTTACTATATCCGAAAGGATTGTTATGATCTAACAGCCAACAACTGCAGGTTCCAACTGTTCGAATATGACCAATTAGAGGCGGACACTATTATGTTTTACATTTATGCACAACTGAGATCGAGTGGAAATGATGAACTTGTAGCTATAGACGCAGAAGATACTGATGTTTTGGTTTTATCAAGCTATGCTTCTCATATGGAGCCAGGGTCTCCCCAGGGTCTGCAGCAGTTAGACGAAAGGGGCATTTGTTTTGTGCACAAAGATTACTGCCACGTGATGTGGCGCCACGTATCGTACAGTTCCACTCGATAACCGGTTGTGTACAGTTTCAGGATTTTCTGGCCAATCCAAAAAGATACTATATAAGTCCACATTTAGTACAGGTGCATCATTGTTAGATGCCTTAAGTGACGCATTAACTGAATCCGATAACCTGGTAGCCTTCATGGAACAATTTGTGCCGAGATGCATCAATAATGCCCCAAAATTCCACAACTGTAGCTTGTGGTAGAGCTAGCAAATGGCTTAAGATAATAAACAAATGCACACACCGTATCCCACCTTTTCAAGATAATCTGGAACATCACATAAACAGAGTGAACTATCAAGAATAATATCATGCTAATATACAATGTCAGTAACGTAGCTGATCCACTCGGACATGTATGGGAGTTGAATGAGGAAATACATGTATGTGTTCCTGTACGGTATATAAACCCGGCCTTGCCACTTAAGTTCAGATCACCGGTAGACATTGATGATGGTGATGATGATGAAGATAATGATACCTCTGTTAGTGACACATCTGAGTCAGACAGTGGATTAGATTCAGAACTTTCTGACACAGCCTCTGATTGAAGGCTGTCGTCTTGGAAGATTCATTTGAAAGATATATGCCTATGAATTTTTAGAAATTATAATATTAGTAGGTGCTATATGAATGACGTATTGCGTATATAATGATATTTTCTGTACCTCTGTATCTTCTGTTCGCTGACTTTGGTTTCATATTAAACATCTAATGTAGATTTCATTGACATATGAGACCATCAAAAATGAACTAAGCATCCACGAAAATCCTAAAAACAATATATACAAGCTCATATTTGCATTACCAGAATACATGGCATTATTTTCCGTTTTTTTCACCATTTCCGCCAGATTTCCGCCAAATTGGAATATGGCTTCATCAAAATGACTTGGGAGTGTTCTTAATGGATTCAGTGATACTGAAAACTATAAAAATTACATATTACAAAGACGGTTTGATGACATTTGACGCCAACTATATGGGAAAGAACTTATATAGGCTTTGCCTGTTGTTCAATCCTTTTCTAACGAATAAAATATTGTTTAAACTAAACTATAAGTCACTGTGCTCTTTCGGCAGCCATTTTGGATTTTTGCCTCTCCCGAGAGTTGCCCACACTTTCAAGAGGTTGCAAACTGCATAAATCCTCAGAACAGTCCCCCCTACCAGAATCAATCGTCAAACGTTCCTCCCCGGAAATTGGTCACGGATCTGGGAGTTCAAACCCTACTAAATGTAATATGAATGTATATAAACTGATTTACATTCAATCGTTTCCGGTTTTTTTAATTCTAATTTGAAATCAGTTATGTTCGACGAAATACGCAAGAAGTCTCAATCGAATGGCAACCACTGGCGTCTGGTTATTTCAGTCTACTCCGATATGATGTATTGTGCGTGCCCTTCTATCCGCGTTGGTGATGCCAAACATCGGTCAGCTGGATCTAATGTTTTAACCGGTTTTTAGTATGACAGAGAGAGAAGATGACCCGCCCCTCTTCTCCCGACGGCGATATTACAAGTAGTGACTTTTCGATATACAAGGACTTTTTTTTTTTTTTTTCTGTTTTTACCAATTTTAAGGTGACTTTTAATGTACACGGGCTTTTTTTATTTTGAGTTTTTTCCAATTTTCAACCCATTAACTGTAAATAATTTAATTAAATCAACCTTTCCATAGTATCATAACTAATTTTAATGTATTGGACGTTAAATCTGTAATAGGGGATCACGGTGGCTAAGTGGATAAGGCGCTGGTTCGCTAGCCTGGAGGTCGAGTGTTCGATCCCTGCATAGGCCGAGAAAGTTTATCTCGATTTTCCGGCGTGATTTCCCCTTGTCAGTGATGCAGAAGGGGGGCCTGACAAGGACAGCTGCCTAGTCATTCGGATAGGACGAAAAACCGAGGTTCCGTGTACACTTTGGAGTGCACGTAAAAGACACCTTGGCAGTTGGAATTCGATTAAGAGTAGGCCGTAGCACCGCTGCCCGGACAAAATTTCACTCATAGCACACTGTATGGCGTATGCCCGTCTCTAATTAGCCCAGGTTAGGTGCTTAAGCGTAGGACGTTAAACCCCATTTCATTCATTCATTAAATCTGTAATAGACAACACCAGATAAGAATGACGTCAACGTTTAACACGGCTCGTGGAATGTCTAGTCTTGTTACAAATGGTGTTACCGAAGCCCATCTTTTCCCATTAAGATCACAACGTTAATGTTTCTTTAAATTGTCAAATAATTCATGTTTTCAATGTCAAAGACTTTGGATGATATTTGAGTTAAAGACTTAGCTACTTTAATCTCTCGTGTTTTCTAGTTAAAAACAGTGCCGAACTATATCGGTTACCGAGCCAAACTGAGACGCCGGATTTCAACTTTCTCCATTTCTTTTTCTATCTATCGAAGGTAAGTAATGAGGTGATGCTGTGTGGATGTGGATCTCTAAATGAATTCTATTGTATATTCCAATATTATCATGTTGCTAGGTAACCGCGTGATTGATATTGATGGCTATCTCCATACATGAATTGGAGGATTACACAATTTTAACGCTTTTTGTATCCCATTTCTCTCTCCCCAATAAACAAAAATAGCAAGAAACGTTACGTCATAAATGCACACTGAATCAAAGCAAGATTGAGATGAAATTCGCTTTGACATCATCATAATTAGGTCATGATGTGCACATCTTCGTGGAATAGTCGGATATCTAAGACTTGACAAACTATACATACCTTGTGCAAATATCTTTCTGATATAATAGTTATTCCGTTCGGTAGAGCATTCGACAGCCACGTCTGACATAGTTCGTAGTCCGTAAGCCTAGAGTTGTCCTATAGTGAATACCCTATCATAGACTGTTTATTCTCCATCGCAAGAAACGACTGGATTATATAAGAGTTACAGGCACATGCATGCACATAAGACATGGACCATATAATATAAGACTGTGGTGACATTATAAAGGCCAAGACAAAAACAGCTGTGTTTACGGTTACTTGGTCCCCCAAAATAGAGTAGATCGGAAGGAAAATCTTATTCCCTAGCATCTCTAGCCTAGTTACCAAGAAAGGTTATTTTGGCCTTATACATGTATGATATTTTCTGAAACATATTTTTGAAACACACATAGATTCATGGATTTATGAACCTATTTGGCAGTCGGACTTCATGTAGGAGTAGGTCGTATGGCGCCGCTGTTCGGGGAATATATTCCGCAAAGCACACTTCATTATCCCAGTTGGTGCAGAAAAGTAGTGTTGCCGGTGCTTTCCGATTGAATTTTAAACATTTTAGGTGGAAATCGGTTTAATAACAAATTTCCCTTCGTTTCTGGAATAAACTGTCGAATGTGGAATTCAAAATCGGTTATATTTCAACAATGACGCTTTCTGTAGGCCTACACCTAATTTCAAAATTAAATCAACACCGTTATATTTCTTAACGTTCATCAATATAATACTCCTCTCAGTTTCTTTAAGATTAAAGTCTGTTTTTCGTCCTGTCTGAACGACCAGACAATAATTTAGGAGTCAGTAAGTTCCAGGGGCAACTAAAATCACCAGTTTCTTCATCGCTGGCGAGGTTTCTATCCGTATATAATTTAATGTAATTAAATTTTGCTTTAGAAACGTAATATACTCGTTAAATATATATTTTCTAAATGCCATTTTGTGTGATTTATTAAATTTTGCTTTAAATTGTTTACGCGAGGTGATTAGGAATGTGTAATTTCACAACTGGTTATTATAAACAAACATTTCTAATTTTGACGCGTGAAAAATACTAAATTACATGGTAATAAAAACCTAGGAATGTCATGTTTATAAAATATAAACTGTGTTACGAGTAAATGGAATGTGCACAGTGGCGGAGCCACGGGGGGGTATGGGGGGGGGGTAGTTACCCCCCCCCCCCACTTTTGAAAATCATGGCCAACCCAATTTTGCTAAAAATGACATAAAATTTATGGGGGGGGGGGGTAGGATCCTTTGTTTGTGCATTATATTATATTAAAGTACAACATCACATGTTGAATTTTCATAAAAGACCACTCCCCCCTCCCAAAAATTTTTTGGATCGCTACGCTCGCCATACTTTTTATTACAACTACTCAGCAACTCCTGGCTACATCCCTGGACCAGTGGCAGAGCCACTTTTGAAAATCATGACCATCCCAATTTTGCTAAAAAATGACGTAAAATTTATGGGGGGGGGGGGGGTGTGGTTAGGCTCCTTTTTTGTGCATTATGTTAGAAAGGGCTTATCTCGACCTAAAACGGGTGTATCCAATAGCTGTAGAAGGGCGTTACCCTAAGCAAAAAGGGCGTGGCTAAAAAAAAAATTGGGGGGCAAAGCCCCCAGACCCCCATAGCTTTTTACCCCCCCACTCAGCACCGACTGGCGCCGCCGCTGAATGTGCAACCATTTAATTTGCTCGCGATATAATTCTAAATGATGTTACGTCACACTAGTGTTGGAATAGCCAAGGGCCCTGCTTGTTTTAGACATTCAGTGGTGTACGATAACAATATATAGTTGTTTTGCCTGACATGTAAAACATAAGTTTAAAATGAAAACGCAATTATAAAATTGTAGATTACTAAGATAAGGTCAAGAGTTCAAAGTTAGTTTATGAATAATTAATTGAAGTTTAGTTTTAATTCAAAAGTAAGGGTTAATAATAATAATAATGTTAGACTAATATCATTTGAAAATTTAGGAGTAGTTAGTTCTTGGTCTGATGGCAATTAAATGTTCGATTGACAGATAAAATTTGTATTTTGTCTCAAACCAATGATACTTAGACAAAAAAGAAAGTTTCAACCTGAAAGTTTCAACCTGGCACCATGGTAGCTGAAAAAGACCAACAAATATCCAAGAAGAAGAAATGGTTTACCAGTTTACCAAATTGAGGTTTCCAGTGACAGAATTTAAAGTCAAACTGAACTTTCTAAATAAGAAGTGATGTGTTATAGTGTTTTGAAATTAGGACACTCCCAGCCCTTGATAAGTCATTAAAACCTGATAAATGGCCCAAAACCATTTTCTATACTGGTTGATCTTTGTATTATCTACATAACAATCTGTTGGTTTCACAAGACATCCACTAATATTGTACAGAGAATTGTCATGTGACTTTACGCTGCTATTTTTGTTTGCCATATTATTGGTTAGTATCGAGCAATATTTAATTGAAGGATAGGATAAGGATTTTTTACCCTTGAACAGTGAATATCTATCATACTAATTTTCTAAACAGTGAATATCTATCATACTATCTGTACTTTTGAATATGACAAATTCTGTGAATTCTTAACTATGACAAATTTGATTTCTCTATTCGTATTCGAGGATGTGTGATTCAAGTGCTCGCAGGTCACCATATATCTCCATCCGCTGCTCTGGCCTGAGGTGGAAAATGGGTTTGCACCCTCGAGAATTCGTGCCTTCGGCGCTCGTAGGCGGGCTTCGCCCGCCATTTGCTCGGGGGCCTTGTCACAGGTATGGCAAGTGGGCCTTCGGCCCACCAGTCCGGCACTGCTTTACTACATAAATCAAAATGAGCGAACGAATGGCATAAAAACATTGTTATATAAAAAATAAGACATAATGTGGTAAACAGTCAATACTAGGTTGATAACAGATATATCATGGGAAGTTTCTCAAGTAAATTTCAATTCACCAGTATTATATCACAGAAATTATTTACATCATATTTGACCAATTAGACATTTGAAGGTCCAAAACCCAAAGCTACAAAGCCATCTTATTTGTGACAATTCGCTATACAGCAGCTTGATTCCAGAAGGGAAAGGTGTAGCAATTTCTGTGATATATAAAATGTAAAAGCGAACAGTTGCAATGTTATAACTACTGAAAAGACAAACGTCTTAAGATAATGAAATGAAATGGGGTTGAAAGTCCTATTGGTTTGCCCCAAAACCGGGTTAACGTCTTAAGAAAACAGTAAGAAGTAAACACACAACGTGAAGTGGAAGTAAAGAAGACCAGAGACAAATTAAGATATGTAGTAAGAAAAGATGCACGGAGCATAATATTATGTAGGATATGGCGACCGGACTTGGTTCCATCGCTCTCCACGTCTGCCAAAAGTACCCGAATATAGAACAGGTGTTAGGATCAGGTACGGACTATCAATTCTCGGAATATCGGTTCCTGGAATATCGCACAATAAAACAACAACATTCATTCAAGTAATTGTCATTTTCAGACTCGATATCTACATACTTTCAGGTCTGAAAAAAAAAAAATCATTTTTATGCCGTCAGCGATTTGGTAAATGGCGGTTTAGTAATTGTGTATCTTACCTGTATATTTGATGGATTCTTCTTAATTACTCGCATCTACAGAAACAAATGAATTCAAATGTCACATTGCAGGGTGTTGTCCTTGTTACCATAGCAACATATGACTGTAATTAACGGGATTTAAACACACACAAGTATCAGTTACATCAGATCCCATTAGAATGAAATAAATATAAATTCATTCACGATTCTTTAAGGTATTGCTCATGTTGATTTCAGAAATAGAGGAATTTGTTTGATATTGCCGAGCGAAACGAGTGTGTAGTTTTTGTAAATAGGAAAATAAAACGCTGGCACGAAACACTGTTAAATATGTGTATGGGTATTGAGTTGTGTTTTTCGTAGTGAGGAAAACAAGGGGCCTCAGCTTTGGTGACGCCATTGAATCCCAGGCTTTGTGTCGTGTCATTGATCTAACCATTTCTCTGGTCACTCTAGTTTCCCCCCCCCACCCCAAAGGCATGCAAGTAAATTAGTAAAATAATGATATATATATATTTTAATACTGGCATGACCAGGGGCGCCGGGTACCAAGGTATACAAGTGGTACCCTGCCCTTTTCTGGGGTATATATGTATACCCATGCCCTAATGATCAAAGTTTTTAACCTTGCTCCTAATACTAAAAGTGTGAATAATGAGGCTTTTGTCTCTTTCATTATCATGTATTTTAAACGGTTTTATGTTGGTATTTGGAATGCTAGGTGCTGAAAAAAGCGTTCTCGGAATTGACAAATTTTCTAGACCCCCCCCCTCCACAACTATCTTTTGGTACCCTTGCCCTCGCGTCGTTCCGGCACCTCTGGGCATGACCCTTTTGGTCAATATACACACAGACTACAGAACCCCATCTACGTTAGATTTCCCAAGCGGACCTAGCTGTAGTCTTGGTTTAGGATGCGCGTTGGTTATTCCCAATCTTTCTAATATCATTTCTGTGAAGGTGTGGTAAAAGTCCAGAGGGGGGTCCAGGGTTACATCCATCGAAATAACGTCGCACAAACATGTTTTCTGGGCGAGTTCCGGCTTATGAAATTACGCGTTGGTTTCTCCCGATCCTTTCTAATTTCATTGCTGTGACGGTGTAGGTGAAAGTGCAGAGGGGGTCCAGGTTTACATCCATCGAAATAACGTCGCACAAATGTTTCGTTACGTCGTTTAAACGAAATAATTAATTCGTTAATTATTATTTCATTTAAACGAATAATTTTTCGTTTAAACGAAATAAATATATAAGAGTGGAATAGTGCACTTAAGGGGTCCGTATGGTTTCTTTCGATACTGACCGTCACTTCATATATACAATTTTAGCTTGTGGACCCTATATAGCGCTCACAGTTTTCATTTGATTTTAAAAATCGTTCAAGTATATCACTGTTACATCATAACTAGGGTTGAGTGCAACTTTTGTGATAATCGGGCAGAAACTGCCCGACAAAATGGCCACTACTCTTAAAAGCATGTAATACCCAGGTTGTGGACCACCCAGAGGTTTGATTATATCAAAGGTCTTGGTTCCTTTCGATATTGGCGCGTAGTGGCCAGTAACTTTCTGAATTATGACCCCTGGTTGTACGAAATATCACGTTTTAAGCTTGTGGGCACTTTATTTTTAAAACTTTTCAAATATATCACCTTCGTCTAATTGCCTTTTACACTATGTATAAATCGGATATTAAGTTTGGCCTCTAGACTAGTAGAGCCTCCACAAGATTTTTTGAAGTGATCAAGGGCCCAGTGTATGATTTTATACTGTGTATGATTTTAAAACACTGTGTATACATTTAAAGTCAATTGGATACTAACTTTGGCCTTAAAGAGTCCAGAATTTTTTAAAAGTGATCAAGGGCCATAACTCAGGCACTCACTATCGGAAATCGTTGAAAATCAAAAGGCTTCTTAACTTCATGATCCTAAACACTGTGTATGAATTAGGAGTCAACTGATATTAACTTTAGCCTTTAGCCAGATGGGGACAATATATGATCACATTTCAATGTATAAAATCAGTGTATAAAAATGAAACAAAGATGACTATATTTTAAAAAGACCATAAGTTATTTTATTACAGAACAATCTAGGACATTAAATAATAACTATTATAAGGTCGGTTTTTTCAATACAGTTTCAAATGACAAATACAACGGATACTGCCTGGGCAATGGCTGGAAATACTTCTAAGTTTATAATTTACCAGTCTTTTTTCACTTGGCTTTTAATAATAATGAACATATCCATTTATAAGGTGCCAGGATGGATATATTGACATGCTTGTTTTAATGATCTGTATTTAACTGTTTCTAGAAGTCTTTTGTTCAAGGATACAAGACCTCTACATCCAGATGAGGGAATAAATTCCCCAAAAGGTTGAAAATCCATCTGAAAGACAACCTTATTCTGTGGATGGAACACAAAATTTTGATTTGAACAGGGTGCATTTTTGGATTACATTTTTTAGAGGCATAATAACTTCCAACAAGAAAATAAATAGAATTAATTTCATACAATATCACATTCAAAATAACCAGTAAGAAAATAATTTGATGTAGGTAAGTATTTTGTAGTCTACTAAAAACAAAACAATTTCAATAGCTAACAAATAGGAAGAGAATCTCTAAGTAACATTTACAGTAATTATGCAGTTATTTTAATGAAAGATCTAATTCTAAAGAATATAAAGCAACTAAAATGCATGAAGTACATCACATATTTTTTTTATTTACAGAGAGTTTTACAATCAGCACTATACTTATATATCCAATAACTTTAATAGAGTTCAACTGTTTTAATCTGGCCTCTTCATCAATTTATGTAAGTCAATTCACAATTAACATAATGTACAACTTCATAACTTGAACTAAATTAAGAATTATGTATGTATGAATTTTTGATTAACAGTATTTTTTAAACCGATTCAATTATTGTTTTTTTTTTATCAATTACTGTTCTGATTACTTCGACATATATATATATATATAAGCATTAAGCACATTGGAATATTTATGAAATATAACAAAAGGAGATAACAAAAATAAATGGTTCAACCTTACAAAAATTTTAATAAAAGCACAATTAACCAAATTAATTAAAACAGAAATTTACAAAGTTATTCAAATCAGTTTAGCACCCAAAAATATCTGATACTCAAAAAGCACTTAACAATAATCCCAAAAAGAAACTAATCTTGCCTTAATAATAATCTTGATGGTGTAGTTCTTATCTTATTTTTTTTTAAAACAAATATAGCAATATCATACCTAATTCATATCTAACCATAATGCTTAATAATCCAAAATTTAAAAAATAAATCAATCAAGTTATTTTTATTGACGTCATACCGGCCATCTTTTCTATGTTTTTTGTTTTGATTCTCAAATTCGAAAGAATACATTTAGCTCCTGGCTTTAATAATTCAAATTTAAATACATATACACGATTCAAAATATATACACAATACAAAATTAATGTACAATATACAAAACAATTTTTGTTCACTCAATAAAATTAAAAATGACTCAAGAAAGAGTTTACTCAACTTGTATCTAATTAAACTCTCTGTTAGAAAGGATCATTGGTGCCACCAAGGTCCATGTATAAATACCAAGACACAGCCAGCTGGATGATATCTTTACCCAAAGTGATGCCATGTTGGCATTCAAAGTCTTAAAGTCTGAACTGGGGCTGAAAAAAAAAGATTCAAAGAAATTTAAACAAAACATTTCTTTTGGTTCATTGTAGCAAACATGTAGATGTAATCATCGACAAATAAGAAAATAAAAGCTGAAAGTATATAAGTACATCACAAAGGCCCTTTCTAACGGCTTCTTTACAAAATGTACATGAGTTCCTGTCTGAAAGTAAGCTCTCTTTGCACATATCTCTGGGAATACTATATGGACCAAGAAGCAAGTGTGACATCATCACAGCAATCTTGAAATTATGACAGCATATCAAAAATTTTAATCTGTCAATTGATGCACAAATGTTAAAGGAATCAGCTTCACCCTCAAGAAGAAGATAAGTTGTTCCTGGTCCACAAATAGTTTGCATTAGGATTTATATTCTTGCTGGGGGTTTTTGTTCAGAAATATGGCCTTTAATTTATGTCCTCGGCTTTAGAAGAAACAATAATACAGCGGCTGACGAAGGTTTGGATGTAAGGTGCACTATCAAATCATCAGTTATTATTTTTATGGCGATGATAAACCCAGATACTACAGTTTGGCCAGATCCCAAATGTGCCTGATGTGTAAACTAGACTTACCTGTACCAGTTAGTCAATGTCATCATGACGTACAATGCACCCAGGCATAACATGAAGTGAAAGAAACTGTAACTATACGCCACTTCATCTTCTTCGTTATCATAGACACTCTGGCCTTTCTCTCCTCCATCAGCAGCAGAAGATGAGTCAGAACCTGTAAGGTGATCTTTACAAATGTTTGTTTCATTTAACATAATGTGACATGTATTTACATAAGTCAGGTTATGCGTATTTACAGTCCATTTCATATTTCATATACTTCAACAGACTCTTATTGGTTTGTGACCATGTAGGCCTACCGGGTGACACATAAAAAGCGTTCATCACCTAAATTGAATAACTTTTGAAATAATTAATTAATTCTGTATGGCAAGAACCCCCAGACTATCCCTGATCTGAAGGCAGCAATCACAGCAGCAATAAAAGCAATCCCAAGGGAAGAATATGGGAGGGTCATCGAGACTTTGCCCGCCGGATCCAAATATGCTTGCAGCATGTGGGGAACTCATTTAGAGCACATTTTTGGAGTGCCAGTAAAACAAAGAGTTGTGGTGGTATAGGCTTGGAACTTTGGAGATGCCTGCTACATAGTCTTAACCTAATGTAGCTGGATTTTTGTGTTAATCTAAAAAAAATTTTTTATTGATGAACATTTTTTTTGTGTCACCCTGTATCTAACCAAGCTTATTTAGAGCACATATTTTGAGTGCCAGCTAAACAAAGAGTTATTGCGGTACATACTTGAAACTAGTTGAAACTTTGGAGATGTCTGCTACATAGACTTAACCTAGGGCATACTCGATTGAGCGTTCCGGAATTGAATTCTCTCAATTCCCAAAAAAGTGTCAATTGAGTGAAAAGGAGAATTTCGGAGTACAACACATGTGCCGACTGCATAAAAAATATCTCAACCGATCAAGACAGCTGAAAAATATATGTGTTACTTAAAATACGTCACAATTCTATTCGCAACAACTCAGCTGTGGAGACTGACAGAACTGTGACAGGACTGAATTCCGCGTTCCTCGATTGCCATTCTGTCAATTAGGAACGTTCTGAACTGTGAATCGAGCATCCCCCTAATGTAGCTGAATTTTTGTGTTAATCTAAATAAAATTTTGGAAGTTATTCGATTTTCATTGATGAACGTTTTTTTTGTGTCCCCCTGTATTTAATCGAACTGTCTATCAGTTTGTGATCAGTTATTCCAAGAGGCAGTTTGTGATCGCATAGTTATTGGTTTTTGATCTGGTTAACGATTTGGGATCACATAATTCCACAGACCTGTTTATTGGTTTGTAATCACATGTTTAAACAGAGCATTTATCAAATAGCAAACACATACTTTAACAGATCCGTTAATAATTTTTGATCACACACTTCAACACCTAGGTCATTTCAGGACTAACATATGGTTTAACTTCCTCTTGTCTCAATGAAAGACCTTATGATCTAAAGTGCATGCTTAAAACCATTGATTGGTTTGTGATCATGTACCAGGTACTTGATCCAATTGGTTACCGGTTTGTGATCTAACATGTTAGTTTGTTTGTTGATTTGCAATCACGTAAGTTTTCTTATCAGACTATTTTATTCTCGAAATACTATTAACTGAAAGGCACTGACTGGATAGATAAATGACGTCAAAGGAGAGAGAGAGAAATGGGGTTTAACGTCCACTCAACACAACTAAGTCATCTCTGGACTAACATATGATTTAATTTTATTTCAATAATTCGCTTGCGCATAGGGGTCTTTAGCGGTGGGAGGAAACCAGAGGTAACCCACGAGGTTGAGAAGGTGCCCCTATCTCCATGCCACATACGCTCACACCAGGGTTCGAAACCACAGCCGCAAGCCAGAAGTTGCCGGCCAGCTAGAGGTCGAAGCGGGGCACTCTAGACCACTAGGCCATCCCAACCCCCCAGACATCAAAGGACAATTTCAATTAAAGAATCAGCAACTCTCAAAAATCCAACGCTTAATTTTAATCAAAAAGGTTTAGCTTAGTAATTGTCAACTCAAATAAATGAATAACCTACCTGTATCTGTCTGTAAGATGGTTTTCTCCGTCAAAGTTAGTTTTCCCACTTGACTGTTACTTGAGGTTCGAATACTGCAAAGATTGGAAAAGACTTGAATTAAAACCAATATTTTTAAATATTTTTAAATAAAGTAAGATTTTATAAATCGATATATCAGGATTTAAGAATTTGACTAATCATCATTGCTTGACAACTTCTGGCATATTCCAACTTATATGGAAATCATGCAGCACAAGGATTAACCCAGTAGCTAGCCATTGTTTGGCACAAAATCAACAATGACTTATTTAATAATAATAATGTTTAACCACAGAGGAAGCGATTTATATAAGCTGATAAAGATTGTTATCGTATCCTATATTTATTATTTAAATTTTGTAAATTTAAATGGATAAAATATTGTTAAAATAAATAACCACAGAGGGATTTCCATATCCTAAAAGTAGGAGATGAAGACAAACAAGTGAAACAGTGAGGCTGATGTTCTCCGCCGAATTCCCCCCCAAGATGACACATATTAATTAATTGCACATTTATTTTTTTTCAAAAGTATCGAGCAATCACACTTTACAGTAAGTTTCATCACTCTTTATCAGATAGAATCAAGATTGTCCCAAAGCATGGACCAATGATATTGATTAGCTCTGCTTAGCTTTACCTCGAAATGTTAATCATTGAACTCAGTCAAGACATACCCCTATTAAAATAATAAACCGAAAGGATTTGGTTGAAAGTAGATTGTTTTATGATACCAAAAACAGCAAATTAAGATAACTGAGTGAATAACAGTTGGCCTCATAACGTCACGGCTATTTAAAATCAAAATCATTTAGAATCTGGGTTGCATATTTGAATATTATATGAATAAATACAAACGGCTGGAATTCTCTTTTGAAGTAACATGATTATTAATTGTATTACCAACCTGGAATATAGAACAGCAAACAACCAGACCAACATAGCCACGATACCCTGCCAATCAAATACAGCTAGTTGTACATTCGTACCACCGGTGGTAGTACCATTTATAGTACTAGGTTCAAAAATGTCTGTCAAGCTTGGGTTACATGTCTTATCTGAAAAAAATAACAAACAATATATTTGAAGTGAGGAAGTAGGAAGAATCTATCACAAAATTAGCAATGACCTAAAATACTCTAAATCCACCGCTATGAAAGTTATCCAACATTTTTAATCAGACTGCGTCAGAGGTATAACCCAGACAGAAGGGAAGGTTATGAATATGAAATTGATTGATATCATAAGTTAGATATCAAATTGCTACATGTATAGGCTCAATCAATCCAAATAAAGAGGTACAAGCGAGTATAGTTGCCCTTCCAAATATTAAACAGAGTCCTTAATTGGATATGGTTTAATGTGTAAGTGTTCAATCATAAGGTCTGTCATTGAGTCAACTGCCACTGTTTCAATTCCCTGCGTGTATCTGACAAGGAGTAGTGTCACCTGCCCAACCTAGTGGGATTTCTCAAGGTTCTAAGTTTTTCTACAGTGGCTAGCCTGGAGGTCGGGTGTTCGATCCCTGCATTGGCTGAGAAAGTTCATCTCGATTTTCCGGCGTGATTTCCCCTTGTCAGTGATGCAGAAGGAGGGCCTGACAAGGACAGCTTCCTAGTCATTTGGATGGGACAAAAAAACGAGGGCCTGTGTTCACATTGGAGTGCACGTAAAAGATCCCTTGGCAGTTGGAATTCGATATAAGAGTAGGCCGTAGCGCCGCTTCCCGGGCAAAAATTTCCCTCATAGCACACTGTATGGCGTATGCCCTGTCTTCCATTAGCCCAGGTTAGGTGCATAATAGTAGGATGTTAAACCCCATTTCATTCATTCATTCTCATGGTTAAAAAACCCTACATGAAAGCAGATTATTGAAATAAAATGTAACCATATATTAGAGCCGAAATGATCTAGTTTTGGTCGTGTTGCTCACCTGGATTGTTAGTCATGGCTGACCAAGTGATGTACATTGTATAAACAGTGATGATTGAAGATTGAAGAAGTCCTGATCGAGGTTGGTCTATAAACAAAATATAATTAAATTCATGAATTTCAAACAATACACATAACAGAATAGACAAAAAAACACAGGATAGAAAACGATAGTCTTCAGCTGTTAATATATAGCTGCAGTATGAAAATACTGCTCTTCCCCACACAAAATACGTTTGACTGATGAGCCATTACGAGACTCGAAAAGTTTATTTCATCTCTAAATTCTTGAAAATGGTGTTGAATTATTATAAATTTTTGTCAAATATAGTTAGAAATGATTTCTTATAGGAAAAATAAAGAATCATTGTGAAAAATAGAAGGCTAAGATTCTAAAACAGCCGAGAACAGAGGTGGGGGAGAATGCAGTATTTTACCGTTTATTCATATTGCCGGATAGGAACTGTTAGTGGACATAGTCTGCTCCAAGACAGTTCCAAAAGGAACTATGGTATACCAAGATGTCATAAATAAATTCACTTACTTTCTTGTATTTTTGGTAAGATGGCAACAACACTGATGACAATACATAGTATCAGGTTAAAACTGACAAAAAACTTGTGAAGCTTACAGTCCTCGTGCTGAAATAGTTTAAATATTGATAATGTTTGATGGAAAAGATATTTGCTTTTTTGAGCGTGTAAATCAACCAATGGATCTTGGAGTATTTTAATCATTTTTTTTATCAACCGGTTACCACGAGTATATACCACCAACCTGGAACATATGTATCTAATTGACATCTTTTTGACAATTATTCTAGTTTCAACTGGTAAGTGGGCTAGTACCATACCCACTGAGCTAACACACCTTCCCAAATCCAATGACAAACAAAATCCGTATCTCAGACCCAGACCATTTCAGGCGTAGAATTACTGCCATTATTAAAATGATATGTTTAATAGATTTGTTGACAATAATATTAACAGTTTCACAGACTTGTGATGTCTCGGCCATTATACATTTTGTTTGTGGATATGGATATAAAAATAACTTGTGTTATACTCACATCGGCATAATATATGTAGAATAAAGTTACCATGGCAATAGCAAGAATATAGAATATGGCAGTACAGAAGAACAAGCCTGCAAGGAAAAAAATAAATGTTCCTACATGTATATGTAATTTTACTAATGCCTAGATGGATTAAGGATATTAATTAAACAGTAAATTCCTTCTTTTGTACACAAATATTGGTTTTAAAAAATATTTTGACAAAAGTGGTTCACTGATTTTGGAAATTTTCTGATATATGAGTAATATAAAACAAGTGGTTATCATGCAAGATACACCTACATTTTGCAAGAGATGGACAAAGAACAAGCTAAAAAAAAAAAACGATTTTTCATACAACCAAGGGCCATAATTCAGGAAGTTACAATTCTATTTGTGTGAATATTGAAAGGAACCATTAATCACATTAACATTTTTTTGTAACTTTCTTCACTTACCAAAATAGTAACATTTATTTTCAGTTTCTTCGTATTTACCAACCCAACTCTCAGCCCATCCATGGGCAAAGTCTACCAAAAGAATCAGCTGAATTATAATAAACAGAAATCCTCCGATCATACCAACTATCATCCATGCTGAAAAATAAGTCACTCCAAAATGTTACAAAATTAATCATCGATGGGATATCCATAAGTTATCCATAGTCCTTTATTTTATTATTGTATACTACGCATCAAGATCAAGTTTTAAAACTTTCACTGAGTAATTGGTCCTACAGAACCAGACCGAGATAGGTTACTCCAATACTTGGTTGGCAACTGACCAATATTTGTGTGTTAGCAAATTAATAAAAATAAATGTTCTGCTCCTACTGGGTTTATGAAGACACAGGCATATGCCATACAGTGTGAAATTAGGGAAATTTTGCCAAGACAGTGGCTTACTCTTACAATATATACGGACTTTCAGTTGCAAAAGTTAATGTGTACAGAGGACCTAAGTTTTTCTCCTATCCGTCATAGAACACTGACATGGGGGAACCAGTTGAACCACACTGTTGAACTTTCTCGGTTAACACAGGGATCCAACACAAGGTAGCGAGCTGAGTCCATCCCTCATCCACTGAGGCTCATGAATGTTGTAATAACCCTTAAAAGAAACCTATATTAGATACACTTGCTGGCATACAGTCTGCAGTTATCACTTACCTTGCCCAAATGCACCACGTGGGATGAAAAATGCACCCACACATATACCAATCATTATCAAAATCTTAAAAAACCAAAATCTGAAAATATGAGAACAGATCCATCAATTTCAATTTAAAGTTTAAGCCAGTCGAACACAATGGTAATATCTAAACTAAACCAAGTTTCAACATTCTAGCTCAATTAGATTTCAGAGTTATTGTGTCCTAAATGTGTGATGGACAGATGGACGAACACATTTGAATAGTCTCCTGCTTTCTTCCAAAGGCGGGGGACAAAAATTAATGAAAATGAATAATCCTGCAAATTTCAGAAATATTGGATATTATTTGCAGTATCTAGACTAGACATTTGTAAAGTAATACTTATTCTTTACACTTACCCATTCTGTATTCCAGACCGCGGATCTTTAGAAGATTTCACCGCTATCATTATCAGTGAAAATAGAAAAAAGAATGCAGCCATTGCAAAACAGACCCGATAAACAGAAAGATATCCAACTACATTATCACACTGATCAGTTTTTAACAGTTGGTAATCACTGCCTAGAAAATCTTTACACAAGCCCGGAATCTACAAAATCAAATACCATTTAGTCATACTTTTAACAGTTGGATGAGCCCCAAAGGACCAGGAAACACTTAGTACAAGCTGAGAATTGAAACCATGCTCAATGACAGACGTTAACATCTAAAGGGCATTACATGAAGATTAAATAATTTTGAACGGGCATCCCATGACCTCCATATAAACCTCTATTGGCATATGGTGTGTATAATTCATAATGAATCGTAAACCATCTAAGGTATATCTTGATTGGCTAATTTATTTGTATCGGAATTAGAATTCAGTGTCTCTTGAACATACAACTATTGATATTACCTGATCTAACTTATCCCTTAGGCCAGGATCCAGCATGACAGCCGCCACAATGGTACCTATTACTAGCATCAACGCATAACCAATACGAGATGCTGTGGAATTCTTACATGATGGACAACACGCACAACACAAACTGCAAGCAGCACTCCCAAAACAACATGCTACCTGAAAGAGACATGATAAAATTATTATATAGCTGTGTAATTTAGAATAAAATGTTGTTTAACCTTTTGAAACCGAAACTAACTAATGTATGATTAAAACACTACACACGTAGTCGAGACTATACTAGTGAGTAGTCAATGCATGACATCTAATCAATTACAGTATTCTATCATCTGTAAAGAGATTAAGAAAATCGTAGGAAATGTTATGATTTGCAGAGAAGGCTGGGTATACATGGACTAGGCGTATTACTTTATACTTGCTACAGTAGGCCTATAGCAAAAAATGCTGCTCGTTTTCGATAGAGTTTGAATGAATCGCAAAATTTGCATATATACATTACGCTGATCTAATTGATGCGTATGTGAGTCTAAAGCCCCGTTTACATGACGAAATTTGCACACATGCAAATCTTTTGCATGCAAAATTACTCATGTATGCAAATTTCGTCATGTAAAAGCATTTGCATACATGTGTAAAAATACTGCAGGTGCAAATTTGCACCTAGTCTTGACCAGATGCAAAAGTATATTTGCATATATGCAAAAGTATTTAGGGTAAGTATATGTGCAGATTGTGTCATATAAACGCTCAGCAATATTTGCATATGTGTGTATATCTCATTATCAGATTATACACATATGCAAATATTGCTGAGCGTTTATATGACACAATCTGCACAAATACTAACCCTAAATACTTTTGCATATATGCAAATATACTGGAATTTGCATCTAAACACTGTATTCAAGATATTACTGTGAATGCTTATATAACATGTTCAGGCTTAGCAAATATACTTTTCATTTGTGAGTAATTAATACATATATATGCATAAATGCACATGTGTAATATTTGGTAATGTAAACGGGGCTTAAGTGTGGTTATAGCTTTCTTATGATCTCCATTTTTAACTGAATATAAATAGTCTGGAGAGTTCGTAAAACAGTAGGTTTTGAAATGAAATATGTACGTTATTTGCTGTTATTGTAGTTAAAGGATATTTGGTAGTTATTAAGGAGTTAAAGTTAGATTTTGAGGGATTTCTTTATACTTTCTTTAGTTAAATTATTGATTGCAGCTGATGACCAAGAGAATTTTTCATTTTTAGAGGATTTTTATTCTAGGTGCTTAAGATGGAGAGAGAGATAAATGGGGTTTAACCTCCACTCGACACAAACTACATGTAGGTCATTCGGTACTAACATAAAATGGTTTAATTTTATTTCAATAATTTGCTTGCACATAGGGGTCTTTAGTAGTGGGAGGAAACCGGAGGACCCGGAGGAAACTCACAAGGCTGGACAGTCGACCCTACTCCTTGTCACGTACAACCGTGAATTTTGAAACCACGCCAGTTGACTCAATGACAGGCTTTATGATACAGCGCGCACATGCTAACCATTAATTCAGTCAGCCATCCAACACCCTATTAATTACTGTATTAGAAACAAGAATAGTGATTTAACTCCTTTAAAGGCCCAATAACACTCTTGTTGTAACTGAATAATAATATGCCCCAATCATTATTCTGGTCAACAAATTGTACTTTATTACAATATTCCAATTAATTGATAATACAAATTTTATCTTATTAACAGACTGAATTTAAAAAATTGGAAAAATTCAACTACATGGTTTGAAAAGCTTTAGTAAACCTTTTCAAATGTAACTTAGATTAAAAATATTTTTCGAACCCTCTGGAAAAGTAAAATAGAATGTGGTGGATAATTTACACAACAGGTAGTTAGAATAAGGCTATTTTTTTCTGGACCTGTCTCAAGCCAGCAAGAGTTCTGTGAAAGTGAACCGTGTCTCAATTAAAGGGGATCACGGTGGCTAAGTGGATAAGACGCTGGTTCGCTAGCCTGGAGGTCGGATGTTGGATCCCTACGGCCTACGTTGGCGAGAAAGTACATCTCAATTTTCTGGCGTGATTTCCCCTTGTCAGTGATGCAGAAGGAGGGCCTGACAAGGACAGCTGCCTAGTCGTTTGGATTGGACAAAAACCGAGGTCACGTGTACAAATTGGAGTGCACATAAAGATCCCTTGGCAGTTGGAATTCGATATAAGAGTAGGCCTTAGCGCCGCTGCCCAGGCAAAAATTTCCCTAATAGCACACTGTATGGCTTATGCCCGTCTTCAGTTAGCCCTGGTTAGGTGCATCATAGTCATATCATACTCATAGTAGGACGTTAAACCCCATTTCATTCATTGATCATTCATTCAGTCTCAATTAATATTCAGGGGCACAGATTATTTCATACGATCATATTGAAATCATGGAACAAGGTTAAGGTACAAAAATTTAAAAAACCCAAAGCAAAGCTTATTTGAAAGTATATTTCACATTTGTCTTTGTTGAGTATTACTATTTGTTGGCAAAAAAGGGACGATTCAAGTTTGAGATGAAGTTTCACTTTATTTACATTTTTTTTACAGCTACGTCATTTTTACTTACGGTTCCTGCAAGTCCACCGATTATACACCCCATGGTTGCTATTCACCAAGTCTGAAAAAAGACAAGTAATGTGGATTTCAAAATAAAACGTGAGTATGAGTCAAGATCCTTGTTTACAAATAAGACAATATGGCGGCTTCTTGTATATGACGTCATCTAAACTCCTCACTACAGTTGTGTGATAAGCAAATGCGTGAAATAGAAATGGCAATAGCCTACGACTACACTTATATAAAAAAAAATAGCTCCTGAATTTCTACTGTATAATGCATAGAATATATATCCATTATCTTACAGACCCGTGCGTCTAAGGGGAGAATTGCGCCTTCGCACACTGTTTTAGAAAGTGCCGTTATAACTCGTCAACGTTAGCGATCACGACCGATCACCTAACTCTATCAATAGAAAGTCAATTAATATAAATCCATATTTTTGGGGGTTTAATTTTTGAACCTATTCACTCAATTTAAAGGAGCTAATTTAAGTCGCTAACATTTTGGACCTAGACATGGACACAAATGGGTATAGCAACGCATAGTGTATACCTGATTTGCATTAAATTGTTTCCGTTTTTACTCAAATTTCAAAAAAGTTATGTTCGGCGAAATACGCTTGCCAATCGACGGTATGTATCAACAACTCGAAATAGATACAAATATATTTGTCGAAATTTGATTATTATTATTGACTCAAAATAATCGCAAGTCATGTCATAAATTCTATAACTTTCTAATGACAAAGCTTCTAGCACGACCTCATGACTAATGATGGTTTTAAAACAGTCTAACTCTGGTCTTTTATTTAACGATGGATTTTTGATATTTACATCTCAATATGACAGAGGTACAAATTATTTTGTTTTAATGGTTGTATTTGGTTTCATGACATATTATTTAATGCTCCAAAGTTTCAAAAAATTTCGCAATATAAAATAGTTCTTTATAATGATAGAAATCATGTGTCCAAAACTTGCGAATGGAGCTTTAATGACGTCATTCAACGCACCTGTTTGCTTGCATTATCCAGACTTATTGATCTGTTGCCAATACAACGTTTGGCATTCGATTAAAGGGAGGCAACTCCTGTCGGCTTGTTGCATTTTGTTCTTAGAGTTACCGTCCCCTATGGTGCCAATTAAAGAAGATGGCGTTAATTGTGAACAACTTCACGGCAGTAGAAGTCAACGGAGAAAGCGTCTGCTAAATCGGTATCACATATTTTACAGATATTTTATGTGTATCTGTAGAGTGTAGAAATCTGTGTATCTACTGTAAATGTTAATCTGTACAGTTCACTTATTGGGGAGGAATTCTAACTTTAAATTTCGTTTTTTTGGAGGTATTTCAATTTCATTTATTTCTTTCACCGGGATTAAAGAATCGATCGACTCAAAAAAGGCGCCCTCCTCATCGTTATTTTTGGGACTGCTCTTTAAATTGCCACCACAAAATTTTAAAAATCTTTACATATGGCAGTTTTAAAAAAAAAGCTTCTATAATGTCTACATGGATTTGTTGTGTAAATTGATACTAGACAGTTCATGGCGTTAGCGTTTGATCATGGAATTCGGTTAATGAATTTTACTGAATCATTGGTTAATTCCATGGTGCCAGTGCCATTACTATAAAATCATGTACTTTTATATTATGTAGGCCCTAGTCACGGCTAGTGTTGAAATCAATTTAGAATCTGAATTAAACACAAAGTTTAAATCTTAAGGAATCCATGACAGCTCAGGCCAAAGACCAGTCGGACCAATATAATTATGGATACCGGTAGACCACGTATCGAATCTATCTATGCCATATGGCATGGTCTTTCAGATACAGTTAACTATTTTAAGTTTGGGACTGAGGACAAATCAATGCTCATGCACCCGAAACCCACGGCCACAGATAAACAAATCGATGAGAAGAAATGACAGAAGTATTTGTGCAGACACCTGTTACATTTTTAAAAAAGCAATATATATAATGTAAACTAAACTGTGTCACTGTGACTACGTATACTACATGTAATTGTAAGTTACTGATTCATGAAGAACTCATCGAGATTTTTTCAGTCCTTTTGGGCACACTGTACAGACAGCGAACAACATGTTTAGCCGTAGGTGGGATCAAAAGCCATAATCTGATTAAAACACAGATCCTATTTCTTTCTTTTTTTGAAGTTCAAAATTTCATTTTACTTTACTAACTTACTACATTAAAATCTGTAATAGTTGTTATATAACCATGTTCTGAATGATGTGAAGGATTAGCTTAAGAAACTGTCTGTTTGGGTTACTCACTAGAAACATCAACATTGATAGGTTATAATCAAATGTCTGATGTCATAGGGTCAAAAACTGTTCATATGACCTCTGACATGACCATCCACTACAACCAGTTAGATCTTTATGTAGTGTCGGTCATCAAAAGTATAAAAAACGAAGCAAAATATACATGTAGATATATGTACATGTATTTAATCAGATTGAAGGCCACCGCCCTACAATGTTGTATTGGGAATTGGTAAAGTAGCTATTGAAGATTGAGTTGGAAAAAAAATCCAACCAGTGCAGCTAATATATATATATTACTTTAAGCATACAGATAAAACAAATGTGTTTTGATTGATCAATTGCACACCTGCATGTACTGATTCTACTATTAGTACATATACATTAATTGATTCATATAATTGGCAAATTACACACCCACCTAAACCTTTCATATGTAATAAGCAAGATTGATGCCGTTAATTATGATTGACTTATTTGATCTTTATTATGAGGTGATGTCGATTACAACATGACCTTCAAGTGATCATGCTGTGTTATGTTTGTCTTAAATCACCTTGAAAAAACCGAATTATTTGCTCTCTGAAGTTTAGAAACCAGACTTTAATTAAGCATGGACAGGTCACTAGAAATGCCTCATTCTGAAGGGCCCCAGTGATACATGTAGGTACATGCAAGGGCCTTATGTAGGTACATGCAAGGGCCTATCCCCAGAAAGTTTAGAAAATTACATTTTAAACGGACATTTGAAACATTGGCACAATTGCCGCGGTCGGGTCTATTTCACATATACACAATGAATTCTGCTTATGTTTTTAGCGTTGGGATTGACTATAATTAACTTATTTCAGTTCTAAACAAAAACTTAAAACTTTAACGCAATTTTAAAAAATAGCCAAATTCTGGCTGGGATTACTGAGCATAATGGCCATTCACTGAATACCTACGAAAAAAAAGCCAGCTAGTCTACCATAAATTTTGTCACGTTTGTTACGTACGTTCGTCACTCCTGTCCATCGAGCCATCCTTTCGTCAACAATTTGTTTGTGGTCTGTGGATTGGCATGTATCGCATCGTAACTTCATGGATTATGGCCCTTGATTCAATGATTGTAAAAAAAAATGTTTTTAACTTTTGGACCCTCTAGAACTCATAATTTTTATCCTATTTTGATGAAACTTAAAACGTATGTTAAACATACATTATGCAAGAGCTAAATCTGCATATCGCAGGTCTCTCTTTAGGCTTGAAATAATATCGAAATTATTAATTAGACATCAATTAATTTAACCAGACCATAATCAACTCTCAATTGCATCATTAGCCTGTAATCTTTATTGGGTTGTAACATGAACGCTAATCTTCCTTTGTTCTCTATGTTGAATAAGCAGATTGTTTACCTTCTAGTAGATTTGGTGGAGCTTAACCGTGAAATAACTAGACATGTTCAATGTTACTGCACTCTTTAGCTGGTTTCCTCCGGGCACTGTGGTTTCCTCCCACTGCTAAAGATCCCTACACGCAAGCGAATTATTGAAATAAAATCAAAACCATATGTTAGTCCAGAAATGACTAGTTGTGTTGAGTGGACGTTAAACCCCATTTCTCTCTCTCTCTTGAGTAGAAATCATATAGAGAAGTGGGGGGGGGGTGTTTGTGCAATAACAACAAGCATGTTGAGTAGGTGTCAATGTTACAAGTCATAAGTACCTTTTTGTGTTCGAGGAGTTCACAAGTTCGTCCACAAGAAAACAACACGTTTTGCTGTGTTTTTTTAATAAAACAAAATAAAACAATAGACATGTATGTAATGGAACAAATCAATGAATATGGCACGTTGTATTAGGCTAGCCCAGCTTGACCTGTTTACGCTATACGCTTCCGTAATGTCGCCATTATCCAGTGACTACAAAACTGTCATTTTTGGTTACTTGCCTTGGCAATAGTGTCCTTCAACCCTATAAAGGTCCCAAATCTACAGTCCATGGCCAAATGAACGATGTCAGGAGGATAATTTTTTCCTGATCGGTTTTTAACACTTAAATAGTATTAAAACGATTTAGTCTAATTTTCTTTCACAGGCAATCGTGAATGACTTCATAAATCCCTATAGACCACCAGCTATTTATACGGTCACGGCCAACATCCTTCAAACTCAGTTACCAGTAGAAGGGAATCAGACGATATCAATGTCATAATAAATAACAGAAAAATATAGTCATAATATATTTATTCAAATAAATCGACATTTCTATAATAATGATAATATTCCTGATGCATCAATGTGAGTATCGATGTTGGCTTCCGATGCATTAATAATGCGTAAAATTTTACTTGATATCAGCACTACCTGCGGGCTCGATGTTTAAACCTGTTAACTAATGAAAGTCGTGCTATAATAATATAACTTATGATCCAATTTACTACATAATTTTTCTTCGCGATTAAATCATGAAATGGATAATCGAGACTGCTTTTTATCGTACTGACTTTAGTAATGATGATCGAGGCTAGGCGTAAATCTTCCTGTAACTTCCTGGATAATAGCCCCTGATTGTATGAAAAATCCGTTTTTTAGCTTGTGGATACTTTAGAGGTCACAGTTTTATCCAATTTCGATAAAACCTTTAAATATATGTTTCAACTCCTAAAATCAGTGCTCAGTTTGATACTTTTGCATATACATGTAGGACCGTAACCTCCTAGATTATGGCCCTTGATTGTACGAAAAATCTTTTTTTTTATAGTGTTCTCTGTCAATCTCTGACTACCAAAATGTGGAAGTATCTTACATAGCAATTACTTGTCTTCTGTCTCTGTATATTTATGAAAACGGCACATGTATACCAAATGTAAGTTTTATAGGCTAGGAAATGCCAGAAGCCCGATTGATCAAATTTGACATTCTTGAATATTTATGACCTTTTGTTTGAATAATTAACATTGTGGACTAAATATAACACAAAGGAAAAACTGTCAGTTCATCCTTCCTTATTAAAAATTAAGATCTCAATTATTTTTCGAATACACATAAATTGTAGACTTCTAATTACTTTAAACAGATATTTCTTGTTATTTTTATGTCATATTAAAATATGTCACTGCCTATAGCAAGGTTAATCTTTATGAAAAGTGAAAAGCCTTGTCTAGGAAATGTCGATTGACTTGTAATTTTGTAGCTTGTAAAAAAACAAGAAGACCTAAAATAACTTAAATAGCTGTCAGCTGTATTACTTAAAATGTCAACAACATTTATATATAAGCAGTGGACTTTTATCAGGAATGTTCTTCTTTTTTGTACGCCAAATCAGGACACCGTTAAGATTAGAACTGAATTCTATTAATTAGGACTTTCTAAAAAGCTCAACTATTTGAAAAAATGTTCATTGGGTAAGGCTCACTTTACTTATAACATAGTAACTGTTAATGACAAACTAGATACTCAGAAATGAAGAGACTCTGATTTGAATGCTGATTTTGTTCTGACTTTTGATGCCTTCTAATGTTGACATTACATTATGAACCACCAGTTTAAACTGAAAATTTTGATCAGTTCTCTACAAACTCATTCTTTTACAATAAGGAGGTTTTTATGCCGACATTTTCATGTGGACATATATTGCCATTAATACCCTTGTCCATCGGGATGTCCTTCTGTTCACCTTTTGTTTGTGGACACTCTACTGGTCACATTTTTTATCCAATTTAAACAAAACTTGGAGCATACGTACGTCGTACATGTAGGCTTATATACCAGTTAATTCCTTTCAATATTGACATGTATCAGACTGTAACTTTATGGATTATTGCTCACGTTTATATCTTGTGGAACCTCTAGAGGTCACAACTTTATACGATGCGGACACTTCAGTGCTAGAGGTCACAATGTTTGTTTTTAACCGAGTTGGATGACTTAAAGCGTATATGTACATCCCACAGATCTCATTATTTTCCATATTGGCTGATATCGGACCTTAACTAACTCATTGCACAAAAAAATCACATTTTTAACTTGTTCTCTGCTCAGGTCTCTTGTAAAATGTGGCTAATAGTAGGCTACATGTAGTAAGGTCCCTACAGATCTATGTGTGCTCTGGACCTCAGATTGTACCAAAATATCCTTTGCATCAGTGTGAACAGGGTAGAACACTTGACTTACAATCTGAATATCATGCTCCAGTGATAACCTTCACTTATTAGTATACAGGTATTACATGTACTTATTAGGGCTGACAATGAAAGTGTGTCGAGATGCTCAGATGGGATGGATAAACAAGGTTCCATGTACAAATTGGTAGTACACATAAAAGATCTAATTGGATGTTAGATTTCAAAGAAGAATAGACGTTGTCCAGGCAAATGTCACCTCACATTGCACACAAAACATAGAAATAAAGGTGTGTTTTTCTCCTAATAGTAAAGGGCCCACGAGACATTAAATCCCACCCTATTCCATCCCTTTGCTTTACATTAGCTTTAAAATGAATTTATCGTAAGTTAGTGTCAATTGGAATTTGATCAGTGTAATTTATTGTGTAAATATTTTATTTTTTATTCCAGATGTCTACAGAATTTAGGATTTTAACTACATGGAAAAAAAGGTAAGTTTTGTTCATGTGTCTATTTGAGAGAAACAGAGAGGGGTTGTTTCCATGTAAAAGATAAATGAATTTACTTTCCTTCTCTTCATTTGAGTTAGAAAGAACAAAGAATAAACTAGTATTAGTACATACATGAAGAGAATCTCCGACAAGATTTTATTTATCACCTTCCAGCCTTTTAATTGACCAATCAATGATTGTCGCAATTGATATTAAATTTTTGTATGCTAAAAAGTAAATGCAGGAGGACTGCACTACACGCAAAACAAAACAAAAATTTAATAGTAAAAAAAAAAAAAATATACAAGATAAACCTGCGGACAAGACAGAAAATAGTCATTTCAAAAAACTAAACAATTATCAAATCAAGTGAATGGATCCGGGGCAATAGGGCAAAACTAGAAACTAAATGGGTGGTTACTCATAATCAGATTTTAGTGTGTTGTAAAATGTTTTCATTTCTGACATGAAAAAATATGTGACAACCTTTGTTGAGTTCCCAGACGCCTTGGCAGTTGTGGGTGTATGTTTCGTTGCCTGGCAACCTATCTTTGTTCGTTGGACAAGTTGCAAATTTTGAAAATTTCATAGCTATTAATTATGTGACAACCTTTGTTGAGTTCCCAGACCACTTGGCAGTTGTAGGTGTATGTTTCGTTGCCTGGCAACCTATCTTTGTTCGCAGGACAAGTTGCAAATTTTCAAAATTTAATAGCTATTAATTATAACTCCACAGGATGTAAAATCTATAGAATAATTAAACTAAAATTAAATGATTATTACAGCTATTTTACTAAGGATCTTCTTAACATATTTATCACCGAAAAACACATTCTACAATACATGCAGATATTACTTGTGTGATAACTTTCATATTCTAGGAGATATTGCTTTACATCAATTTGATTGATCAATTAAAGGGATGGAAAGGGTTTGACGATTAATGAAATTTTCTAACAAGATTTTTTTTTATATCAACACTCACCGATAAAGTAGAAAAAAACATGGCAAAACCTCGTTTTTTTTTTACATAATCGACTTGTGTTGATATTTTTTTGATATATAAAAAAAAACTTATAGGAGATTCTCTATTTATTCTATGGAGAAATATAAATATGCAATCTGTTTTGTATTGTCAAGTAGAAGTTGAAATATTAAAATGTCACTGGTGATGACAAAGGGAAATGAAAGACAATAGACTTGACAGGCAACGGAATACCACACACATAAAAGTCACAAGTCAATTATAGCTGGGGGCTGACTCAGATTCATTTTAAATCACCATTTCAGATCTCAGCCAGACTAAATAAATATCATCCTTTGTGGGCAAATTGAAGAATGATTTTTAATAGAGTACCAGTACATGAACATTTCAAGAAAATGTGCTCATTTCTCTACCCAGGGCTCTATAAAAGTTGAGTGTACCTGCGCACACACTTGAAAATGTGCCTGCAGGGTCATACTCAAAAAGAGAGTATTCAATCGGCAGGTATATAGCAGGGATGTAGCCAGGATTTGCTGAGTGTTGGAAATTGTTGTGCGAGCGAAGCGATCCAAAAAAGTTTGGGGGAGGGGGCGTGGTCTTTTATGAAAATTGAACATTTATTGGTGTATTTTTGGAGCATTTGCTGTTTTTTATTTGCTTCAGTGCAAATTAATTTCCATTTTTATATTCAAATTTATATAGGCCTATTCTTAAAACGGTGTTTGTATTTTATTTGAGTACAACGAATTATGACAACAGGTACATGTAGATATTGGTAATTAAAACACCTGGTTTTCTTTGACTTGTGTCTCACGAATTATATAATTATTACCGGTACGGTGGAATCAGGTCAGACAGAAGTTGAGAAAGCTCTCATCGTCCTCCTAGTCCTACTCCCTGGTCGTAGCAAATCCACGGTCAACACAGGCAAGAAATAAAAAAAGAAACATTGACATTGTGGACAGGCTAGGATTTAGTATAGATTTGTTAGAATTAACCGTAGAATGAGTACATTCAAAATTGATCGTAAAACCGAATGTACGACACCGTTTACGACATCCAATCCCTTATAACATTGAAGTGCCGTAAATTGGTCTTGGTGACCGTGAAATGAATGGACCTGCACAACTTCTAAATAGAAATAAACAAAATACCAATACTTCTTTCTTTAAACTAATTTAGGATGATAGGGTCTACTACGGCACATAAAAATAAATAACGCCGTGGCAGACATGGTTTGGTGGGCTTTTACTTACCGCATGGCTTTGCTGTTAGCCGGGGGTGATAAATTTCGAGCGCATGGGTTGTGTACAGACTACAGACAGAGTGAGAGAAGGACTAAGTCGAAGGGGTTCATATATGACTGGGCGGCTTTCTTCAACCTGATATAGTAGGATTCTTGGGTTGGACTCAGCAGAAGAAAATTATTTACATGATTTACGTGACAGTAATAATTTTTAAAAAAAATTTCTTTAAAAAATGTGCCTGCAAATTTTTTTTAAAAGCAAATATGCCTGCGTGCGCATGTGCGCGGAAATATTGATGCTTGCCTCTACCCCCTCCCTCTCCACACACTCTCCCTCCATTACTTAGTCACAATAGGAAACATTCCACCTCCCCTCCCTACTAAAATACTCAGAGCAGATATTACAATATAAATTGAAAATCAAGCTTGGCAGTTGGCATGCATTTTTTCTCTACAAAATAATATATGTGTTGCTCTGCCGATAATTAATGACTTAAATTGTAATGGCCCTTGATTACTTTGAAAAATCTTGTGGATACTTAAGAGGCTCACGTAAATCTCAGAATGAATATAAAGTTAAACACAGTGTTTAAGGTACTGAGACGAAGAAGTCTATTGATTTTTGATAATTGCTACCAGAGTTATGGCCTTTGACTACTTTCAAAAATCTTGTGGACACTCTAGAGACTAAAGTTTATACATTTTTACACAAGTGTCTTCAAGACAAATTCTAATAATCTTTAATAATTAAGACTGGGTTGTTACAAGTAATCAGATTTTAATGTTTTGCAAATGTTTTCATTACTGACAAAAGAAAAACATATGCAACAACCCTTGTTGACTGCCCAGACGATGTAGTTGATGTGGGCGTATGATTCATTGCTGGATAACCTATCTTTTCTATTGGGACTAGGACATCAGAATAATCAAGCCAATCTCAGCTCCTAATTGGGTAAATTTTGGATTTATTTTTGAATAATGCCCAGAGATTTTTCATAACTGTAAACGTGTGAGCAAATCTCGTGGCCGTCATATCTGCTTATTTTGTAATCCGCCATTTGTTCTTCATAGCAACCGTAAACATTTAATGAAGTTGATCTTGTCAATCTGTTTATCTCGCGTCATCATGGAGTTATTTCTAATACTTTATGATGCTATAACAAACACGCAATTGATTTCATCGATTTTTTGTGACTCAAAATAGCTCAGATAACATGGATTAAGATATATGTTTATAATATCTACATGTATATGAAAATCCTTGATTAATTATTGATGGTTTAGAAATAAGATTGAAAATCTGAAAGCCTACATTGAGTCCGGATATCCATGTTCAATTTACTTTTGCTTGATCTTTGGATTTTATTTACCTTTTTATAAAGCAATTTCTAATTTGGCATTTTGCCTTCCATCATGACGAAGTAAGCCTTTTTAAAGATAATTATAAGACCTAGACTTTTTTATATGCTATTGTTTAGTCCCGAAATGACCTAGTTGTGTTGAGTGGACGTTAAACCCCATTTCTCTCTCTCTCTCTATATATATATGCTATTGTCATGATTGTTGTCAAATATTATTGTTAAATTCAACAAAAACAGAAATAAAATTGAACCATGTACCGTTACTTAATTTCATAATTAAGTCATTTTGTTTAAATAATTCCGCTTGTCTGTGGAATTTGTATCTCAAATTATCATATTATTGATACAGATTCTTCGAATGGATCCTCATCACTTTTAATGGGGAAAAATAACAGCAACATCTGTTTCTAATGGCTAATTTAACATTATAATGGAATCTTTAAATGTTGTAAATAGAATAGACTTTACTTGCGTCCACAATTGTCAGATTGTATTCTATTTGTCAAGGTCTCCATTTAGTTATAAACCCAATTTAGAGGAGCTAAATCACTATTGTTTGGTAACTTAAATGGACACAAATGGGTAACAATGCATTTGATAATATAATATGAACTGATTGACACCGAAAATTTCTAATCAGTGATGTTCTGCGGAATAAGCAAAGAGTTAAAAAATTAAATGGCAGTCTTTGGCGTCCTGTAGGATGTGTTTAGCCTTGTTCATCGAGTTACTTCATTACAAATGGTGGTTGAAAGCCTTCTGGCATGTGATTTGTGTGCCAATTTTAAGATGTTCATTTTGTCTAAAAAAGTTATATAGATATTGGATAACAGAAGCCAATCTTTCCTCGGTAAGATAACAGTGTTCATCAATGTTGATTTAGATAGACAAATAAGTTGTGTTTGCAATATCAAAGACTGTGGATGAAATTGTATTAGCGATTAAAGGGACAATAACACTCTTGCTGGCTTAACAGGTCCAGAAAAAAAAAATTAGCCTTATTCTAACTACAAGATGTTTAAGTGTCCTACCTGTTGTGTAAATTATCCATTACAACCTATCTTACTTGTCCAGAGGGTTCGAAAATATGTTTAAATCCAAGTTGCATTTGAAAGTGCTTACGTTAGGCTTTTCAGTTGAATTTGTCCAATTTTTAAAATTAGGTGTGTTAAGATGAAATTTGTATCATTTTTTAATTGAAATGTTGTAAAATAGTACAAATTGTTGACCAGAATAAAGATTGGAACATACATTGTATTATTCAGTTACAACAAGAGTGATATTGGGGCTTTAATGCCTACGTTGAATTAAAATGTTTTCATTTGGAGGCAGACAACCATTAATTTCCCCATTTACTTTAATGTTAATTCTAGCCTCTTTGCCCACCTCCAACTTTTCCCAAATTTTGTTTGGCTGAATGCTTTTCACTATAGACAAAGGAACAAATGACCATATCTTTACACTAAAATTTGTATGAAGTTGACCACCCAAATTTTGAGATACACCAACTTGAGGAAGCATACCCAAAACGTGTAACTAGTTGCCGTACATATCACCGTAGCCAACCTGATATCACAGTTATTCTTCCCCCTCAAATCATGAATATTTACCTAGACCTGGCAGAAAATATTAATTCAAACCCTCTTCTTCCATTCTAGACCAAAAAATCAACAAAAATGTCCATGCAAAGGGGGAGAAAGAGAAGGAGAGAGAATTGCTATAAATTGACAAACTACGATTTGTGGGACCAAGAGTGTGAAAATTAATTGTGGTCTGCCTCCATTTGCAAATGACAAAGTTGTCCTCTTTTACATTCATGTGTATGGAATCTTGTGAACGCAAAACAGGACAGAGTTCTCAACAGGATTTTTTAATACTTAGCATGGTTGTTCACTGTGGTGTAAATAAGCAATTGAATCATAAATTTTGAACGATTATTTTAGTTTGAGGATGAACTACTGTACTTTGATGTTACATGTACTCAAAATGTACCTGTAGTTGGCGTGAGACGTGACAGCCCCTGTCTGTGTTCAACTGTTAAGATACATGATACATGTTTCTGAATAATCTTGTTTGGCTTTTCAGATATATGTGTATGTATGTACATGTATGTGAACAATCAAGCTTTATGTGCCTTTAATTTTATATTAGCCAGATCTTTATTGGTCATGTCTACAGTATAATGTTGACTGCAAATAAGCACAGATAAATGAGTCTTAATCAAACTTCTGATTGATATTTTATGTGGAACACTTTTTCACCATCCAATCCTTGATATGTGTAGTGCTGCCATTAGCTCTATTCAGAACTAATATCAGCTCACAGTTGATTGCTATTGTTGTCTATAGATTAGTTCTATACTTAGATGGTTGCTTATTTATAGTCTTGATGATTTGACCCTTACAGAGGTCAATAATATCGGTGGAAGTTGTACAATATTATAATTTACAACACTGTATTATTATTCTAATACATTACATATTAAAATGTAAGCATACTTATCTTAATCAACATACCATGCAGACTTGTAAAATGTTTTCAGTACATGTATCAACAAGCATAAAAGAGAAATCGATTTGAACTAAACGGGTAGTTTATTTGATTAATGGTGTTGATCATGTGTTTAGCTGGCTTTGCTAGAGAAAATCCATTTTTGTTTTAAAGCTCGCAGTATGTAATACTAATTGATAATCAATGATATTGTAGATACCAGCACTTGAATAGCTGAAAGAACAATATTTTATTGTGGTTATGATTGAAGACATTTCGAGATGAATACAGAACTATGGGTATTTTAACTACATGTACATGCAAACTTTGTAACGATTTCCCTTCTTCATTAGCCCAGTTTAGGAGCATAGCAGTAGGACGTTAAACCCCATTTCATTTCAATTCATTGTAACAATTTACAAAATAAAGTCTCATTTTCTTTAACTTTTCATTGCTTAATGTACACTACCTAAATACATGTATACTCAAATTGTTTATTTAACAATTAATTTAATAAAAAATAAAACCCCAAATTTGATGGGGGATAATCTCCCAGCTTGGATTCAGTGAAATTCAGTTATATTAAATAGAGGCCCATTTAAAAAATAAATACCATGCTTATTGGTGGCGCTGACTTTTAATGCTGAATGTTTCAAAAAATTTAATTCATCATATCTGTGTAAATACTGATTGGAATTGAACATATTAATTAAGTCTGATAATAATTTAATTTTGAGAAATTCTTCATTTAAAAACTTGCATGAACTTATAGAATTTCCAATCAAACTCATGATTTTGGGGCATTTCCATGAATACCAGACAAACCATGGTCTATAGCCAAATTGTGAGCCACCTGTTTCTTGGACTTGAATTTAGCATTGTTCATGCAAAATTTCATGAACATCCATGCAGGCATACATGTACATTGTAACTGAGGAAATTAGACTTGTTGTCATCAGCACATATATTATCATGCTTTTGGCCCAAGTTTGGAACATAGTTGGTAAATAAAATTGGTATTTTTTTTGGTGAATAATATGTAGTTTATCACCCCAAATAACACGATATGCCATGTCTTAAGAACAAAACTTACACTGATTATAGCTTTAAAATGTGCATTTTATTAGAGTTCTATTACTCAGCATCCTGATTGATTATTGTCTGGAGGATATGAAATAGATTATCATGCTAGCAATGTTGAACATGTATATTCTTGTATCTTTGTTTAGTGCTGTCTCATAATGTATTAGAAGGCTTATTTATATCATACCTACATGGATAATACTGTATATATTGTAGTGAAATATAGAGACACTCTGTGAGACTTTATTTTTATGTTTTTAGCATTAAACTTTGGTTAATTAGGAATGTACATGTATACAGTATAAATCCCATCAGTACTGGCCTTAAGTGGGGGACACACGAGCATATTTTTTCGCCCAATCGCGGCGATTTTTAAAATCGCTCTAAAAATTGAGCTGTGTGCCCCTTTAGGACGACGACGATTCTGTTTGGAGAAATATTTTCGCCTCGATCATTCTCATGTATCTAGCATGTTAGATATTTTTCGGCCGAATATTTTTCTCTGGCGATTAAATTTGCTTGTGTGCCCATGTCCAGCGTATTGTCAGGCGATTCATTTTTATTAGCCAATCATTGACATCGTTGATATCACATGATCTCAAAATGGCTGCCGTTTTGTACAAGTCACGTGATCGACAAGTCACATGATCAACATAATTACTCACAGAGTGGCGTATGCCCTCGAGACGATCCCTACATGTGCCCGTTCGTTATCAGCCTTAAAAAAACGCTGACAAATTTCAATCACCGCGAACGGCGGATAAAAATATACACGTCTGTCCATAGCATAAGGGGTGTAAAAACTATGTGGTTGAACAGTGCATTTACCATTGACACCCCTGACCTTATTTTCAGTCGAACCTTTCACTGCCTATTTCTGGATAACGGTTGTTCGAAATAAAACATCTGTAATTCTGCTCAATTGAACAGCATAAATCACTACTTAAAGTACTGCCATACTAAATTAAAATGATGTGTCGTGGAAAGACCCAAATATCCTAAGGTTGGCACAGATTGCAAAGTACTATACATGTAGCAATACAATTAGGAGATAAACGCTTCCTGTTTGGCATTTAGAGGGGTGTTATTGTCCAGACAGTGTCTAATTGACCAATCAAAATGCGAGGTTCACTGGTAAAGCATGTTACACACAATAAGTTATGACATCATAAAGCCTTGTAATTTATGTTACCTGTAATTGGGTTACTAATACGGGTAGTCAGTTTTGACTTTTGATAACAACATGAGAATCATCTGGTAATTTATATCCTATTCCATTGCCTGGCATTCCATATTTTATTTGGGAACTAAATGGAAGGGGTGGTTCTTCTAAATCTGGTAATTTGTATCCAAAAGTAAATTGCCTGGCATTCCATATTTAATTTCCAAACACTATTTATTAGTTTATCTTCAGATGCTTCCTCAAATACAATTTATTTCGATAGTCATCACTTTTTGATGAGGCTACTTGTATTGATTTTTGATACTCTTAATATATGGTTTTATTGTTGACAAAGGTTTTAATGATCTCAAAGTATTTACCTAACATATTTTTGTTCAACATTTTTTCCATTTTTTTTCTGAATCAATTTTTACAAATCTTCACTGGAAATACATGATTTTCACTGGAAATGCATGATATCCAATTGCAAATCTGTTCTGTATTCATATATTGATTGTGTTAAGTTTAATTGTGCTATTGGCCTGCATTCTAGAAATGTACATATATTGCTCAGTCATTCCTCAGTGGTAATGTAAAGACCCAACAAGGTATTCAGTGGTGATTTAAAGACTGAAAAAAACAGATTGTTCACTATCTCACATTATTGTAAGCAATTTTAAACAGAAATTGGTTCAAAATAGGACCTACTTGAAACCTAACATAGCTCCCTGCAACTCTAGCTGGTTTACTCAAGATCGTACTGTTCTGATGCAAACAACATTTGGACTTAAATTTGTTCTCACCCAAATGACTTTTGAACATAACATTGTTCTCACCCAAATGGCTTTTGGACTTACCATTGTTTGGTTTGCTGATGCCTGTAGAAGCAGTGCTTCTTGTTTTAAAAAATAGAGGAGCCATAGCTCTTCTAAAATTGTTCCTGCAAAAATAGTTCGTATCATCTTGGAATAGAGGCACACTCCATTATTTAGAAGAGCTATTTATGTATTTCATACTTTGACCACAGAGGAAGCCAGTAATTGACAATCAATATTTTTTAGAAAAAAATCAAATTTCAGGATCATTTTTCACTCCCGTACCGACTTGTTGAAAACGAAGCTTGGCAAAAAATCACAGAAAAAAACCTTGAAGTTTTACTTTGACTCCCTGAAAACTTTGACACTGTTTGGCACAAGCCTACATCGTAACAATTTGATGTTCCTTGTTTTGTCTCGAATGAAAATTTAAGCATTAAAAAAAATTTAGAACAATCTCCAAAAATAAGTTACGGTATGTTTAATTTACTGGATAATTTGACCAAAAAAAACCCAATTTGGTCAAAAGGGTATTTTCTAAATATAATTTGTTGCGTAATTAGTCGGGATTTGAGAAAGGGAGAAAGAAATGGAGTTTAACATCCACACGCACAAACTAGGTCATTTTTGGACTAACACAGGGTTCACTTTTATTTCAATAATTCGCTTCATTAGTTACTAAAGGGTCTTTTCGAAATAAAATCTATACAGTGTATATGTTTTATATATGTAAATTCTCACACACGTATTTTATAGAAATTGTTTGACAAACTCTATACAACTCTGGTACATGATCAATCGAACATTTGGAAAACTGTTCTGGCTGGATTTATAAACTCTCTTTTTTGTAAGTTTTTATTTTGAGCCAATTTGAGATTCAATAGCTATTCTCTGATTTGACATAATCAGCATTTTATTGTTTATATTCAATCAAGAGGAAATTTCATAACAATGGTTGAATGTTCGCTACATATATGCCCCAAATAACTACTGGTATTTTATCATTGGTTAGAGGCATCTAACCATGGGAAAATATACAGTAACTATTGGCTGACAGCATGCACGTACAAATCAAACAATCTTATTTGCATATTTCATAATCTTAACGACTAACATGTACTAACATGTATAGTGTGCTGCTGACTTTGCCATGATATATAATAAAAAGAAGAATATTTTCACGTATATCATGTTTCCAGAACCGAGAATCAGATTTTGGCAAATACAAATACATGTATGTAAATTATTATGAGAGCGATTTTATCCTCTGAGGAGAGCGATAACAAGCGCTTCTATTTTGACATTAGCATAAGCTGAGAAGAGCGAGTGCCATATTATGTCAAACGAAAAACACTGAAGAAGCTACTATTCCACAGAGGGGACAAAATCCTGTCCTTTTGTCTCATCCGTTGCTTTGCTTTGTGCCTTAACACTGCCTTTTGAATGAAAATATTTCCAAGTAAACAATAATTAAACATAAATGTACAAAGAAAGAACTTTTGTTTGAAGTTGTACTTTGTAGCATGAACACAGGGAAACTTTGTAATGATTGTCTCCTGTCTGACTAATCAGTTCTTGGTAGTCATGTTTACAGTTTTAATAGCTCTGATCGTTAAGTTCACTGGGTAAAAACTTTTTAAGCAACAGACCAGGAAACTGAAAATTTAGTTAATCATAATTTAGTTGTATATTAGCCTCGATAATCCAGTCCTCGTGCTCTGGATGACTCATCATAAAATGTGAATTTGCATAGAGCATTGTTGTCAGCAATTAAATCATTTATGGACATTCAAGGTTACTTCATTAGAATGTACTGGTGTCAAGTGAGTGCGGAGCAGTTTCTTGTGCATCAGACTAACTTGGTTATGTATCATATTTCAGCTTGCATATTTGTCCTTATATTATTGGGTTTCTTGTGCATCAGACTCACGTGGTTATGTATCATATTTCAGCTTGCATATTTGTCCTTATATTATTTGCTGTCCTATTACCGTAAATAGCAAGTCTAGTTAAGTTCTTGTATTATCCTCTGTCAACTTCTTTTTCCACTGTTTAATCGCAGAATCTACTGGACCTTAAAGTATCACAGGCGTTAGTAACCCATTAGGTCAACTCATAAGAAGCTTTTCCTTAAATCTAGTCTTATTCTAGTAATATTGAGTGTCCCTACCTTCCATATATAGATGTACTGAATATGACATACTTTTTATTAGAAGTGACTATCCTACAAATACTTTCAAGGCCAATGTATCTTGAAGATTGCTTATTTTGTATGTTTAAAAATAGGGTAGAGGGCCGGATTAACCTTGTGGGGGGCATGGGACATACCAACTGTGCGGGGCCCCCATTTCAAATTGTTCGTACTGACCGCGGATCGTACTAGTATGTACTCCACCCCTTTGAATGTCTGGGTTGTTTTCCTCCAGGATTTTTTGTTTAAAAGTAAGATTAATTTCAGTGCATCTGAGACAATTTAGGCAGTTACTTCATTGACGTTTGGAACTCGTTGACAATTTGAGTATTTTAAACCTTCCTCTCATGATATTTTCATTTACTTTATTTTAGTGAAATTTAGATGACATGAAACATTAAACTCTGTTGTCTGAACTACTATACTATGATTACAATAACTTCCCAGGACTGGTTGGGCCCAAGCAATCACATCGGGGGGTGTGGTCCCCGGAATTGGTTAGGATCTATTGATTGATAAAACCTCTAAATTATGTAATTTAGTTAACCGATCTCAGGCCGCCAATTTCCCTTACTGCCCAGGGCCCCAATCTTTGCCCCCTCAGCCCAGGTACTGGTAAGCTATGCCCGGGATAAAATATTAGTATGACCCAGAATTGTGGGGGGCCTGGGACATTTGTCCCACTTTGCCTCCCCTAGATCCGGCACTGATAGGTTACCCAATTAAACTGTGACCATTGGTATACAAAACTAAATCACTTTTTATCAGATCGGATCTCTGTTTCGTAGCATTCTACATTTGTACAAACAAAGTTATACATTAAATGGAATATGGAAATAACTTGTATGATAAATTGAGTTCAAATGGTTCTTTATATTATGTTTGTTCCATTAAAAAACAATTTATTTTATTATTAGAAATTGATCAGATAGGTGTTTCATGAAATTGAATTATAGAGGATGTATTGTGCAGTGACAAACCATGAAGATATTATCAACCATAACGGAGTTATTTATATAAAATAATTGATTACTCTAACAGGACCGGGATCCTTTTAAAATGGTTCTATGTTAGAATAGATCTATCAGATATTTAAATCATAGATAATTGTAATTGATTTTTATACCAACACAACATAGTTAAAACAACATAATGCACAATTTTGATGAAAAACTTGTTAAATAGTTTTTTGTTAGTGTTGCTAGCAAATTGACTGTAGTTTTATTTGGATGAATAATCACATTGAAATTAATTCCAGATTGTTGTTAGTTGATTTGAATGTATAGACTAGATAGGACATGATATATAATATATAGGATCTACTTGCATGTACATACATAGCTTAATGCGGCTCGAATATTTGACATCATCTCTGTAAGAAGAGATAAAGTAGACTTTGTGAGTACATCTACATCAATAAACCGTTATTTGAATGATGAAGGGCCAGTAGAATTATGTGAAGCTTATACTACATCACTGGTAAGCTTATACCATTGACTTAAGAACATGGGTCCTTTAGTAATGGCATTTTTTGTCATTAAATGATATAAGTGACCATTATTCTAAACTAATATTTAGTCTGTATAGAAAGTGGTAAGAAAGTATACAATTGTCATTAATTAGCAAATTTTAATAAACTATACTAATTAACATTATACGTAAAATGACATCTTTGATCTGCTAGTGTCATATATATTTATTTATAAAAGTTATTTATTGCTTATTCAATGATATCAAATGTACAGTTATGTAGCTGCTATAGTACTTAATTTCAATTCTTTATATGAATTTTGACACAAGCCTTCTGGATGGGTTAGATGGCCGAATGGTTAGCATGTGCGTGCTGTGTCATAAAGCCTGTCATTGAGTCTACTGGTGTGGTTTCGAATCCCTGTTTGTTCGTGACAAGGAGTAGGGTCGCCTGTCCAACCTCATGGGTTTTCCCCGGATCCTCCGGTTTCTTCCCATTGCTAAAGATCCCTACGCACAAGCGAATTAATGAAAAAAAATTAACATAAGACCCATCAGATCGGTCCGAATTTAAATACATGTAGATTAGAATGATTCAGCCAATTCATAATCTAATACAAAAATCGTAGATTGAGGCTAAGCTTCGAACAATAAGTACACAATACACATGTATGGTGGTTACAATCAGTGTACACATCTTGTCAAACCTTCAAGGCTAATATCTTTCCTTAGAATAAAATAATTTGAATGAAATATTCAATATATTCATTTTGCATTTATTTTGAACTATCATAGGAATAATGGCCAGCTCTTTATCTAAATCTTACATAATGTTGGCTATCTTTAAAAAGACAAAAGTTTACTTTTTGAGATTTTCTTGTTTAGATGTGTTTCGTTTTTGAGTCCATTGAGTAGAAACCAACCACATGTTTAAACACACTGTTATTTTCTTAACTATTAATTCAAACTGAACTGACTAGATGCGCGTTTGCAAGACTAAATTAAATGGTAACTTAGGCTGTCCTTTTATTGATTCACGCCAACACAACAGTCTATATGGGTATAAGTACTAGTAATCTTATTAATAGTATTATAATAGAAGCTTAAATTGTAAAAATAAATAATCCTAGTTAATTTTAGATCTAGTGGCACTATCATCACTATGTTGATCGGTGGAAATAGTTCCGCTACTTAAATTGTAAATTCAAGTAAGGTTGTGTGTAGTTACTGAAATACATGCATAATGATCAATGTTGTAATGTTACACACCTTTATCCGGATGAAAAGTTGTTTTTTTAAAAGTCAATCGATGTTGCTTTAATTTTCTGTCATTCACGACACTAGTAAGTACCACAATTATAAGCTTTGAAATTACATATTTATTACTTGTATGCCTGAACTGTAATATAATTTTACTACATGTTGTCTCGACTAGTCTTTTAACTACGAAAATGTTTTTTTTTAAAGGTTTCAAACTATTTATAATGCTTCAAGCTTATGTAGGGACAAGAGAAATATTTCCTGATTACTGCAATAGAAATTATACATATACATAACTAAAACTCTTGAGAGGGTCACTTTGCATACATGTTCATCTAGTTAGCAACCGATTTACACCCTATCAATAACAAAAGGTCCCAAGGGATAAAATGCCCAAGAAAAATCATTAATAATATAGTGAGTTGTTACTCTTCATCAAATATTTATAGGTCCAACAAGATTTACAACTATAATAAATGTCTATTGATGGTGTGCTGCTCTTTTAGAGGTTCAGTATGTCTACTACACCGTTCAATAGATGTCCACTTATAATCATGGAATTGTAGTCTTTATAGAGTAGGCCTAAATGCTTGTGCGTTTTCCTGCTATTCCAAGGTCATGAATACGGCAACTTTAAAGTGGTCTAATAGGAATGAAATGGGGTTTAACGTCCTATGCTTAAACACCTAACCTGGGCTAATTGAAGACGGAGGTCTAGTAGGATAATTTAGGTGGCAGACTCGAATTCCTATTAACAAGTCAATCGTTTACAGTCCACAGACATCGGACTGTTAATAGAAAATTTGGAAAATTTTTCTGCTGCAAGCACGTTTTTCTGCTATTCGAGCCCATGAATACAGCAACTTCAATATGGTGCAATATAGCCTACCTACCTTAGATGGTTGACCGGAATCCCAAACAAGTTTCAAAATTTCTAGCCCGTGAGTTGAGCAGGTTCAAAGTTGTCCAATGGTTTTGTAACTAAAATCCTACTTTATGTTGACTTGTATTATCCAACCATCTAATCAAACTGTTGCTGCATTCACAAATAATAATTGGTGCCCGAAATCGCTAACTTTGGGACATAAAAATTGACAAAAGTGTATCGCAAGACATATAATAATATAATATGAATGTACATGTATATAAACTGATTTACATTCAATGGTTTCCGTTTTTACTCAAATTTCAAATCAGTTATGTTCAGCAAAATAAGCCATGCAGTCTCAATGGAGTGCAAATTTCTAGCGTCAGGTTATTCCAATCTACATTATGCCATTTGATTAAACACAATGTGCCTAGCCTTGTCCCTCGTCTCTTATTACAACTGGGGCTGAAGCGCGTGTACCAACCAATGTTAAAAATTTTTATTTTATCTTAAATATCGGATATCAGAAGCTCATCTTTTCCCTGTAAGTTTACATCATCAATGTTGATTTAAATTGACCAATAATTTGTGTTTTCAATGTCGAAGATTTTGGAGGATTTTGAGTTACGGACTTAGGTCCTTTAATTCAGTAGGGTGTCTCTAATACAAAATGAACAGCCTCCATAAATATATGTGTGTCAACATTGTCTGGCAATGAATTTAACTTTTAGCCATATCAACACTCATTTCAGGAAGAACTATTTTATACTGGAATTATTAAGTTTGTCTGGCTCTTGAACTTCAGTATTAGAAACCATTGTTAGAAGTCTGTTTATTTACATTCAATTGCCTTATTATAGTTCTAAATATAGAAGTCTAAACTTCAAGTTAAACTAATTTCTATGGAGCTACAGACATTCTTTGTTCCAGAATATGGTCAACGATGTTAATATGCATTTTGTAAAAATTCTTACATGATTTATTATAAACACAACTGATTGTCTTTTATTATCATACAGAATTGACTTTATATGTTTTATTGAAAACAAATAATGGGGAAAAAAAAGAACAAGTACAGTTTTAAGGAAAAGATTTTAAAAGATAGTGTTTTTTTATGAGCCTAGAAATTATAGCATATTTTGCTGTATTAAAAAGTAATAAAGCTCTGATATAAATAATCCAAATTTTGACAGGTTCTGCTCTAAAAAAATGAATAGTTTCAATTCACATTGGCAATTCATACTTTTCTCCTTAGCTACCTTTTGAAAAATTGTTTGAGGAACCAAATATTTATTATTCCATAATTTAGTCAGTCAGCTCCCAAAAAGCTACCAAACCTTCCCACTCCCTCAGCCACCATGCTACTGGGATGTACAAATAGAAAGAGTTTCTTGTTGCCTGTATATTCTATTATATGTATTGACTAAATAATTTAAATGATTATTTTTTTATATTAAGTGCTGATAAGTGTGATTCAAATTTTAGTTGAGTAAAAGAAATATGCTGAATAGTGATAAAATTTGATTCGTATTACTATTTTAGAAAAACTATTGTTGAGCCAAAAAAGTGTTCAAAGACATTGCCGGCCCAGAAAGCAGAAAGTGATACTGGCCAGGAATACTCAATACTTGAGACATATTGATTATTATTATTACATGCTTCATTCTTTTTCCTGAAGCATGAAGAGCAATCATCTATTGTACCGAATATTCCCTAACAATTCCTGGTAATCTTTGACATTAATGTAAATCTCAGATGTTTCATAGACTTCTGAAGAAGACATGCACAAAGATGCTTCAGTATAGGATTCCTGAAATCCAGTGTAGTTATTTTGGTACCAATCTGCCACTGACTGGTAATTTTAATTCTTTCTCTTCTGTAGTGTTCATTTCTTTTGTGTCAACATGACAAAAATATATTCCTGTAGTCAAGGATTATTTGTCACCAACAGCACAATTTCTCTACAGTGAAAATTTATGGAATTGGTTAGATAAAGAGCTGACAGCCCGCTATAATAGTTAAAAAATAGATAATGAAACTAGATAATACCGGTATCTTGAAAATTTCAGCCAAATTACTTCACCCTGAGCCTCATTACCGTCGTTAGAAGAACGGTTGAACCTTGATTGTCATTGCTACCATTGGAACAATAATAAACATAGTCTCAATTATCCATTTTTACTGTACATGTAACTGCTTCATCTGCAAAACGTATTTAAATCTATTGAAAATCTAGAGTATACAATGGCATCAAATTTATCTTTTCATTATAAATTTGTCAACACCTGAAATTACACTGTAGCTTAGCTGTGAATTATTTCAAAAACATCCTGTAATCAATTAACTCTTGGTGCTTATAGTTTAATGAACTCTTACAGTAATAATTGATATTCAAAAATGTTACTTTGTAGAATAAATCAAATTCACTTTGTTACTTAGAAATTATTGCATTGCCGTTGACTTTCAGTCTCTGGCAATTTTATGTGCATTAGAAGATTGATTTCTCATTTTATGAAGTATTATTTGCGAATAAATCCATAAAGTCAATTGAAATTAATGTCAACATAAAATGACGGGCTACTTACAGGAAATTGAATAACCTTATACTGTATGCCATTACTGTAATAAACAACTCTATGAAATAAAATGTCATTTTTATGTCTGAATTATGTTTTAGCAAACAACTGGCTCCCTTACAGGAGATATTTTATCTGGATCCACATAGCAAGTCCGGACTCAGAAATCCTGAATTACAAATATAATTCAAATTGATCAAATCTTGTTTCAGAGCAAATAAAACTCTTTGTCATCATCTTTGAATGAGCCATGAGTACTGAATATCCAAATCTTTCATGCTAAATCGCAAGCAGATTTTGAAAAAATAATTTAAAGATACTTTGTCTCGAAAATATTTAGCAGGTGGTTATTTCAAAAAGTGTGGGAAATTTGGTATATACATGTATATGGAGAGTATAGACACCTATTCTTACTGAAAAAATACTGGATTACCTGAAAAATACTTATGGAGCAAGTACTGGGCAAAAATATCACTAACTGTAAACCAGACTTTTGTCTGCCAGCTTATTGTGTGTAACGCATGATACAATTATGAAAATAATTATGAATTTGAAGCAAATTTTTGCTAGATTAATTAGTTTGAATATGTTTTTTATCCAAATGAATCATCAAATCACAGTTTGTACGCAGAAAAGTATCTTTAATTCTAGGTTTGATTGTTTTTAGTGACCGGTTATAAGTTAAATGTTATATTCATTAAAAAAGCAAATATTATACCTAAATATACATATTCGTGCAATAAACAAATGTCTCTATATAGGAGTCATTAACAATCTATTTTTGCCGACAAGCTGCATATTAAAAAAACAATTTTTCATACAAAATGACCACTCCTTGCACGCAAATAGAACAAAAGTGGCCATTTTGTCAGGCAGTTTTGGTCTGATTTTCGAACTCAACTTTCGTTAGGGTGTAACAGTGACGGTGATACATTTACACCCTTTTTTATACGCCCACAGTGAAATGTGGTCGTATATTGTCATTGCCACCGTCTGTCTTGCTGTGGATGCTCTAAAGATTAAAGTTAATATCCGTTTAAATTTAAATTTATACACAGTGTTTAAGGTCATGAGACGAAGGAGTCTATTGATTTTCAGCGATTTCCGATAATTACTGTCAGTTATGGCCCTTGATCACTTCAAAACATCTTGTGGATGCTCAAGAGGATAAAGTGAATATCCGATTGACTTTAAATTTATACACAGTCTTAAAGATCATGAGACGAAGAAGCCTGTTGATTTGCAGCGATGCTAAATCCATGATATTAAATGTTTTGTATACTAATAGTTAGCATGAAGGAGAACTTTATCAAAGCCAAACAAATTTTAATGATTTTCTGATAATTACTTACTTGTAGTTGTTACTATTAATCAGGTTTTAGTGTATTATACATGTTTCATTACCGAAAAAAGTAAAAATATGCGAGAACTCTTTTTGATTGCCTGGGTGTATGTTTTGTTGCCTGGCCACCTATCTTAAAATTGGATAAACATTGTGACCTCTAGAGTGTCCACAAGCTAAAACGTGATTTTGCGTACAATCAGGGGCCATAATACAAGAAGTAATTAATAACTTACATGTAGGCTGAAAGATCTATATTGAAATCAAAATACTAAATCTCAGTGTAAATCACTTTTATCTTTGTAAGAAAATTCGAGACTCAGTACTAGAAGAATTATTAGAGCCATATATACCAGTGATGTAAACAATTTATTCCTTGCAAGATGCCATTCATCTCTGGTAATTCCTAAAATGAGGTGGCTGGTAATGGTTCCATGATGACAACCGTTATCCCAATCCCAATTTAGTCTTAGTTTTAAAAAAAATGACTATATATATATTTTCTCGCCAAGCTGCAACAAATTAGATTTAATTTTAAAGAGATAATGCCTTGGAGTTGGAAAACAATGATAAATTTAATTAGATAAGATGGTGTCTTCAAAATGACAAATTATATTAATCATTTTATTGCTTTAATTAAAGTTACATTAGTTAAGAGCTAAATTTGATTACAGCAAGTCTTAATTTAGGCTTCAGATGTAATAGAAATTATAAATTAGACATTAACTAACTTATTCAGACCATAATCAGCTCTCGTCTACATGTACATAAGGAAAGCGTTCAGGGCCAGTTAATGATAATGATGCCTGGTTGACCGTGACATTAATAACCTCCCTTGTGTTTCTCTCCTCTGTGAAACCATAGAAAGTCTATATTTCTATGTGTGAAACAACTCGATCTTCTCAACGTTGAGATTCGAAATTGAAAATGATATTTTTGCCAATTTCTCAACTGGCAATAGTGAATTATAGGATTAATAGGATTATTCTTTAACAAGGTAGGACCGTTTATAGATACCATCTTTTTGGGGGCTTTAATTTAATACATTTTAAAAATGAAACTTGAATATTTGAAATTCCTGCTTTAAATGTAAGGTAGAACCTGCCTCACTTCACATGTAACCATAAAATAAAAATTACCATAAATATTCATCCATTCACACTTCGCATGTACAAGAAAAATAAAGTGTTTTTAGAAAGTGCTAATGATTGTATTCAACATGTATTTGTTATTTATACAATGTGCACACCAGAAACAGTTTTATGGCTTTATTATCAACAGAAAATATCAATTGTTTAGAACATACATTATATCTATGTAAACAAAACATAGGGTTTATACTGACATCAGATATCTAAATATACTATAATTAAACTAATGTTCATCTTTATGTATAAACTATTTCGGCAATCTGCCCTATACATTCTATCTGTTGAACTTGAATAATTGCAGCAGCCATAAACAATCTGTGATAGTTGAACATTTTGGCGGAAGATTACCTAATTTCTTTTAAACATGCATTTTGCAAACTTTGATATAAATCGGCCTATTTAATGCAGGTCTTTCTTTAGGCTCCAATATTATTTAGTATATTTGAATGTATTTTGTGGTTGATGAAATAACCGTAAAAATGGATAATCAAGAATTGTTTATCATTGTAACAGCGATAGTAATGACAATTGAGGCTAGACTTAATTGTATGGTCAATAGCTTGGTTCTGTGTGAAGTAATTTGACTGAAAGTTTCAGCATATTCTCTTTTCATTAATTATTATAGCGAACACTGGCAGATCTTTATCCAATCGTACCAAATGCTGCTTTAATTAAAGGTTAACTAAAGTTCATTTTAAAACTATTGATTTCATGCCTTACATCTTTTGAATTCTCAACAGCGAGTGGTTTATTCTATTGATATTCATATACATGTAGATCCGTAAAGTTGATTAATTCATATATTTTGTTATGGTATTATCATCGGGGGTTTGTGGACCTGCTTCTAGTCCAACCTTCGACGATAGGTTGTATGTTCAATCTAGTGGGGGTGTACTGTGCAATTGAATAAACAATAATTCAATAACTCACTTCTTCTTGGTATAATCTTATACACCTATATGGTGAATTTTCGGTAGGGTGAAAAATAAGTTCAAGGGGCAAACTATTTTTTTTCTAAAACTAGACCACATTGGCAACCAACATAAAAAAATTCAAAATCCTGTATAGACCACTTTTGAAATAATTAACAATTAACTTTTTTTTATTACAATTTTTTTTAAAAATTACAAACAAGTACAATAGTTTCTGTGCATATTCAGGATGTCTTAGATCCCTTTTGTAGCCACCAGTTTGCCATAAGGCTTTAAAGTCTGAGTGAACAGATTCTGAAGCTTGTTCACTTCAGAATCCTAGCCCTCTGTCGAACAGCCTTCGATCAGAGGGCGGAAGTATAGGCTTTGTTGAACGTCAAATTTTAATTTCTGTGCTTCCAAGAATAAGCTTATGTGTTCAATCACTACTTGAACTTTGCTGGTGATGGGGATGCCTAACTCTTTGTACGCTGTTTCGAAAGTGCTGATGGATTGCTTGTATTCAACCTGCAATTTGGTGCCGAAACACTTGACTTCATTGAATGTACTGAAAGCACGAAGGACTTTCGGTCCAGCAGAACCAACGTTGGCGTCTTGCAGCAGTTGCTCTTAGAAAACACTGAAATATTGGAGCAACTGTTGCAAGACGCCAACGTTAATTCTGCTGGGCCGAAAGTCCTTCGTGCTTTCAGTACTGCGTGAACTTTGCTGGTGATGGGGATGCCTAACTCTTTGTACGCAGTTTCGATAGCGCTGATGGATTGTTTGTATTCAACCTGCAATTTGGTGCTGAAACACCGCTGCTTGACTTCATTGAATGTACTTAAAACACGAAGGACGTCGGTCCAGCAGAACCAACGTTGTCGTCTTGCAACAATATTGCTCTTAGAAAACACTGCAACATTGGAGCAACTGTTACAAGACGCCAACGTTGGTTGAATACATGCAATTTATCAGCGCTTTCGAAACTGCGTACAAAGAGTTAGGCACCCCCTTCAACAGCAAAGTTCACGCAGTGATTGAACACATATGCCAATTCTTGGAATGAATGAATGAATGAAATGGGGTTTAACATCCTACGCTTTAGCACCTTACCTGGGCTAATTGAAGACGGGCATACGCCATACAGTGTGCTATGAGGGAAATTATACCCGGGCAGCAACTGAAGGGTTCTTTTACGTGCACGCCAATGTGTACACGGGACCTCGGGTTTTTCGTCCCATCCGAATGACTAGGCAGCTGTCCTTGTCAGGCCCCTTCTTCTGCATCACTGACAAGGGGAAATCACACCGGAAAATCGAGATGAACTTTCTCGGCCAATGCAGGGATCGAACACCCGACCTCCAGGCTAGCAAACCAGCGCCTTAGCCACTGTGATCCCCCCAATTCTTCGAAGCACAGATTCTGGAGCAAACAAGCTTCACTTAGACTTTAAAGCCTTATGGCAAAGTGGTGGTTACAAAATGGATCTAAGACATCCTGAATATGCACAGAAACTATTGTCATGCATAGTCACCTATAGATAAGTAATGTGGGCCTGTTTTCACTAAATAACTTTATATAGTTATCATTTTAGATTCTTGCGTTTCACTTCGAACATGTCACCCAAACACATATGTGGTATAATTATGCTATTTATGTCGATATTGCCATATACTGGTAAGGGGATCACGGTGGCTAAGTGGATAAGGCACTGGTTCGCTAGCCTGGAGGTCGAGTGTTCGATCCCTGCATAGGCCGAGAAAGTTCATCTCGATTTTCCGGCGTGATTTCCCCTTGTCAGTGATGCAAAAGGAGGGCCTGACAAGGACAGCTGCCTAGTCGTTCGGATGGGACGAAAAACCGAGGTCCCGTGTACACATTGGAGTGCACGTAAAAGATCCCTTGGCAGTTGGAATTCGATATAAGAGTAGGCCGTAGCGCCGCTGCCCGGGCAAAATTTCCCTCATAGCACACTGTATGGCGTATGCCCGTCTTCAATTAGCCCAGGTTAGGTGCTTAAGCGTAGGACGTTAAACCCCATTTCATTCATTCATTCATATACTGGTATGTTTGTATATGTACTTGTTAGTAATTTTCAAAAAAAATTGTAATAAAAAATGTTAATTGTTAATTATTTCAAAAGTGCCCATGTGGTCTAGTTTCAGAAAAAAAATAGTTTACCGCTTGAACTTTTTTTTCACCCTACCAAAAATTCACCATATTATCAGTAACAATCTTAAGAATAATAATATATATACAATAATGATCCACAGGCTAGGTAATCTAATAAGGAACAGCATCTAAGAAATAACTTATCAGAGACCTGCCCTCAGTATGTCCTGTTATCTGCCTGTGGTCAACTACCTACAATCTACAATTTTCCTCTAATATATAGTTGAGGTTACTTGGTAACAATAAACAATACATAGTAATTATATACATTTAAACTAAATAATATTTTATAGTTGTTAATAGGTAGTATTCATTCATTTACTAAGTTGACTAATGTTTGTAGATGGATTATCTCATTACTATTATTGTCTCTAATCTCTATCCTAGCTGACAATAGATAATCCATCTTGGGAGCCAAGTTGTGGTATTAGTCTATCTCTGTAAATTGGGTGAATGGCTGTCTTAAATACTACCTGGTCATAGTATTGCCAAGTGTGACTTGTTGTTCACCATTGTGTCTGTATATATTTATACTTTAGGGACAGCAGCAGGGGCTTTCGTCAGTTGGAGGCCCTCTAAAGATCGGGTGAAAAGTTATTTTAAAGGACCTAAGTCCGTAACTCAAGATCCTCCAAAATCTTCGACCTCGAAAACACGAATTATTGGTCAAATTAAATCGACATTGATGATGTAAACCTACCGGGAAAAGATTGGCGTCTGATATCCGATATTTAAAATAAAATAATTTTTTTAACAATGGTACACGATTCGTGTACCATTGTGCGTCTTAGCATCAATAAGTAATAAGACACTGAGAGAACGAGGCTAGAATATCCCACAAGTCAATGCGGTCGTTCATATCTTGGACGCGGATTCTACAAAATATTGACAAAATGGCTGACATTGACAAACAACAAACGAAGAAACGACAAAGAAGATCAATAATGAGCACCCCGGCGAATAAAAGAAAACAGGAATATGACAAGCAATACAGTAAGACAAAGAAAGGATCACTGATCAACATTCTATCAGAAATAGGTCGTTGGAATTGCTAAAACTTGAGATGAATGCAGTGGATGATGATCAGGCTGCCAAATTTATTATGAACGGTAAGGAAATATATTCAATTTTGCTTGATTTGACGAACTCTCGAAATTAATTTATTATCTGCCGCTTGACTTGTTATACCTTATAATTATAGGGAAGATCTTTAGCAATCTTATGAAATATGCCCCATTATTTTCGTCGTAAGCAGAAAGATATCTATGATAATGAAAATGAAAAAAAGATGAATGATTTTGATTCTCAGCAGAGTTGGAAATCTATTTGATTTTGGAATTGACTACTGTAACTTGTAATGGCATAAATTAACTTTTTTTTAATAAACAGAGCTATTTTGAAGATTGTGAATAAAGACTATTATATTTTTAACATGTTAGACAGGCAGTAAAATGAACCGTAGCTTTCTGTGTGTTTCTTACTTATCATATACAAATATTCTATCTGAAAATTTTAAAACGGGCCTATAATAATATTTTCGATGAAGACGATGTCGAAAATTGCTCTATCGCTTGTATATCATATAATTTTCCGATGAGTAACAAAGTAAAAGTTGACAGGGAGTACAGTTTAGTTTGGAACCTGCAGTGAATAAAGACTAAATCAATGGAATAAAACAAAGTCTTAGACATTAGATACCTTCAGCTAAATAAATCGTCTAATTTCTATAGTGTGTAGTATGTAGTGCCTAGGTTTATATCTGGAGGTACATCTAGATTTCATTAACTTTGATAATACATTATGATTTAGATTAAAAAAAATTACTTTAACATGGACTGCATTAGCCATTATACCTTCACTAACACTTAGAATTTATCTCAAAGTGGCAATTACCTCTATATTATTACTTTTATGATAAAACTGAAAATTTTAAATTTATAGATGGAAACTGTCAACATCTAGCAGAACTGTTATACATGTAGCTTCCGGAATGAAGACTCCTCAAAAACATGTTGTAGCCACTACAAGTACACCAGCTGTCAAAAATGTAGAAGAGGTGCATCTGTAAGAAGTTTGATCTATTCATGGGTAAGCTTTTGTAATTTGGGGGGGGGGGGGGGGGCCGAATGGTTAGCATGTGCATGCTGTATCATAAAGCCTGTCATTGAGTTAACTGGTATGGTTTCAAATCCCCAAGTTGTACGTGCCAAGGAGTAGGGTTGCATGTCCAACCTCATGGGTTTTCCCCAGGTCCTCCGGTTTCCTCCCACTGCTAAAGACCCCTACGCTCCAGCGAATCCCAAAATGGCCTAGTTTGTGTCGAGTGGACGTTAAACCCCATTTCTATCTCTCTCTTTTGTAATTTGTATTGTTTTTGTTTGTGGTTTGGGATTATTATTCATTTCTTAGGCATATGTATTTAGAATCAAACAAACATGTACATATTTTATTACACTACATGTTTTAATTTTCAGTTCTAGTTCAAATAAAGGCCTCAGTCATATTGAACCACTTCCTAGTACCAGTAAAAGGCGGGTTGATTTGAATATTAGCCAACATGATATAACTATGGATGAGTAAGTAAATGGTATTTGGTTACAGACGAGTACATTATTTCTTCAATTTTAAATGTAGTAGGGTTTCTGCTTACTTTCCTGAAATTTGAAATTGCTGTAAATGTATATATATGTTTACTTTTAAATTTATATGTCTAAAATAAGAAGGTCTGCAAGTAATTTTTATCAACAATGCAAAAGAATGTTAACAGATATTTATATCCCATTTTACATGTGTAATCTTATAGGATTCAGATGAATATAACTGTTGGTACAAATGATGGCAGTAGATGTTTGATGGAAGAGATTGATTTTGAACAGGCTGGTCTAACATATGACGATGATGACAAGGACAGTGATTATGTACCAGATACTGTAAAACTCCATTATGAGTAAGGTTTCAGTTTTACTTGCATGTTTATAGAAAATTATTACAGGAGTATACATGCTATTATTTGCCAGACAAAGCTTACTTTTTGTGTATACCTTTGTATTTATTTAGATTCATTGTGTTTTATAGAAAGGCGTCAAAAGGTCTTTTGCATACACTGTAGATAACATGATCTGTCATTAAGTCAAGTGGGGTTGTTTTCCTAATTTCTGTGTGACATAGTAGGGTCACCTACCCACCCTCATTGTTATTCTCCCGTTTGTGCCCAGGCTTTGTCAAGTGACTTGGTTTCGATTTTGAGCTTGTACGTAACAAGGAGAAAAGTTCCTTCCCAACCTCATGAGATTTCTCAAGAGCAAATTATTAATTATTGTTGAAAAAATATACTATAGGTTGTACCCATAATGTCCTGCATTGCGTTGACAGTATACCCCCATTTGTCTATCTCTCTGAGTGGTAGCCAAACGACTAAGTAGGTAAGACGCTGGCTCACTATCCTGGAGATCATGTATTGATCCCTGCATTGGCCGAGAGAAAGTTCATCAGGATTTCAAATATGGTTTCCCCATGTTAGTGGTGGAGTACCTGACAAGAAATGCTGCCTAGTCGTTAAAATGGAACGGAAAACTGAGGTCCTGTGGATACATTGGCGTGCGCGTAAAAGAGCCCCTTGACTGTTGGACTTTAATATAAGAGAAGGCCATGAAAAATTTCACTCATAACACACTTGATGATGTATGCCTGTCTTCATAAGCCTAGTCGGAGCGAAACAGTAAGACGTTCAACACCATTTTATTTCTTATAAAGTACCTGGGGGGTTTGGATGGCCTAGTGGTCTACAGTGCCAGACTTCGACCTCTAGAGCGTATGTGGCATGGATATAGGGGCACCTTCTGAACCTCGTGGGTTTCCTTCGGGCACTCTGGTTTTCCCCCACTGCTAAAGACCCCTACGTGCAAACGAATTATTGACATAAAATTAAACCATATGTTAGTCCCGAAATGGTCTAGGTGTTTTGAAGTAAGAAAAATGAACCATATTTCATAATAAAAGATTTATTATTCTCATTATTTTATTTGCAGACACAGAAAAAAATATTCCAAAAGATCAGGTTCATTGACGGCAGTACATCTGATGTCCCCAAAAGACTACACCTACATTCCAGCCAGAATTACTAAAATCCATTGTTCACCTTCATTTACTCTCTAAAAACATTTACAATTACAATCATCTAAAAAAAATTGTCAGATACAGATCCAAGACGGTTTCCTTCGCCAAGTCGACCGAACCTCCAGTAAATGAATTGTCTGTATGCCGGTTGTGTCGATACTGCTGCTAACAATAGCAACACTTTTGCTGTATCCCCAGTGAGATTAGAAATCATATCCTGAAAGATAGTTTTTATAATTAGTTATTTTATGACATGTCAATATTTGCCTTACAGCCCAAGATCTTTCAAATCATATCCTGTATAAATAAATGTAGTCATTATAACATTTCACTTTTTTTCTTTATCATTTGAGATCATATTCTGTAAATAGTTATCTTATGACATGCAATATATTAATATAGTAAAATATTAGTTTATTGTAAACATTATTCTTTACTTGATGGTGTATTCCCTCAATTTTGAGAAATAAACAATTTATGTATTACATAATTAAGTAATAAAACTCACTTCAAGACTTTCACATCTCTCTTTTTGTAATCTGTTTACTCTTTCTAACGTTGTCTCCACAGACTTGTGTGGGTTTTTTTACTAGTCGTTGCTGTTGCTTTGCCCTTGCCTTGAAATACTCTTGGGTCAACAAGCTTTACAAATATAACTTGTGGAACCTTCTTCGACAGCTTTCTTGAGAGCAGCAATTGTTAATCCTGAAAAGCAACAATCATGTACATAAATATTAGAATGACAAAATAACAGTGACCCAATAAATTTACTTCATGGAATAGTAGCATATTGCAATAAAACATTTCTGATTTTGTTAACTATTCTCTTGAAAAATGAGAATTTATAGATTATTTTACCTGTCCCACATGCCCTGGGTCCATTTACTACAACTATCACATGATATTGCTTGGGCACTTTTTCTAACAAGTTTATTACAATGCACGCATACAGGTCGTTCTGCCATTCTGAGTATGATGTGTAGGGATACAATACCATCATTCGATATTTGATGGAATAATAATAATGGATTTATAATATTTATATGATTCAGTGAGAAGCCATATTTTTAGATCAAAGAAAGGGCAATTTTGATAGTTGAATTCAAGTATGAAAATGAAGCCACCAAATGAAAAAAATCACACAAAGGCCATTAATCCTCCAGTTAATTAATCTGAGATTACATTCATGTTACCAGTGTGTGTATGTAGGCCTACCGACAACTTACATACAACGAATCATCATTATCATTATGATCATTATCGAAATATCAACATTTCATGACAAATAAACTGTGTTGTTTTGATAGGTAGAATTATAATTATTACCAACCTGTGATATATTTCTATGAATTAAAATCCACAATCCAATTAGTAAACAATCTGTATCTTCATCTCTCGAATCGAGTTGTCTATCATCACTAGCTACCGTACTACTAATACTATGAATATGATTATCATTATCAAGTGTCAAACTGACTGAGTGATGAGTGACAGAGTGAAAAATTTCGTCGCGAAATGATCCACATCAATCAATGCAATGAGTATCCCATGAATGCGTCTTTATCAACAGTTTATTCTTATAAAAACACTTTGAAGTACATAGAATCGTCGATCCTATTGAACATTTTAAGCAATAGTACACACAAGTGCCGATCCACGTCCAAACAGAACAGCCTTATCTTACTGATGAGCATGCGCAAAAACACTTCCCGTGTAGACTGGATTAACAAGACGCTATGACAATCGCCCATCGATTGGAATACCTCGCGATTTCACCGAACATAACTTTTTTGAAATTAGACTAAAAACGGCAGCAATTGAATGCAAATCAGGTATACACATTCATATTACATTATTATATTCGATGCTACCCATTTGTGTCCATTTCTAGGTCCAAAATGTTAGCGACTTAGCTCCTTTAACAATTTAACAATTGTTGGATGTTTAAAAGAAGCAAAGTAAAGTTTGAACTTTATTAGTAGGATACAATATAAGAATAGATCTTACTGCCGCTGTTCGGGCAAAATTGATTCTCAACAATTTCCGATAATTACTGCCACAGTTGTCAGTTATGACCCTTGATCACTTTGAAAAATGTAGTGGATACTTTTGAGACCATTGCTATCATTTGATTGATTTATATTCATACACGGTGATTACGCCTATATATAATCATTTCGATTGACTTTAGACTGATACACAGAGTTTAAGGTCTTGAGACGAACAAGTATATTGATTTTCAATGATTTTTGATAACTTGAACAGCTTATTACATGATATTAAATGTTTTGACTTTGTATATGATTTTCTGATAACTACTTGTAGTATATTATAAATGTTTTATTATGGACAAGTAAAAATATGTGACAACTCTCGTTGACTGTCCGGATGATTTGGATGCTGTGGGCGTATCTTTCCCTTTTCTTGGACTCCAGGGTCCTTCCATTTTTTCTCTGATTCAGGGGCCTTTTTCTCTGATCTTCTTGTACTGGGGGTTCAGATCAAGTTTTCTGCTTTGATTAGCTTTTTCTTTCAGTTTTATTTTTAGAGATTTTCGTATAGATTTCAGATCCGCTATAAATTGCTACTGTCCAAAAGCTAAATTTGTGTGTTGCAGGTGTCGTCTGATTTTAAATTTTATATACACTTTTATAATCAGTTCTTTTAGACCATTAAATGGCTCAGATATTATATGAATTAGAACACCTGTGTCATGTAATAGAGATTTTTAATTTCTACATCACAGTGTGAATCAAGCATTTAGTGGTGTATCTTAATAGACCAATGAGTTTTTGCTGATAATATTCATTGGTTCTGAAGTAAAGGTCAGAATTGAAACTACTGCTCGGTGCTCAGTTACATGTTGTAGAGTATTTTTAACATAATCAATGACAGAAATAAAATTAGATATGATAGGAATAAGTCATGCAAATAAAATATAAAGCTGGATTGATTAAAGGAGCCACCCCACATACAGTATGACCCAGGTACAAGGTGTTGGCAAGAAAGTTCCTCAGGAACTGTCTTAACCAACTTTTTTAGGTTTTGTGTAGATGATAGCAACAGTTGTTATTTTATTTAAGTAGAAAATATACTCACCGTTGATAATCTGGATAGCTGTAACCAGCTGTAACTATGATCAGATAAATCGGGTACACATGTATTTCTTAGCCCTAATTTCATTTTAAACTGAAGTGCTAATTTTGAGTATGACAATGACATTGTTAATTAGATTATCAGGGCTAGAAATTCGTAATTTTTTGCAAGAATCTAAGAGGATTCTCATATATGCAATCTGCGTGAATCCTCCGAATCTTAATTTATAATTGTTTTTTTTGTATTAATCTAAAACACCAAAATACAACAACAATGATAAAAATAAAACAATCAGATAGAATTTTCGGTAAACACTTAAATAGTGTAAAAAGTAATATCCAGATAATGCCGTAGCCAAAATAAACTAATACGGCACCATGCTATTTCTGTATAACACAATGGGTAGTCTTTTTTCTATCACGTAACTTGCACAATTTTTTATTCATTCGTCGATGATAGACAATTGATAGACAAACGGTACAATGATCACGTGACAACCATAACTGCAATTGCTATAAAGTAAAATTCAGTAGTCCTACGACTAGGATATATCCTTCATTACAAAAATTAAGCATCTGTCAGCATGTGTATAAAATAAAATAATCAAAACGGTACACGCAAATGTAGAACTGGTTAATTGACCTAATTCCTACCAAGATGTCACGTGTTATTGGAATTCGAACACTGCGAGATTCCGTCGGGAAAATATCCACTAGTGTTACAGTCACGATTATACATTCTTGAATCGGTAAATCGGCCAGCCAAAAATCGTATCAGTGCCGATTAATCGGATACCGTATATAAATTCTATAATGTCATGGCTGATAATGTCATTGTCTTTACTGCGTTGATATGCGTGAGAACTGAATAGCTGACGGCTACCGTTTTAACTGCTAATTAAAAATTCAATACTGGCAATAAATTACAATTCACAAGTACAACAATTCCCGTACATAATATTTTAACATATATAGCGAAATCGTATTGACGAAAAACAACAAGAGAGCCCGCACAAGACGGTACAGAAAATAAAAACCACGTGTCTTTAAAAATTGGCAACGTATGTCTAGGGAGGCGAAAAGAAGAGCCTCCAAGCTGGTAATGTCCGATTGGGGAACGGTTTATTCGTCATCTCGGACACAGTAACGTCACATTCTGATTGTAAATTAAATAACAATATAACAACTGGATTTAAAATCAATTTATACATGAGGAATTCTATCCCTCGTAAAAAGGCATCGCCAACTTCCCCGTCTCGTGCGGCATGCACTTAGTCCATGTATTATAAGGTCCGTGATATGTCTGTCATTGGCGTACGTGGCTGTTGACAGCTATTTCGCGCCAAAAGCAACCTTTTTACACATTTCGTAGTAAGCCATGCCTAATATGGAAGGCGGAGAATTCCATGCGACATCGAGTCCGTGACCTTGACAGTGACAAAATAGAATTGGAATGACCCAATTTAACAACTAACGGAATCAAATCGCCGTTCGAAAGGATAAAATCATGGAACCCAAAGCTATTTCGTTTTAAGGTTGGCATGCTCAAGTAGTTTCTTTTATTTTTTTAAGAAGGATTTAAATAAATAATAAGGAAACCGATAACTTTGTAGCGTAGCTGAAATATGCATAAATGCTCTACTTCTAAAAGTCGTCGCCGTGTCGTGATCGTGCAAGTTTCCACACAATTTATTACATAACAAAGACAATTAACGGCCAGTCTGTAACTCGTCCAAATTATAAGTTAAAAGTAAAACAAAAACACAACAATTATTTTATTTTATTATACATGTAGTATGCTATAAAGTAAGTCATCATACAACTTTGATTCAAAACACCATAACTGACATTCAATAGTCGGACCCGAGATTTTAAAAAAAATTTTACAAAAGTTTTACGCGAATCCTTATAGATTCGTACGGTAAGCTCTTGCGAGAATCCTTGCGCGAATAAGATTCGGAGATTCGCGTGAATTTCTAGCCCTGATTATATTAAGTGGCATTTTCTTGATATATTGAATGACTTTGTTAGTGTGATATATTAATCACATGTATGAACAAATATATAAATATGACATGATGTTAAAAAATTGAGAGCTTTGTTGTCTGTTGTGTGATTTGTCCGAACTTTATAATTGAGCCATCAATTATCATCAGAGATTTGAATACAAAATAAATACATTATATTCATATGTAGTACGGGCTTTACATTTTGACATTAAATTATATAAGGATGAAGTGTGTAGTGTTAAGAAAGTTAGGTAGATAAAGTATGGGAATGCTCTTAGGATATAAAATGAAACATCATACTATTCTGCCCCAACTGAAGACTGGAATACGCTTTGTTCCATCTAATGGAATTCACTTGATTTAGTGATATTTTTTTATTTAGTTGATGCCAGTAGGATTCAGGCTTTACAGCAATTTTCTTAATAAATTAATCATTATTTTTTGCTTTTAATGAGTTAGGCAACCAACATACCCCTGTGAAAATACACACTGAAATCTCACTGAAATTTCAGTGAAATCTCACTGAAATTTCAGTGAGAGATTTGGTCAAAATATTACTGAAATTTCAGTGAGATTTTAGTGAAATTTCAGTGAGATTTTAGTGAAATTTCAGTGAGATTTCACTGAAATTTCAATAAAATTTTGACCAAATCTCTCACTGAAATCTCACTGTTATTTCAGTAAAATCTCACTGAAATCTCACTGAAATTTCAGTAAAATCTCACTGAAATTTTAGTGAAATCTCACTGAAATTTTAGTGAAATTTTAGTGAAATCTCACTGAAATTTTAGTGAAATCTCACTGAAATTTCAGTAATATTTGGACCAAATCTCTCACTGAAATTTCACTGAAATCTCACTGAAATTTTACTGAAATCGCACTGAAATTTTACTGAAATCTCAATACTAATACTAATTACTATTTCAAAGTCTTTATTTTTATTAACATGCCTTCTGAAAAAAAAACCTCCAAATAATTACAATATTACTATTTATCCCTTAAAATTTCTGTCTTCTAAATTTTCTTTTTCTTCTAGAGTGTTGTCCTTTTCTTCAATGATAATAAAAATATACGGCCTTAAATGACAATCAAAATAATATTAAAGGGCCAATCCCGATAACTTTTTGGGGAATAAAACTGCTTAATTTTGTGTTAAAATCATTTAAAACCCATTATCTAAGGCCGATCAACTAACCCGATTTTTGTGATACGCCTGTAAATAACTTAAACCTGACAATCTGCATCTGGAAATGGAGACCTTTGTATCATACAGTATCTGGATAAAACCAGACTTTTTTCTATAAAAATAATATGTAGGTAAAATTTACCTTTTGTTATCAAGTACAGTACATGGGTCATTCACTGTATAGACCTCTCAAGAAACGTAAATCGATTATCAGGTCACCAAATGAAAAAAATGACCAGAAATCTTAAAAGGGTTACGTGTCCGGATAAGCAATTTTGGCGTTCACGTCCAAATGACTCAATATTTTGAGTTGAAATTTTGAGACAAGGTATATACACCATTCCCCTATATTTTGGCGTTTTATTTTCATACATTCTCAGACTTTTATTTTTGAGTCTCTGTATAATACGGGACTGTCCCTTTAAATAAAGATGGGCATGTACATGCCATGCAGTGTGCTGTTAGATCATTCAGCAGTTTCAAAATTATTCTGTCAAAAACAAAGCATATATTTTGCGGATAAATGAAATGTGCATCGGCTGTCAGTGCCACAAGGCTAGAACTAGAGTGCCCAGGAGTGGCAGTGCACTACTAAGTGGCAGGTATTTATTTATGATTTACGTCTGAATACACAAATTTATAACAGTGGATAATTTACGCTTAAATATCTTTTGATTTATTTTTAGTGGATCCGTAATTATAGACAGAATTATAGACAGAAAGGTTTTACCGTATCTTTTAAAAACTAAACATAGCCAGGTGATACATATACATGTGTAATACTAATAATACGTATATAACTTGCATGACCAAATAGTATACCAATAGACCGATCTACTAGAATTTAATTAAACAACTATAGATAGGCTTACTCACCATGGCATTGCGGCTTTTGAATTCCGTACATTCCTCTTATAAATAACTACTTCGAAATTATTCCAACAAACCATTCTGTGTTTTGGGGGTCGTGTAATCCAGAAAATAACGTACACAAACACAAATATATTATCTCAAAACTACGCGCCCATTTCCAGGAATTTAAACGTTTGATTCAAAATGCGGAACACTTTCGCGAAACAGTGAAAAGAACTTAGGTTAATTCGCCCGTTAAACTGTATAAAATATAACACCAGTTTATCAATTTAGTAATGAATAATGCACGCGAGATCCCTTTTTGTTTGCATGGGAGTTTCATATAAGTTACAACCATTATAGAATTAAAAATTACTTCGTTTGTTTTCCATTCCAAATTTTTATAGATCAACTGGCTCGCGTAACCCGACACTCGTGGAACCAAATACCCGGATGTTGACATTCCGAAAAGGTGAATTGTTTACGCTAATCGACAATGACCTCAATATTTGAATTTAAGATGGTTTAGATGTATTCTCTGTTTCACAATAAAAGAGATTGATTTCAAAACATGATTATATTACAATAATTGATCGTAAGATATATGCCGTAATGAAATTTACTGGAGCCGTAAATTGCCAAATAATACCCGGTAGTGAAATACGGCTATTGAAACACGTGTGTTACTGTTTATGTTATGTTTGAGAAAAAAGTCATTCTTCTCGGTGTTCTTCTACCATGAATAAAATACAATGATTATCGGAAAAGAAATTTGATATTGAGTCATTCATAAATTAAGACATCATTTTAAAGTATTTATTATTACTTTGCACGTGTTCGAGGATTACGCAAGGTGCTGGACGAATAAAATCAACGTCAAAAAAATTGTCTACTTTCTTTAGTACTTCAGGAAATAACGTGATTAATTAAAGGAAATTAAAAACATTTCGTCTTCTGACATTATTAGGCCATAATTCGAAGTGCTCTCTTGCACAAATTTCAAATTTTTATATGCTGTTATTAAAATATTTGCAATGAAAAAATGAAATTTTTATGTTTTGTAATTTCAGTGAAATTTCAATGAAATTTGCAATAAAAATATTTCAGTAAAATTTCAGTAGACCAAAATATTTCAGTAAAATTTCAGTAGACCAAAATATATTTTTTTCAGTAAAATTTCAGTAGACCAAAATTTTGGTTTATTTCAGTGAAATTTCAGTAATAGACCAAAATATATTTTTATTTCAGTGAAATTTTGGTGAGATTTCAGTGAAATTTTGGTGAGATTTCAGTGAAATTTGGTCATTTCAGTGAGATTGGGCAAAATTTTCAAATTTCACCGAAATTCACTGAAATTTCACTGAAATCTCACTGAAATTTCAGTATCATTTTCTCTGGGGTAATACTAAGGAAATTCTAGAACTTTTAAGAACTCAAATGCTGTTGCTGTTACTATATCTTATACTGTATACTGTCAGTATCACTGGGTCAATAACTCCAAAAATCATAATGCATGTAAAAGCAAGAATCTCACATGGTGTCACACTGGCACCAGTCTTAAACAACGTGTTGACATTAGTGTTCTATTTTGCAACAATCTAGGAAAGTGAAAGTAAGGAATTTACCTTGAATGAATTGGATCTTTAACACAATTATTTGATATTTTTTACTTCTCTATATCTAGCAAGTATCTTGACTACAGATACTTTTGTTGTAAGACGTAGTGAAAAGAAAGCTATAGATCATTATAAGATTAGCATACTGTATAAACGTGTACTTGAGGCATCTAAAATATGCATGTTTTGTATAAGGCAGGAACAATTATACAACTCTCTGTTGTAGTAATGAGGAAAGCAGATGATGCCAGAGTCGATGTGGGACATCATAGAAAGGATGATATAGTCTCTTGTTTAAATGCATACAATGTGAAGGATCAATATTGAAGGATAGTTTTGAATTATTGAGTTAAATGTATTGTTTGATAGGTATAAGAGCTATAATAAACAAGATGATGGAGAATAGGATTAAACACAGGAATAATATAGGAACATCTAGAATAGAACCAATGTGCACGATGCGAAGACACAATTTATAAATAGTCTTTTAAAGATAGCTCGATTTGTGTCAGGGTGTGTTTTGCTGATTGAATCCCAGAAGATTACCCATCATGGCAAGTGTTCTTTAATTTATTAAAAAAAACGTGACATAGACAAGTGCTCTGTAATTGATTTTCAGACTGCTATTGCTTGTGCATGTCAGGGATCTTGATTCAGTTTGAAACCTCAAGATTTAAAGAATAAAGCAAACCATTGAGGATTGAGAATATAGGATTTTAGACCTTATAATAAGACTTCTTGACAGCTTTCTGTCAATTATACTTATTGTCGTTATAGTGGTTTTGTAATGTTATCGCAGGAGTGCAGCATCCAGGTGTCAGTCCGCGGGTTCACTAGTCTCTGGATGAACTAGTGTATAGGTTCACTAGTCCGCGGGTTCATTAGTCCACTGATATTTATTATTAGGGTTGGTTAAGGGTTAGTGTTATAGTATTTCTTATAGCGGCAGAATAGTGAACCCGCAGGCTGGTGAAACCCTCTCGGGTGTCCATTGGTAGAATTGATAATAATGAACATCCTTTGTCCAATTTTGGTATGTACAGAATAGGGCCTAAAGAACCAGGATAAAATAAATAGAGTTTAACATCATTTCTGCCTTTTCTTCAACAAATTCCTTCAAAGCTATCTTTTATGTCCGAGCCAACAAGTTCATAGATGGACCTCAGTTTACGGCCTATAAGACCTCCTACATACTTTTTCCAGGCCCTCTATCCTGCCCTTTCTAAAAAAAAATGACTGTGGACGTAATGTTAAACTGCATTCTTGCCTTTCCATGGAAATATGAGAAGGGTAAAAAAGAAATTTCAACATTACTGATAAATGGTGTACAGTAATCAGTAAGCTTATTCATTAAATTCTTATTAAGATTTAAATTTTGACAGTTTTACTAAAATTCCACTTTAAAACTCCTAGACAAAGTTAGGGTGTGAGAAATGTACAAAATGTACTGTGAAATGCTAAAGATAGAAAGTTAATTTAAATAATGGCAGGAGAGTTCATTTGAATGTCTGGCAATGGCAGGTTGTCGGATAGCTGTGTATAGTTATATTTCAAGATCTATGCTATTTGAATAATTTGTCATTTTTACAGGAAGTATATGGTTATTATCAGCTTGGTTTTCAAACATGGGTTTGACTGACCTTCAGGCTTCACCTCATAACTACATCAGCAGTCTATAAATATGTACTGGTACATTATTATATGGTGTTGTATAGTCATCAAGAGAGGATATTGTACATGAATACAGGTCCGTTTTTCACTACTAGTGTCTATTTGAGCAAATTGTCAAAGAATTTTACAGGGAGATTAATCCGGTACAAAAACAGCAGTTTGAAATGAACTACTTAAATACAAAATATCGTACAGAAATTAAATAAATACTCGACATGTGAGGAGACAATTTTTACAGAAGCCTTAGGATTTAGTCTGAATTCTTAAAATAAATGTTAGAGATTACTAAATCTCGCCTATCGAGAAATTAAGAAATCCAGTAGCCTCTGGTATATATACAGCTAGCCGACAATGTGCTCTAGACATGTGAGTTCATGGTTTAGTTTGCAAAGTATTTGTGCTGATAAAAATTTCCAAACAACTCACTATTTTGATTTGAAACCAGTTTCAGGCAAGCTTTTTCGGTGGATTTTACATTTTGGCTTTAATTCACAACTTGGAAATTTGTTATGACCTCTTTTAACTTGTATAATTGTGTTGTACTAGAGTGAACTTGGACAATAGAATTATCAGGAGAGTTTTGTCTTATTATCATCCTTTATTATAGATCGACTGTTCTATGCATGTTTTAGTCCCAAAATGACCTACTTTGTGTCAAGTGGACGTTAAACCCCATTTCTCTCTCTCTTTGCATGTTTTTTAATAACAGACATTAAATCTGCTAAAATGCCAAGATTTGGTTGGACACTACCGTGTTCCATTAAAAAGTCTTTAAAAGGGTCATAGAATCTGACCATTCTGATAAAAATGTATGATTGCAATATATTTTAGTTTATACTATCTGGGCATAACATTTAACTTTAATAAACTATTGTTTTATATGAAAAGGTTTGACAGGGGGAATAAAGAAAATGTTTCACTTGTTACATGGCGAAATTGTTTGATCATCAAATAATTTGAGCATGCACTAAATACAGCTTCAGCTACGGCAGGTCAACTTCAATTATGGGTAGAATATTAGTCTAAACTTAAACTGATCATATAAAAGAATGTGAACATTGAAAAAATGTTATTAGTTAATTAAAGCAATGGCTATGCCATACATAGTTTATCGGTACCTTTGACGATTAGTGATAGAAGCAAAACAAACAAAGGTTTCTTTCGATACAAATAAAACATACATGCACATTGCATTGTATGAAAACATTGTGGATGTCTGGATACTAAAAAATGGCAGAATGATTGAAAAATCATCAGTTTTGTCATAAATCAAAGTTTATATCCTGTTTCACATTTGATTAGGCCTGCTATCAACTATGTTTATTGACTCCTGTAATTTCCTCGGACAAAAAATGATTGACCTAACCATGGTGATAATCTTTTGATTACAAAAACTGCCTACGCTACGCAGCACAAAATTACAAAGTTCATAACAAATTTTTATTTAATCTTCCACAACTACACAGGAGTCATCAAAATAATTTTGACATGATAAGTTAAATGCTTCATACTTAATCATATATCAAAAGAATTTTCCATATTATTTAACTATGAGGCCCATCCCACCAGCTAGGCTGGCAAAATGGTTGTGGTCTGCTCAGTTAAATATAAGAAAAGTACAAACAATCCAAATCATAAGGAAAAATTCGAAGTCCTAAAAAAAACGTATAGGCAAAATAGTTTAATCAGCAAGTGGACTGTTCACTGTGTACAAAATACACGACAAACGGTGGTAACAGGTGTCAAGAAGAGTAAGCTTACCCTGACATAGCTGCATCAAAACTAATAAACAAAATCACTGAAAATAGCGTAATCATTCATGTTGAGTGCAGAGCTGTTAGCTCTTTTATACCAATTTCATCACCATTCTTTCTAATGAACCATCTTTATTAGCCCTGTTGGTACAGTCAACTAACCCTATTTCATTTCTTTCTAAAAAAAGAAATGGATTCTCAGTCTTGAATACATGTATGGCTGATGCGGTGATTGCAGAATAACAGTAAACAACTTCCTAGATCAATGAATGTGTACGTATGATCTAAACAGACTAAAGCAACAAATTTTTTGCAGGTTTTTTCATTCCAGTTAAATGGTTGTAGTTGTATGATTTTTATACTTACATGTGTACATATTATTCTTGAAGCCTTAAAACCAAGTTACGTTATTGATCAGAGGCCTGTTTCACGAAATTTTAACGTAAGATAAATCCAAATCTTAGTAATTTAATTGGATATTATTAGATTGATTTTAGTGCTTAGCCAATCAAATCAAAATTGCAGTATCTACTAAAATTTGGGTTTTTATCTTTAGTTAAGATTTCTAGAAACAGGGCCCAGCTTTATTGTAAAGCTGGCCTAAAGTGCCAACAGTTTAACAATGAACCACAGATTCAGACTAAAATATTGATATCTTGTTAGATCAATAATGATCTCGTCCTCGAACCTTGTCTTCATCATCTAATTCATTGATTATATTATACAGATTTCATAACTCCACTTCTACCTTTTATCATTGAACTGTAAAATCACTTAACTCACTTCACAATCCTATCAATAGATCAGATTTATTATGTAATAGTACATGTACATTATAAATTCTACACAACAGAAGGAGAGCCAGAAAACAAAACTTTCTGGTTTTTTGTCCATCTTTAATTCATCGATACTTATTCATCCAGGTGTATTATTCAAATGTGGGATTAAAGTGACTGACAACTGATTGACTGATAATCCCAAAAATATAATAGATAAACAAAAAGAAGAGTTATTTTACATGAAAGTCTTGGCTAGTGGTGGATGTTTTGTGGCCTGACCGCCATGACCACCATTCTTTAGAGTTGTTTAATTTGATTAAGCCCAGTTGGAGTAGCACATCAAACCCCCATTTCATTAATGAAATTCATTTGAAAGTTATGTAATCTGAGTGAAAGAATAGAGATTTATGTATGGTTTTGTTATACGCCCCCTTTCATGTGGACGTATTATGTCATCGCCACTGTCCATCCGTCCATCAGTCCGGACTTCCACAACTATTTGTGGACCCTCTACAGGTCACAATTCTTGTCCGATTTTGATGAAACTTGAAATATAGGTTTATCCCAAGAAGATCTCAGCTGTTTTCGATATTGGCATCTATCGGATCAAAACTTAGTGGATTATGGCCCCTTATTGTACGAAAAATCACGTTTTTAGCTTATGGACACTATAGAGGTCACAATTTTGAACCGATTTTGATCAAACTTGACATGCATGTTTATAACCCAAAGATCTTTTGCTTGTCCTCTATCCATCTATCGAAAATGTGGGCGTATCCTGCCTGGCAGTGCCAGCTTACTATCTTTAATACCTTAAATCACTGTCCAAAGTTTTAGGAAAGACCCCAGATTAAACGAAGGACTGTCATGTTGCTGTAGTGATAGATTTGATTGAACGGGAAGAATAGACACACTCCCTCAAAAGTTCAAGTATTAGAAGCCAATCCGGCAATGGCCAGAGAAGGATTTCTCGGGCCATTGCTTCAGGAATAAGTGGTATTTCATACTTTTACAGTATTAATATACAGGGAGTGGCCAATTTGTCTGGTAGTTTGTTGACCGTTTCCATGAAATTAAACTTTATAGACATCATTATGGTGATATATTTGAATGGCTTTTAAAATTGAATACAAATTGTGAATTCTAAAGGTTCTACAAGCTAAAAGGGATCATAATCCAGGTAGTTAAGGTCTGACATACACGAATACCGAAAGGAACCAAGATCTTTGGATAAAAATTGTGACCTTTTTATAGGGTCCACCATCTTGGTATTACATACTTTTACACTATGTACTTGTGAAACTTAAAATATAGGTTTATATCGATTCCTTTTAATATTGCACAAACCCACATGCACCACTGGCCTGGGTAGTTATTATGTCAAAAATATATATATGCGGTCTATGGACCTTTCTTAGTATCTGAATTATACAATCAAATAGAGATATCAGGGTAGAGCTGTATGATAACATAATTCCAAATGTGTATACAAGTTAGTTTGCAGGTGATTTCGTATAATGTATATGGACTATGAATGGTATTTACAGTTGCATAAAAGACTTGAAATGAATTACATAAACGAGCGATAATCAGCTTATTGAATTACACATGAGATATGAAGTAAGCTGAAGTCTCCATTAAATAATGACACCTACTTTAAATCTCCCGATTATAGTCAAATCCTTAATTAGAGACTACCTGTAATCTGTAGCTCTAAATGAAAATTATAAACTTGCTATTTATTGCAGGCACATATATCTGTCTTACTTCTTATAATTAGATATCATATTTATTATATGTTATCATTAAAATTATTTCTTGGGACTACCTAGATTTCATAAGCTGAAACTATTTTGAAGAAAGAAGGTACATGTAAGCTCAAGACGAGAGCAGAGTCAGTGGTGTATTCAAAAGTTCTGCATCATAGTTGCAAGTGTTATGTTTTGTCATTTGCATATTATATTAATTGTCTCCCATTTTGGAAGAAAGCAGGGGACTATTAAAATGGGTCTGTCTGTCTGTCCCACACACGTTTTGGGACACAATAACATTCCTTCTAATTGAGCTAGAATGTTCAAACTTCAAACCTGGTGTAGGTGTTTATTAGCTGAAAGCCATTATGGAATTTTATCAACATGGAAATTGTAATGCTTCTTCCTTTGACAATTGCGGACTGATTGAAGGACTTGGCTTTTTATATGATCTCACAATTCCAAGGTGATTGTTAATTGTGATGATGTCTTACTCAGTTCCTGGTCCATGGGCGGTACTTGTTTTAAAAATTTGTAGAGAAATAATGAAGATATTAATACATTTTCTTCTTGTGGAAGAGTTTATAGAGAGGTGCATATATATGATTTTCAACTGTCGGGATATCTTTTATGTTTCAAAGATGATAAAAATACTAACAGCTTTGATATTTCATGTATGTTCATTAAATAGAAGTAGAAATAAATCAATGGAAATATATGGTTAACCAAAACGAACATAATAACAAAAATCAATGTTACTACTGGTATACAACTTCACACACAACTTCACACAGTCTCAAATTAGTCTATCCATTGATTGTAATTTAAAAATAACTCTTCCAAATCACTCATAAACATGCTTTAGTTACAATAAATTCTAGAGAAGGGATGATTCAAACCATATCTGAGAACCCAGAAAAACATAGCCGTGAAATATCACAAAACTGTCAAGAATTCTGGGAAATGTTGATTGTGAACGAACAAAATTTGCATATGTTTTCCTAAACTCTTAATCTCTGTGAATTATTGTAGATTTGTTGAGCTGCAGTCGTCCTCATTAGCCCTGATGATGCAGAAAAGTAGGAAGTTAAACCCACTTTTATTTCTTTCAATTAAACTGGACTGTTCAATTCAAGCCAAAGACTACAGCCAATTCAAGCCCAATAAATGTTATAAAATATTTTACCAATTACAGTTGTCAAAGTAGGAGTTCCTCTTTAAATTCCAATTAGGTATAGAAATAAAAGTTATCATAATATCAAAACCAATATTTATTATAACAAAAAGGTGTTATAGTGATCCTAGTTACAGTTAGTTACCCACACATAAACCCATGGCTGATATATAATTATATATACCACACCTGATTATACTAAGTGTGATAATTAAGATTACCATTCCCTACTATTTTAACAGCTCAATATTATAGCTGGCTGGTCTTAACATGTCGATAAGCAGCTTGATTATAGGTTCGAGCAGACCGCCATATAGCTTTAACAAGTTGATTTATTGTCAGTGGAACAGAGTGTATTGATATTCTTATACTAGAGTGAGTTTATTGTCAAGAGTGTCGCACGGGCAGAGATGTTCGCTGCCTTCAAGCCAAGATGTGACTTAACTTTATACTGTGGATATTTCTCTTATTAATTGGAATTTTTGGGTCATATTTGTAAGTAAAATTAAATAAGCAAATTTTTCAGAATCTTTGAAAGTTTGAATATTCGGGTAATCTGTTTTTGCAAATTTGAATATAAATTTGTATTAAATCTGTTATTTCTAAAATTTTCCGTATCAGATTCACAGTTTATTACTTTTTAAGTCGAGATGTGGCTTACTCTGGATACTATTTGATTTTGAAGAATTTTGTATCCACTAAGAATATAATCGCGAAATATAGTTTAGAAATTTTAAAATTTGTTTAGAAATCAACAAAATGAGTTTTTTTTTATATGGCTGTCTAGCATAAACACAAAAACTGTCTTTAGTTTAAAGCTTCTAGTTTTAGGAGTGTTTATCTTTGAAAGAATCATTAGAAACAGATTTAGCTGATCCCCAGGGTATATATGATAAAAAAAATGATTAGCAATATTTGAAAGTTTGAAAAAAAAAGAAGTGATAATCAATCTGAAAATTGATTATAGTAGTTCCTCTTTATTGAATAGCAAATAAGTAAATTTTCATGGTATTGTATCTCTATAGGCCATAATTTCTACTGGTATACAAATAATGTTTATGTGTGTTATGGCATCCTCCTCGCAGTGTTCCGTTTGATTAGAGCTAATCTGACTACTCCCTGCTGGACTGAGTGGGTATTATTGTCACTAATTATGACTGGCCAGTGGTCCTATTACTGACCAATCACTGAATTCGTTACAAAGGTATTACCTTTAAAACAAGACGTTTAATTAGGACAACTGTGTTTCGTAACGTTACGTCATGGCTGCACGGTTTTTTTATGCTATATTAACCAGCGCATAGCAGGATATTGCAGCAAAACTAATTGCGTGACAAACGAGGCTATCGGTATTGACGTAAAGTAAACACTACGGTATGGTAACGAACAGACTTTTAACGTTTTTAATAACTTAAATCTTTGTCCAAAATATTAAGGAAGACCCAAGATTAAACGACGGAATGTCATGTTACTGTACGTAAGTAGTAGATTTGATTGAACGAGAAGAATAGACACATTTACTTAAATGTCAAGAATCCGAAGCGAATCCAGCAATGGCCAGAGAGGGATTTCTCGGGCCGTTGCTTCAGGAATATGGTGTTATGGGGGCTTTCATTACCTTCAATAGACTTAAACTGCAAATAGTTTTATTTTATGTACCATATTTTGTTCTGAATAAAGAAAAATAGATAAACATCACTGTTTTTCACATTCAAACCCCATACAGTATTCAAATTTATGCCCGAAATTTTCTTAGAAAATAGGGTGTTTTCGTAATACGATAGAATGAATGTGTACCGATCTGTGGGGTACCTTCTTCAAATTTACGCTAGTCATATTCCTTCAAAATTACACGCCTTCATTTACAGAAAAAGAAAGCAAAATATTTGTCATGGGAAAAATTTGAGATGTTGAAACATTGTCTTCGTTATTAAATGGTATTTTAAAATTACATACATGTAGTAGCATCAGCAGCCTTATGCAATGCATGCATCGTCGCCATGTTGTTGTTATTTGTCCATGTAACTTTTTTTCACGCCACAATGAACTAAGTACCATTTTAGTCAGAAAGTTGTTTGTGAAACAAGTAAAAGTTAAACTGTTAATTCATTGTATATAGTGTCTGCTTTAGATAGATGCATTTTTCATATGATTTATAGCCTACGGAATATTGTGTTGATCAGTGAATGGAGAAGGATTAAAATATTGTGTGATGGCAAATGGGATGCCAGATGGGAACATGTGGTCAGTTCTTCCAAAGGGAAATTGTTACAGATAAAAATTATTGTTTTGTGAATAATTATCGAGCTTGTATATTTACGGGATTATTAAATTTAACATTTGTACTAATTTTTAGTTAGATCATGAACTGAATGACTGTGAAAAGGTCAGCTTACAATTAATTTATTACCTAATCTTTGACTACTTTAAATCTTGTCGAGCAACATCAAGGGGATTAAAATGCCTGTATGCAGTGGAACGATAAATCCTGTTTCTTAAACATTTTTCATGCTTAGTTTTGGACAAGAAACTTGATTCACAGGTTCCCTTAAATTTGATAACTTTTCGCTAATCAATAAAATATTTGATTCACACTTACATCGGGTTTGTTTTGCAAACTGTGATGCGATACCACTTATCATATTATTCCCTGCAGAACCATATACCCACACTGAATCCTTGTAAAATCACAAAAGGTGTGAAGAATATACAATGTTTTTACTTATGTATATCAGACATCTACATCTGCTAGAACTCATGAAAAAAACCACTATAGTTATCAATATCATGTTAATATCAGATCTTTATAAATGCAATGAAATAGGTTTAATAACCAACTGGGCTAATGAAGTGGGCCATATATAGGACCTGGGCATTTCTGTCCAGCACCAGTAACAATTGGGAAACAACACTATAAAAATAATAGCGTGCTCATTATATCAATATCATGACTTAAGTTCGATGGTGAGAATATTCTGCTAAGGCTAAGTAGCGATAAGCAATTTGATTTGTTAAGACTTTGGAACATACCAATTTTGCTTTTAATTGGGGTGTTAACATCCTGAAAGTGTTAAATATGCTTAGTTTTCCTGTAAATCTCCCAGAATACTTAAAGAATGAATGGTCAAAAAAATCTAGTTCTTTCAATTAAAACAAAATAGAATGAAAACAACAGTGCTCGTTAGTCAAGTATATTGCCCTGATTTCTGATTTCTATATATAAATTCTGTAGTAAAACCTGAAGTTTAAGAGTAATACTATATTCGATATAAGTTTTATTTATTATATATGGAAAAGTATTTTAAAACCTATGTAAATAATGTCTTGGGCAACTTCCCTGTGCATACATACACACTGCGTTACTGTACTTAATACGGAGTTAATACTTCGTCTCAAAAATAAAAAAATCAATTTACAGGCCACACCTGTTATTCACGTAAATGTAAAGATAGTTATAGGAAAACTGTTTTAAACAATATTTTTATAGATTTCATTATCTAGTTTTGTTTTTATGATAAACAATTAAAACAATAACTCATATTATCTTATCTTGTGTTATTGTGGCACCATACATGTTTTTTAATATTAGACAGATTTTGAATTGCAATTGGTAAGATTTCTTAGCTTTTTTGTAGAGTAAAGAGGCCTTAGGTAAGATAAGATTAAAAGCTGACAGTTCTCGCTATAGTAGTTTAAAAATAGATCTTTAAAATTACAGTCACATTTCTTTAATCTGAGACGAGATATTGGCGATACAATAACACTGTAGCCTTGTTTGTTATTGCTACCATTGTTACAATAATACACAAAGTCTTGATTATATCCATTTTAATGATAAATCATCAACAACAAGAGCAAACATATTAAATCTACTTAACATTTGAGCCATCAATTGGCACAGAGAGTAGATTATGTTCTTAGTAAGTTAATTAATGTCTTATCAATAATTTATATAACATTTCAGGCCTAATAAAGAAAGGCCTGCAGCAAAAGGCAAATTTAGCTGTAGCTTCTGAACATGTATATAGTTGTGCCCACACTTCATGATGTGTATGTGTTGTCTGCAATATCACTTGGGTGGAAGTAGACTATTTCACACACTCATGATGTGTATCATTTGATAACTTTGGGTTTACTGCTGTATCTACACATAGGTCTGTAGTGTAATGACCAATCTAATAAATCACCCCAGGTAGGGTATTCCTGCTTTACTACTTAAATTTAGTCTCTTTTTACTTATCTTTTTTTCGACATAAAGATATTTATGCTGTAAGTTCCAATATGGTTTTAATTTGTTAGTCAAGAGTAGTATTTTGACACAGAAATTGTCTTTCAAGTTAACATTTTCTAAGAAAAGGCAATCCAAGCATTGAAAAGGTATGCCCAAACTAATTTCAAAATGTGATCCCTTTGTATTTTGCTATGATGAAACATGATAAATTACTGTTTGACTTTTAGTGTTTAATATACCACAAATACAAATTTGTTGAATGTCTTTATAGTCACTTGGTGATTTCGTTTCTCAAAATTCTGACCAAATATTGATCTTTCATTCTCCGCACTAATTTAGTTTCCATGTAAAATTGGCTTGTCCTTTAATTAATGAATTAATGAATTAATCAATTTGTGGATAACAGCACAGCAAGATATATATATATAGATTATTTTTCTATACCAACCCTGTCTTGTGATTTGACTTTACAAAGAATGGAATGGAGTTTAATGTTATTTCATTACAATGATTCTGAGCCAAACAAATGGTAATCTCATTTATCTGTTGGTGTCCCATCCAAATGACATGGCACACTTTGCTTGTCAGGTTAGGAAATTACAAAGAGATGAGAAGATAAGATAAAATTGTTGACATTCTGGATTCAATGTTGTCTAAAAATTGAATAAATATTAAAAATGTTTCATAAAATTCCATGCCCGCATAGATTTTAGAAAAACAAAAAGAATCTTAATATTTGATGTTTTTACTAACCAACAATTACTTAGTTGAATGTAAATGGTCATTCAATAAACCCCTGGCCACACACAGGGTATCGTAATAAACTGCAGTCATCATTAATATAGTTTTCGGCACACTATGAGGATTCAAATTTACCAAAACTGCCATTGACATTCAAAAAGATCAGTTCATGACCTGAAAATTCTATTCTCACCTGTTGCCTACAGTGATTAAAAGCTCTGGACAAAATTTTTATTGTCAAACCTGACAGGTCAATTGGTTTTAGTGTAAACCATAATGAAAACCAAAAATCATGCTATGCTTTAAAAAAAACTCAATTGTTCTTTAATTTTGAAATGGAATAAAAAAGTGACGTCATTATCTTTTGATAGTTTGCCAAGATCTATTGAATTTATGGTTGATTGATTTATTGATTGATTGATTGAGTAGTTGATGAAGTCACTACATATTTAATAGTTTATTGATTTCTAGTTAATATCTTTCAATGTAAGCTAATGATGTTCTCCAGGAATGTAATTAAGGTCAGATCCATATAAAGGCACATAGTTATTTACTGGTAAGATATCCTTGTCAGGGATGTAGCCAGGATTTGTTGAGTGTCAGAAAAAATCTCTTCCAAGCGGAGCGAATTAAAATATTTTTGGGAGGGGGGTTGTGGTCTTTTATGAAAATTCAACCCTTTTTGGTGTATTTTCAGAGCATCTGCTGCCTTTTGTATTTACTTTCAGTGCAAATCAAATTTCCATATATATATTCAAATTTTTATAGGCATATTCTTAAAAAGGTGTTTGTGTTTTATTTGAGTACAACAAATTATGACAGGTAGATATTGATAATTAAAACACATAGTTGTTTTTGACTCAGACTTGTGACGGATAAATTATATTATTATTACGGTAGAATGAGAATCAGGTCAGACAGAAACTAAGAAAGCTCTCTTAGTCCTACTACCCGGCTGTAGCCGATTGACTTTAAATTAATACACAGAGTTTAAGGTCTTGAAACGAACAAGTATATTGAGTTTCAATGAACAGCTAAATCCATTATATTAAATGTTTCGAATACGTTAGCATGGAGGTGAACTTTATCAAAGCCAAACAAATTCCAATGATTTTCTGATAATTACTTAATGAGTTGTTGTTACTCTTAATCAGATTTTAGTGTATTATAAATGTTTCATTACCAAAAAAGTAAAAATATGCGACAACTCTTGTCGACTGCGTGGACGAATCAGCTGCTGTTGGCGTATGTTTCGTTGCCCGGCAATCTAATATTTTTGGGGTCGGTAGCAATTGGGCAAACATATATTCTTTAAATTATGGCCTGATTATAAATTGAAAGGTTTTTTATCGAAAAAAGCAAAAATAGGCTACAACTCTAGTTGACTGCCCGAACGATTTAGCTACTGTGGGAGTATGTTTTGTTGCCTGGCAACCTATCTTTTTACATAGAAACATGTCATGCGATTCTTTTTTAAGTGAACTATTATATGAGATTAAAATCAAGGATCAATGCAGACAACATATAATACAAATTATGCAAGGACATAGATAGGGCTGTACGATATTGCAAAAAGGAACGATATCGATATTGGTATTTTTTTCAACGATATAGTTAAATATCGCTATGTAAAATAATAATGTCACTTTGCTATTAAATAAATTAAATATAAATGCATTTTAAAGCTGACAACAGTGTGAGTAAGAATTGTTTTATTCATACTAATTTAAATATAACGGCGGATGTTTAAAAAGTGTCTGCTGGCGACCTTATGTAAGAAAATTCTCAAATATCATCATGTACAACGGAAGTAAGTAGATGCAGTCTTCAAGTCTTGTATTGTAAGTTCAAACAGTTTAACAAATAATAATTGATCCTGACTATCTTCCATTCAAACATTTGATTGGCTGTTCTATTCCTTTCCTAACAGTGACAGTAATCTATTTATAGATCGTTTTATTCTTGCTTTCAGAAATTGAGTTTCGTAGAGTTTTCTAAAAAATATGACAACCTATTTATAGCCTGGTAATTATCCGCAGTAGTAGGGAATTTCAGGTGGTTAGTGGGCCGAAGCTTTACATGTTGTAACAGCTGACAATTAATTTTATTGTAGACTAAAAACAAAGTAAAAGTAGCGCATACACGATGTGCTGTACAAAACGGCTGCAGACACTGCGCAAGTGATTTCAACATTTAACGATTCTCAAAACATTAGTTTTATTATAGTTTATGGCCGTCGGCTAATTTCCACTGCTGTATAGTGTATTTATTATCTATTTTTATGATTTTTTTTCCGATATTTGAAGTTTTTGGCGATATTCGATAAGCCACTATATCGACGATATTTGGCCACATGATATTGTAGTTGGGTCTGAAAATACCATATCGCGATAAATGACTATATCGAGAATATCATACAGCCCTAGACATAGAGCACAATTAAATATATACAAAACACTAATCCAGATACATAAAGATTTCCAAAATCTTATTACTTTTCTTTCTTTTCTTTCATTATCTCAGATACAATCTAGAGGGAAATGCTCTGTATGTATTTTGGTTAATTTTATGTATTCAGTTATAGAGTAATTCAAAGTTTCTTTCCGGAAGCTTATTTGAATTACTGCCAGAATTAAACACTATAAATATAATGTATTTGGATTTGACCTGTGTGTTATTCCAGTAAAAGGTTAAATCACTTATCGATTTCGCTAGTGAAACCAGTTAAGCAAAACCTTATTATTTATTAACTGTAGTGTAATGGTTTTTATGTTCTTTTTTTAGCTAGACAGATTTCTATTGGACTCCAAACGGTTAGCATTTCTTAAGCATATTCTGTACTAATAAAAATCAACATTAAACTGCATTTTCCTTAAAGAAATAGTCTTCTGTGTGGAAATGGTCAAATGGCTTCAAAAGTGAAATATGTCAAATATTATACTACAGAGGGTGTGATTAGTTGTGATCAAAAAAAAACAAAAAAAACTGAGGTTCTGTTCTACTTACAAATCAGTAATGCGCCTTCATGTAAACAATCCTATAGTTGTAATTTGACAAGAGTAGGAGAATAGCCTTGGGACTATTTTTTTCCTCATGTAAAAATAAAAATGAAACCTGTCATACAAACAAGGACTAATAGTAATAAACGATTTCTATTAAATGGAAGCAAAATAAATACTTCTCAAAAGTTGCAAAGAATACTAGTTGTATGGTTTCGCAAGTAGAGCTAGTTGAGACAGATAGCGTAAGTTTAGTATGATATAGAGAGTTTACACATGTGAATGGGATGTAGACATGGTCTAGAAAGTGTAAGCTTCAATGAAGGCTTGTTTCATGTTCGATCCGTGTTTTAAGAATTTGGAATATAAACTGCATGCTAATATGGAAAATCATTTACTAGTGAATTGTTGTAACACATTCACTTGAAAATATCTATCCATCATGTATAAATGAGTTTCCGGCATGTCTGATCTGCTAGGTAAACATTCATAGATGATATAGATTCATGTATGATTGAGTGAGATTGTTGGTAAACTGTGATGTTTGGTTTACCAATGTCCATTCTCTCTACCTGTCAAGTATCATGTTGACATTCCTTACATTATGTACATAATATGATAAAATATAAATTTGTAGAATATATTTCGATTATCCAGATTTAGTTTTTTTCAGTCTTCCTGTCTTTTGTGTAAATCATATGTGGTGCAGTCCCCCTGCACTTACTATTAGAAGAGTCTAAACAATAAAGCTTAACTTGACTAGGATTGTGATTATTTAATGTTAATTCCTCTACATGAATGAATAGGGTGGGGTATATAAGGTGTTGTAGAAATATGTGTGTGAATGCAGGCATGGCTCGAAATGAACTTGATGTTCTGTAAATTGCCCACAATACTCACACCCACGTCACGTTCATTTAATTATTCGTTTCTAAATGCAATAATTAAGCACGGAAATACTGTGAAAAGCCGCCATTTGCACTGTTTACATTTGGTCTGTGAGCAGTGTTGTAGGCTACAGTTACTCACACAGTTTGGAAGTAGACAATTTTATATCTTTGAATTTCACACCTTCTACGCTTTTTTGCATCTGCTTGACACTAGTTTATAGCATTATGGAGTATTATATCTAAAAAAATAAAAACACATCCCCAAGTCACTTGAAATAATTATACTGTGGGGCGTAACAACATGGTTGGAATTGGTATATTAAATCATTCAAAAAGTTTTAAACAATTTCCATAAATAATTTCTAAGACAATTTGACAAAATCAAATAATCAGGGCGGAAAAAAAATTCATACCGGTATATAAATATAACTTGTAGCATAAATATAGTCCGGATATGTGAGAAGGCAATTCCAGGTCACAGCAGGTGGCGTTATCTCTCCATCACACGCGGTACATGCTAATACGGTGGCATACACAGGTGTGATTCGTGTTTTAATATACAATTTATTAAGGATATTTTAAAATCTGAATTCTACAACTCAACGGCGAAGTATTTGATTCAGTACAGACGTGTGGTACCATGATACTTTGCGGAAATCACGTGGATACGGATGATAGAATTGTAGGCTAGGAATCTTCGAGTAGCTGCTGAGCCAGAGCAGATTCGCCGCTTTTCAAGAACTTGTCATTTCGATGGCGAAAAACTAAAAAGGTTTCATATTACGATATTTATATGCGGCAAAGTACGTCAAAGACCTAAACAAACGTGTGTGTACCTACATGTATGGATATGTGTGGTAATTAGTCTTTAAGTTCGATAATTGAGAGTGACAGGTTATTATTACTGAGGCGACAGGTAAACATTTCGAGGCCTAAATGCAGGACTCCTTGGAATTTAAATTCCTTAAAAATAGCAGGTCTGTCACAGATAGCCCTGATCATCCTGATCTTGTGGGTCTTCACCAAATCCTTTCACTACTATACGCAAGAGAATTATTGAAATGAAGAAGTGCAATATGTTAGTCCTGAAATTAACTAGTTTGTGTTGGTGGATCTTAAACTCTTTCTACTTTGCACAAGCCTATTATATCCAGAATAGGAATATAAATTATATCATTTAGATTAGTGATTTATAAATTCGATTAGATAATGGTTCTGCTCGATCACCAAGCAAGACTAATTAAATTTGTATTGGAACTGTTATTGAATAACCTGATGGGGAATTTTGAGGGTGATAAGTAATTTTTAAACACATAACAGGACCATTTTGAAAAGGTTAAAATATATAGGTCTTCTAGTCTAATACTGTACTGTTGTCATCAGTGCTCACTCTGGGTTCCATTTTTTTCCCGCCAATTTCTCTTTTTAATTTCTTAGCTTTATATTTCTTCCGCCAAATTTTTATAACTTTTTTTTTTTACAAAAATACATACACATTTTACAATTTACAATATTCTTCTCTGCTTTTCTATTCATCTCTGAAATATCTACCTTTTCTAAATGCCCTTAAGATTTTACGTAGTTTACTAGTTAACGTCGCTCTAATACAACGAGCGATTGACACCAACTGCTAAATAATTGCACTCGAATGTAGCACGTGCTATCGGTCATTCCAATCGAAATATACGTGAACATTTCTAAGCGTTTTGATTTATTTACTTAAAAACATAAACCCCATTCAAAAATTAGTTTATTACTACTCTTACTGTATATACTTATCGACACTAATCGGGGATTGATCAAGAGACAAAAGATAGGTCTATAGATACCTAATTAATTTTTAATTGACTCACTGTCAATGAACCAACAGGTTTATACAGCGTGGAAATCAAAGCTTTGTGTCATTATGACAAGAAAAAATTATTGCCAAAGGTAAAAAAAGAATCGCCATGTAGGAAAAAGTTATCGCCAAAAAATCCGCCAGATTGAATATTTTATCGCCAAGATTATATTTTTATCGCAATTGGCGGAAATGGCGATCGACAGCGTGAGCGCTGGTTGTCATCATGGAATGCTGATGCATCTTCTTATAAATAAGTTTTGGAGCTGTTCTTGATTGTGCATGGTATGTTTAAACATGTACATTATGCATAAGCTAAATATTACAGATCTTTCTTTAGGCCTGAAATGGAATATAAACTATTAAAAATGCATTATGGCAGATTAGATAAACAGTTGACTGTTCTTGCTATGATAGTTTTAAAAAAAAGGTAACATAAATAGAACACCTGACTTCCAGGCTAGCAAGCCAGCGTCTTACCCAATTAGCCACTGTGCCCCCCCTCCCCTTTGTGCTTGAAATTCTGAAAACAATTCAAATCGTACAAATTTTAGTTTTAAATCTAAAATGCTTCCTTTATAGGAGTACGTACAGTCATCAATTAGCAAAATTTGCCGTAGGCATAAGGATTTTCAGTTTTATAGTTTCTAAAAGTAAGTTTACAATTTGCACCAGATAACCTAATAGTAATAAAGCTTAAAGGCCCAATAACACTCTGGTTGTAACTGAATAATACATGTACATGTATGTCTCAATCATTATTCTGGTCAACAAATTGTACTATTTTACAATATTCTAATTAATTGATGATACAAATTTCATCTTAACACACCGAATTTAAAAAATTGGAAAACTTCAACTACCGGTACATGGTTTGTAAATCTTTACGTCAACCTTTTCAAATGTAACTTTGATTTAAAAATTAGTAAAATAGGATGAGTAAAATAGGATGTAATGGATAATTTACACAACAGGTAGGACACTTACACATCTAGCACTTATAATAAGGCTATTATTTTTTTCTGGACCTGTCAAGCCAGCATGAGTGTTATTGTCCCTTTAAAGCTGAACTCCGGTTACAAAAATACCGAAATAATTAAATAAAAAAAAGTTAACGCCTCCAGCCGCCATACTTGTTTGAAAGTTATCAAACAAAATGGCGGAAAAGGAGGTGTATACGTGGAAAGTTAAACCGCTCTCACTTCCTGTTTGTCTGTTGTCAGCGAGGTGAAAACATCCGGACTTATTCTTACACAGCTTACGCTTCACTGATTGTTCTATTGTTCCCAACAGTATACAAAATTATTGAAGATCGCAAAATGTCTGATGACGTAAGTCTGTAATATTTATATAAACTACGTCTACTGTAATATACCCTAATCTTTACTCTAAATCAAAATATGCAAAAAGATAGATGGCTTACCCCAAACTGAAATTTTCAACCATAAACAAATCACCATCACATACTGTTGTCTTATTCATATTATTATTTCCACGCCTTCTTGTAAATATCTTACACATATATGTAAATCACCCCAAAAGTTATCGCAGCATAATGTCCAGTGTAATTATAACTAATACTATGCAATACACAGATTAGATTAGATTTTCACATGTCAGCAGGATTTCATCATGACGATGCTCGATTGTATTTGGCTAAGGAAAAGGGACACAACTACATTTTGGGGGCGGCTCTCATTGGGGAGGGTTTGACAGTGCTAAATTTATTGATGTTAGGTTTTTTTGTTATACATAATTATTTTACTAATTAGATGACGTTTAGATTATAGTTTCACATGTCAGCATGATGTTTAGATTAGCATGATGTCTCCATGCTCGATTGGATTTGCCTCACGAAAAATGATAAAACTACATTTTGGGGCGGTTCATATTTGGGGAGTGTTTAACAGTGCTAATTTGTTGATGTCGATAGGCCTAAAGATATCAATGGTACCTCTTCCATTGGGCCTACTACTGTGGAACATCAGACGATGGAGTGATGATATGAATACTATGAGGGACATCAGACTTGATCGTAATGTCAACTAATTAGTAAAATAATTATGTATAACACAAAAAAGTAACATCAATAAATTTAGCACAGTCAAACACTCCCCAATGAGAGCCGCCCCCAAAATGTAGTTGTGTCCCTTTTCCTTAGCCAAATACAATCGAGCATGGCCATGATGAAATCCTGCTGACATGTGAAAATCTAATCTAATCTGTTTATTGCATAGTATTAGTTATAATTACACTGGACATTATGCTGCGATAACTTTTGGGGTGATTTACATATATGTGTAAGATATTTACAAGAAGGCGTGGAAATAATAATATGAATAAGACAACAGTTTGTGATGTTGATTTGTTTATGTTTGAAAATTTCAGTTTGGGGTAAGCCATCTATCTTTTTGCATCTTTTGACTTAGAGTAAATATTAGGCTATATTGCAGTAGACGTAGTTTATATAAATATTACAGACTTACCTCATCAGACATTTTGCGATCTTCAATAATTTCGTATACTGTTGGTAAAAATAGAACAATCAGTGAAGCGTAAGCTGTGTAAGAATAAAACAGGATGTTTTCACCTTGCTGACAACAGACAAACAGGAAGTAAGCGCGGTTTACCTTTCCACATATACGCCTCCTTTTCCGCCATTTTGTTTGATAACTTTCAAACAAGTATGGCGGCTGGAGGCGTTACATTTTTTTTTTATTTAAATATTTCGGTATTTTCGTAACCGGAGTTCAGCTTTAAGGGAACATGTATTTTGAGTACAAAACTAGTAAAAATTGTATTTAAAAAAATTGTAACTTATCAGTAAAGCGTTTTCATCTAATAGACATGGCAAAATGATATCCTAGCAACAGGGCAACCGAAATGTGGCTACGGTCTACCTGTGGTTTTTTTCTGCAACTTTCAAATGATTACATGTAAACAATGGGCTATACGGTCAAAACCCCCTCAAAATTATGTTTTTGCGGTTTGTTAAGTGAAGTACACAACATAATCGATTATGTAAAATTATTTCCATCGGATTGTGTGCCCAATACCTTTTAGGGTTTGAAATAAGTTCTTATCATTATATGATTTACACAAGTTGTAAGTCTTTCTTGTAGGGGTTTCAGGTCAAAGTTTTAAATGAGAAAAAAAAAAAAAATTAAATATTTTTTGAAAATATACATAAAATGCTACCCAATACTTTTTATTTCATCAAAATATTCTAATAAGATCCAAAGTTATGGAATTTTAAAATCCGAGATTGACGTCAATAATGTAATCAAACTGCTCTATACCCGTCGATGCGTAGCACGGCACCAAAATAAGTGCTTTTCAGTCATATTTGAGTGACGTCGTAAGCGGTATTTCCCCTTCAGAATCGCTAGTACTAATTTTAAAACTGAAATCTGATCGTTATTATCAGCTAAAATTTATTACAATCGTAATAATTTGAATGATAATATGTCAAATATTTATAATCTGGATGATACCCCAAGAAAACAATTTTATATTTAGTCGAAATTTAGCAATTTTCAGTCATCAAAACAGATAAATTCCATTTTCTAGGGCTCTAATTGTCCGATTTCGAGGTATCACGTACAATAATAATCACAAAAATGTTATCTATCGTTTGATTGGTTCTATATGAAAATCCCCTGAAAACTAACGATCGGATTCACGAATGAAGTGGGCCGTAGCAATGCCATCAATGGAAATTTACCAGCCGCGTGACGTCAGAGCGGTATTTTCCCGCTAGCGTCTCCTGTAAACAAACGGTAATTTCGCTTACATTTCGATACTTTTTAGCCTAAATCTTTGCAGATATTGAGATTGATATTAAACTATTGTAATACAATTGTTAGGAATGCATTTACATCAATTAGTAATTCAGAATCGTAGATTGAAATGGGCTATATTTCAGCTGTTGGCTGTCCCGATTTCAACCTAAAGTGACGTGACCTGAAACCCCTATTTCTTGTAGATATTTTATTGAGACCTAGGGAGTTTTGACCAAGTGGGTTACGACCTAGTGGGTTTTGACTGGAGGAGTTTTTGACACAGACCCAAACAATGGTAAGGTTATGATTAGTAAGATATGTTCTATGTACATACATCATGTGTATAAAAGTGTTACATTGATGAAGGATTAATGAAATGCATATTGAAAAGATGATAACATGAATATTGAATTACCACCATGACTTGTGCTTCTGCTTTTGATCCCTAAAAATAGACATTGCATCAGAGATTCAGATATATTCAAACCAAGTAATTTTGTTTGACTGATTACATTTTGTATTAACGACGACATAAGACATGGTCAACGAAAATCATAGTTACTGTCTGTTCATATTATTCAATAAAATAATCAGTTCTGTTGTGCAGTGAGATGCTGGCTTCCAAATATTTAATTGAGGTTTAACATGATTCAGAAAAATGCTAATTTATGATTAGAGCATTGATGATCACCCTAGCTTTGATTAGTCAAGATTATGCTGTTATCCCTAATCAGGCAAGTAATATGTATAATAATAACTATAATCTATTTATAAAGCACTGAATATCCAACAAATGAGTTACTCAAGAGCGTTATATCATGGTTTTAACTAAAATATCTATAGACATTTGTAAGGTTAATAGTGTAATCGATATAGGCTTCTTCTTTCTTCTTTTATTATTGGGTGGGTGTCTCCTGGCTGGTTATATATCATCACAATTATTGTCTTAAATTTGATTTAAATGACCTAATTAATAATAATATGGGTCAAAAATTTATTTTAGGGATTTTGCTAGATTTGTAAATTTTACTTCTAGAGAAATATCAAATTTTATAAGCGATTTTGTGTTTCACTGTTGACACAATATGGTAAAATTTAAAAAAAATATATTTTTGGGATTTTGTTAAATTTGTAAATTTACTTCTAGAGAAATATCAAATGTTATAAGCGATTTTGTGTTTCACTGTTGACACAATATGGTAAAATTTTAAAAAAAATTGTTAAACAGACCAACATCTGATGGAGATCTTTTCTTACAAAATTCAACTAGTCCCATCAATAATAGAATGACACATCAGATCAAGCTATTCACTACTTTATGTCATAAATCAAAGAAAGGTTTAATTCCTTCACAGATGATCTCATGGATTATTGTGTGATCATTTACAGAAAGGACACATTGAATACATCGAGCTGAGAAGAGAAACACCAGTACTTCTCATTGTTATACAACTTGTGATTAATTACTGTCATCTGTGCAAACAACTTTTTATTTCCTTCCAAAAATACTCAAGTACATTATCATCATGATAAGAACTATAAGTTATGGGGGTTTTCTGATCAATGATTGGCAACTATTTTATTTTAAAGGGACATTACGCTAACTGAAATATGATTCAAAGTAACTTAATATAGTTAATGATAGAATAGACCAATGTCAAATTAATGTAACATAAAAACAATTTAGATTATCTATGATAAAAGAAATTTAGAATTAGTTTGGAGGTATGAATAGTGCAAGGTAAAATTAAAGTAGCATTAAAATCTATTAGAAGAGAATTGGGAAATGAATGAGATGGGCTTCAATGTCCTCCTTTTCTGTACATGAGATAGAAATTTTGTCCAGACAGTGGTATTTCCACCTACTATTCATTGAACAGCAACTACCATTAGGGTTCATTTACATGTACCGCTAACGGATACTGAGGACCTTGATTTGTTGTACCATCTAAACCACTAGATGATGTTCCTTGCCAGGTTCTCTCTATCCTACACTACATGTATTGACAATCAAAAAAATTTCTTGACTAACCAGGGACCTGATTTTTCTGTACACACTGAGCTACCTTGGCCCTCAAGAAAATTGGGAATATAATTGTTAATGCCACATACAGAGTTTTGAAATGGAGTGATAATTCCTCTTGTATTACAAATAGTTAACAACACCAGTGGCCTCTTAACGCTATTGATTGATTAATGGTGATTTTAAACTGAAGAGAGAAATATATATTTTATATGATGAGACCTGATCTATTTGAGAATCAATTTAGCACTAGAATCATTAATTCTACAACCTATGGCATCATTCACACAAGCCGATTTATCACCCTGGCAACTACGGACAGATCTATAACCATTTATTTTGTAAATTAACCAGATTCCTGTTACATTCTGGAGTCAGAAAAACAAACTTGTTGCCACAAACATGATGGAAAGCATAGTTTAGAAATATAATACATCTGATAAAGAAGATTTCTAGTGCTCTGTTGATTTGTTGCTTTAGTTTTTAAACAAAAAAACAAAAAAGAGAAACATTCTTCAGTAGACGAAGGGGGAAAAACGGGCGACAAAAAAAGTGAGAGAAAGTATTGAAATTTATTACAAGATTTCAGACATCCTCTACCATTCAATAAAAAAAGGGTGTTTTTTATTTTAGTGTGTAGCTAGGCTACATGTAATTATTTAAACTGATGTTGTTTGGAAGGACAACTTGACATAAAGTAACAAAAATTTGTGAATATTGGCAACCATTGATAAATTTGTATTATATTGTGATTTCATGGCTGATTACCGATAAGAATGGTAAATGAATAATTAATCATTTATCAAGGCCATCTTCAGTAAATATAAAGGTCATAAGCTCTAGCTCATTATTTTCCATAGTCTTCAACATCACAAACAAAAATTATTAGTCTATTCCAATCAATTGATGTTATTTTACCATGAAAATATGCAGTGTGCGAATTTAGCACTGGTCCGAACGCCCGTGGCCAGTACATTTTTGGTCTGGCCAGTAAAAATTTTAAAAGCACTGCTTGTGGAAAATTATAAAACCCTTCAACGGTTTTTATTCCAAATCACTCAAGAAAAAAAGATAAATATACGCCCTTTTCTCGAAATATTATATGGAAAACACATTTTCCTTTACAAGGTCACACTTTCTGGCATGAAACCGTGATGTTTTTTTTTCGATTGAAAAATCGGTCATGGATCGAAATGTTGGTCTATTCTATTATTTACTTTTCGCCGATAGGTGAATTTTTACGTCTGACAGGTTGCAAGAAAACTATTTTATGTTTAGTAAACTGACTTCAGACCACAATACTCACGCCTACGCCACGTACATTAAATTATTCATTTCTAAATGCAAGAATTAAGCTCGGAAAAGCCGCCATTTGCATTGTGCACTGTCGTAGTTACTCACACACTGACAGTTGGAAAGTAGCCAATTTTATAACAAAAAATTTCACACCAGCTACGCTTGTTTTCGTCTGATTAGCACTAGTTTAATTATAGCATTATGTCTATTTAGTAATTTAAAATTGTTAAAACATTGTCCATAAATAAAGGCTATGAATAATTTACTAGAAAATTTGACAAAAATTCCATATAAATATAATTTGTAGCGTACCGTAAATATAGACATGATGAGAGAATGGAATTCCAGGGGGCGTTACCTGTACTCTGCACGCGGGGCATGTAAATATGCAGCCATGCACAGCCACAGATGTCGAGTCGTGTTTTGATATTAGACTAATTACGGATATTTAAGAATCTGAATTCTACACCTCAACGGTGTAGTATTCAATTTTGAGCAGAAGTTTTGCACCATGATACAAGAAATTTACCTCGATACGGGTAATAGAATTGCTTGAATATTACGGTCGCCGAGGCTAAGCCAATTCGCAGACTTTCAAGTATTTTTAGGCATTTCCATAGGTTTCGTATTACGATATTTGTGTTTCGTGCTAATATTTTCCTTTTTTTTTTAATTGGCCTGTTTCAAAATAAACTTTCGTTTCAATTTATTCCTGAATCCGAGATGTCACGTGCCCGAGTCAAAAATCGTCAAGGCCAATTTTTTTTAGGTCAGCAAGGAGATTTGAAAAATAAACATGAAAATCTATTATATGATGTGTATTAAGTAGTTGTATTACTACTTTTGAATTTTTGGGCCAGTAAAATTGGGTCTGGGCTTGTAAAAAATTGTAATCTACTGGCACGAATGGCGTGTGATTTCAAAACTTAAAAGTTATTGACTGAATATGGGTTCCTTAGATCAGATTTAAGACACATTGAACGTGTGTACTCTCTTGTCAAGAGCACAATTTGTAATCAGTATCAAAGATTCCAAAGAATAGAGATTTAACTACTTTGAAAATATTACAACAACAATTTAAAAATGGGGTTAAACATACAGGCATTTGACACTCAAAACTGAATGCTCTGAAATTTATTCTGTGATAGTGGACAGCTGAAGGTCATAAATTCAATTTCATAATGATTCAACAGCTCAGGTCTCTTAATGTGTTCCTTGTCCCCAAAAACATCAAGATCATCAAATTTGAGTCAAGTATTATGGACAGCTGAATGTCATGAGTTCAATTTCGGAATGATGAAACAGCTCAGTGACCCCCCAAAGTTTTCTTAATATGTTCCTTGCCCCATAAAACCTGGGGATAGGCATCAAGATGATCAAATTTGGTTCAATAGTTATGGACTTGCCGTCATTTGGAGGTGTTGGCGGTCATTTTTGACATCATTTTTAACAATCTTACTATGTTTTTTTACCTCCAAAAACCTAGGGAGAGACACCAAGATCATCAAATTTGATTTGATAGTTTGGTGGCCATTTTTTAAGCCATCTTGAAAAAACAATTTTCCAGGGGTCCTACATTGGTAAACTTTTAGTATGTTATAAAGTCTACTAAACCCTGCCAAAATCAGTTGAGAAACCACATGCAAAATTAATTGAGAGAAATAATGCACAGTTGGTTAATCCAAAAATGATAGTGTTGTGTAGATGTTTCTCTCCCTGTCTCTCCGTCCACACTACACCCAGCACGGGGATTTTGCCTGCTCTTGTCTAAACATCTCTTGTATAATATGACCATTAACTCTAGGGTGTTGATTGTAGGTTGATTTGTTTGTGTTTTTCAGGAAACAACCAATGAAGATATGACAGAAGTTGAGTTAGCAAGCAATTTGGAAGATTTTGCCAACACAGGGCGTGCAGGGCGACGAAATGCTATGCCAAATGTATTAGATCCAGTAAATGCAGCCGTTGAAACCGGCAGTCTTCCCTTTGAATTAGATAAATTAAAATGCTCAGGTATAGTAGTAGACCTTGATATTTGTATTCGATTTTTAGTTTTGATACAATTTGTGTCATTTTTGTACTGCTTGTAATAATGTTATACTCAAAAATGCTGTTGTTTACCGTCCTTTACCTCTGAGCTTTAAAAGCATAGAGATCCAACTTAATGATACACAAAGAGCGCATCAACCATCCCACTGGTGCCCATCTACGGGGGCTGGGGGGGGGGTGCATGGTTGAATGGTTAGCATGTGCGTGCTGTATCATAAAGTCTGTCAATGAGTCAACTGACGTGGTTTTCAATCCCCGGTTTTATGTGACAAGGAGTATGGTTCCTCCAATTTCCTCACACTGCTAAAGACCCCTACACGCAAGGGAATTATGAAAATAAAATTAAACCACATGTTAGTTCCAAAATGACCTAGTTTGTGTCAAGTGGACGTTAAATCCAATGGATGTACATTTACCAACTCAACAAGTAATCAGAATCAGTCTAATTAAAATTCTATCTTTGTTCCATTTAATCACTATGATTCTGAATTTCCTAAGTACATAAGGTCTAACGTAGGTCTATATTCAGAGGTTTGTAGGCGAGTTTATTGACTTTATTTATAGATCAGTAGACGATTGAAAAAGCTTTATTTTCATTGGAACACAGCCCAATGATAAAACCTGTCAGATGTGAAGTAGAGAATATAATGAAAGGAAACTATAAACATATTGAAAACATCCTGAATTTAATTGGATTTAAATTGATAGAGCTGTACATTGTGTATTTTGTAATTGTTAAAGGAGCTAAATCTTTTACGCAATATCATCTCAAATCTTCGACATTGAAAACACAATTTATTTTGCAATTTAAATCAGCAATGGTGATGTGGTCTTACCTGGAAAAGATGGGCTTCTGATATCCAATATTTAAGACAAAATAAACATTTTACCATTGGTACATGAATCGTGTACCATAATGCGTTTCAGCCCTAGTTCTAGCAAGATACTTGGTAGGGGGGGGGGCTAGACACATTATACCTAATCAAACGGAATATGTAGACTGGAATAACCAGACGCTAGATGTTTGCATTTGATTGGACTGTAAATGATTTGAAATTATTAGAGTAAATCTGTTAGCGATTTACCTCCTTTAAGTCAGTTAACTAGTATATCCAATGAAAACAAAATATTTTAGGGTACTTTTGTCAGAGGTTCTTCAGGGTTTTTCCAATAATAATACCAATACAATATCTCTATAATAATACAAAATCAATTGTTATTGTTACCATAACATTGTAAATGATCATTGGATTCTATCATTTCAGATCCCGAAGAAGGGAAATCAGATACAGCATGTGCTGCCCCCAACACTTCACAAAGTGGAGGTACAAACAATCCCCCAAACTCCTAGCAACTGATCAGACATGAGAACAACAACAGCAATATGATGTGAGCTAGTCGTTTAGTAAAAGGGAGGTAACCCTGTTAAACAAATCCACTCTATATTTTTTTTGTACAAAGTGTATAGTTTTGGTCTATCTTGAAGGTAAATTTATTAATGGACAAACTTATGTCTACATATCATATTGGATTGATTCACCTGGAGTACAACATATCTCTTACTGGTGCAGTTTGGAAGTTAAACATTTCCTCATTGTGATAAGGATTACTCATGTGATTGTGAAATATTTCGTGATAACTGGATACGTTGCCATTTAAAATGAACAGACTAGTCACATTTCAGAAATTGGATTAATTCAGTTCGGTTGAAGAGTTTCTGCAATGGTTCATTATCATCCTCGTGCTTCAAGTGAAAAAAAAAGAAGTTTTTAGCACTTTCAAACGGAAAAAATTGTCTTTCCAAAACCGATATTTTAATTCCTTTTGAGAACTTTTATAATATTGTGAAAATATAAACATACTGCATAATTCTTTTCTTTTTAAAAATATAAGATTTTAACTTTGGAAGAAGGTGGAAACAAATATTAATTATGTTATAATTAAAAGTAATGTTCATTTGAAGATCCAGAATAATTTTAGAAAAGCAGTTCTGAACATCTTGGCTTCTTCCTGAACAAACATCATTATTTGTTAGGCTATATATATCTTAATGTCTATAACCAAAAGAGAGGTGTAAAAATGAATGTCTAGATTTTGAATGTAATGTTTCAATTCGGAAATAACTAGAAGCACGTAATTTCCTGCTATTATAAAAGGGATCTGTTGTTAAAATTTTGTTTACATGAAATCGAAATTTGTGACGTTGCAACAGTGTGTTCACCATTGAATATATCATGGAAATAATGTGGAGTCACAAATACAGTGAGAAGTAACTATAATGATAGCCTCTACGGTTCTCCCTATTCAACATTAATAAAAGGTGAAGAAGGCTTGACAAAGAAAAATGGATAACAATAATGATCACAGAAAAATCACAAATTGAGAAGCATTAATACTATTTTGTGACAAGACATACATTTTAAATGAAAAAAGCTAAGTGGTAAATGTTCATTGTGATGTGCAAAGTTGTAACAATTGTGAGAATTATTGATATAAATACATTAAGGGGACACATTTGAATAACATTTGTTTACTATCTTTTGTATTATATCTGATATCTGGATGATAGTATATATCATATGCATTCATGTGATTCAGCCCAGTTGTTATTCAGTTGTGAAATTAAATACAATGTATTATTAATAATAACAATTTGATACATGTAACAATATCCATATCATCTATCAATTTTAAATGTTATTTTGAACTTGGCCTGTGTAATTGTTATTATTTTGTGATGATGTCACACAGCATCTTAAGTTATTCAAAAAAGTACTATCCTCCCCTTCCCTATCCCATTTTAGATGTATATTTGATCAAAATATATTAAAATTTAAGAGTTTTTTTTTTTTTTTAAAGAAGTTTATTGTGTAGCATCTGGGAATAAAGTCCCGATTTATGTTAAAGATATATTTATGTTAGTGTTGCAATGTGTAGGAAAAATCTGGATCTGGCTGAGCAAAATTGAACCTAAACCAGTTAACCCAAAGGGAAAACTATATAATTGAAGAAAAACAATTAGTTTACCACATTATTTGTGGTGCTATTTATTTGGGAACTACATGAAATATAGGAACGGATCTATAAATAACTTTTCTTATATTTAAATTGTCTACTATCTATAAAAAATTAAAAATACTATCTGTTTCTGATATAGGTGAATGGAAGGGTAAATACAACCTAAACATTTTTATAGAATCTTTTGTTTATCTCTGATAGCAAGATATTTTCTACATGACAATGTCTAGCATTATCCTAAATCATTCTTATCACATTCTTGGCATGTAACATTTATACGGTATGGCAAATCTTTTTATTGAGACATGTATTATGTATACACAACAAGTTATTCCTGGAAAGCAAGTTATCAACATTGCTGCCCCTATTAAGCAATTGAATATTTAAAAATGCTGTAAAAATAAAATCTGGCAAAAATCTAATTAATACAAACTACATGTATATGTTATTCACTTAGTTTGTAAATACATGTATGGCCAGGTAATCAGATGTTGACACTCAAAGGATTTACTTTTCAGTTACTCTAATGTATAAAGGGTTTTGATTGGTCTTTAGAATTTGTGTCTACCAATCACATACTATCTATTATTGAACAAGGTAGTCCCTTTAGACTAAACTTGAGAAGCAGTGGTGTAAACACCTAAAAAATTAAATAAAAATGATGAAACTTGAAATGTTCCATCCATATGTATTTACTGATATGTTCCTTCAAGATTATAATTACATACCACTAAATTAGATAATATTATATCACAATATATTTGGTTGATTTGGTTGCCAAAAATATAATTCAATGTCATTTATTTGATGTCTCATCAACACAGTGCCATAAACAAAAAACTGGTATAATGGGGGTGGGGGGGCTGTATATTTCATGTGTACACATGATGGCTAACATCAAATGGGAGAGCAACATATCTGCAATTAAAAAAATAATCTTGAGGGAATATGTCTTTAAAGCTCAAAATATTTTCTCTCTTTGTGGGTAAAGACTATGCTTTATAAAATAAGTTAATTTTTGTCTCAATAAAGCAAAGTTATGTAGAAATGGGCTTGTTTCAAATTTGAAAATATATATAGCCTATTGTACTACTATATATATTTGCATACAAGGCAAGGTATACTTACATGGCCAAAGCCATTAGATATATGCCTAGATCCATCTTTCTACCAACATTTTCATGTTGAAATGCTAGGGTCATTTTTTATTAATGAGCAAATCAATTGATGATTCTGCAGATATGTATATTTGGTACACTAATCAGGCACAGAAATGTGTAACATCTTGTAATTGCTGTCTAGTTTATGAGTAAAGGATCTTGTGAACAAGCTCATTGAAGTCCTGGCAAAACAGTAACAATATATATTATTGTGAAAAAAATGACAATTCTCTGATCAACTGATTGTATCAGACATTAAAATGAATCATTAAATAACACTCGATTAAGAGTCACTCTCGACCTAATGGCTTCCTACATTCTTTTACCACGTAATTTATCTCTACAAACAGCAGAACCTGGTTCTTTGTTCCTCAAGCATTAATCCATCGAAGTCAGGAAATGTCATTCCAGACATGGGATCAATCCCCTGAAATGTTATGGAGGTTGACTACCTCAGTGATGAACTTTTCGTGGTGCTTTGCCATGTACAGCTAAACCTTGTTTTGTCCACATATTTTTGTTCAAGAAAAAAGCAGGTATCTTTGATCATTCAGATACCTGTAAAAGAGTGAAAATTGTAATGGTTCAATAGACCAAAACTGAAAGGAATCTCTTATTAGTGCTCTTTGAAATAGTAATCTTGTTGACTGTCTAAAAGCTAACTACTGTAGGAATTACCCTCTGAATGTAAAATGTTTACGTCAAATATTCCTTCTTAATCGGTTGCATGGAGTAGGTCCGAACTAAACTCGAATCTGAGCAATCTCTTGATTCATCGCTTTCGATATCATTGAATTTAGATCCTTGCACCAAACTATCTCCGTCCTATTAAAATGCATAATTTCGAAACAAAGCACTTTTTAAGCCAAACACTCTACTTTGCACGAATCTGACAATGACCTTTTATCAAAAATTGAATAATTTGAAAGGATAAGCAACATGTACAACGTCGCTTTCTCGTTTTTAAAACAGCTAATTCGCAGTTTCTTTGTAATACAAATAATTAATGTTGACAAAAATGTTTTTTTCTTTTAATTCATGTTTTTGTGTGTTGCTTTTTATAAAAGCATTTTTGTGTTTCGACTTTAAAGTTAAAAGCCTTTTGGATGTTGAAATAAATTTTTTAAAACAGAGTGGTGCATTTGTAATGATTTTCAATGGGTGATGTCTATTCAAGTCCTACCATGCATAACACCGTTATCTTTAGCCTCAAAATCATGACTATTCACCAAAGGCTGGCAGATAATGTTAAATCAAACTCTCCCCATCCATTCTAGACCAAAAAATCAACAAAAATGGGCATACGAAAGGACAGAAAAGAGACGACGAATTACAATAAATGGTGGTCTGACGCCATAAGTTTCCAATTATGTCCCTTTGACGTGTTTACTTGATTTCTTTTCCAACTCCTTCACCACGAAAACGAAATCTAATGGGGGTTTAAATCGAACTCGAAAAATATATGCATAATAATGCCTAGGTTGTGGACACTCTAGGGGTCACAATTTGTATCAGGTTTTGATGAAAATTACAATTGTATTCCCGAAATATCTCGATTCCTTTCGATACAGAACTGTCACTTCCTGGATTATTGCCCTTGATTGCACAAACAATCACATTTTAGTTTGTGGGCCCTGAATGTAAAAACCGCTGTATTATAATAATATAAGGTCACCATTTTTATCCTATTGAAACTGGCATATATGACCTCTGATTGTACGAAAATCACGTTTTTATCTTATAAACACTCACTCTAGAGGTCACAATGTTCATCCATGTGATTAAACTTAAAAGATATGTTTTGTTCCTTTCCATATTAGTGCATATTGGATTGTAACACCTGTATGATTGTACGAAAAATCGCGTTTTCATCATGTAAAAGGTTTTTGGTGTGTGACTTCCATATCAGTTGCGAGCCATTTCTCATTAAAATTCAAGTTTCCTATTGCAATCAGTCGGATGGAACAGCATTGCTACTGTCTTTCATTCCAATTTTGATGACACACGAAATAAAATACACGATAGAAGACATCTAATCTAACACGATATAAAAAGGGTACCCAGTATACAATGAAAAAACATTGGTTTGGATTGTTCTTACTTGGTTTTTTATTTTATTTATACTACACACAGGCCCGAGGCTAGTCGGGGGGCGAGTCGCCCCCCCCCCCCCCCATAGCCGTTCCTGTCGGAATTTTTCTGGCTGCGTCGGAAAAAAATCGCTGGTTAGCTATACTCGCACCTTTGCCGGAAGAGAGTTTTAGTACGACATATCCTCACAGATTCGGCCGAGAGATAGTTGATGTCGGCTGGAAACTCTTAATTTTCCGACATATTCGCCAAATGCATGTCATAGAGGCCTAAATTCACTCTCACAGCTTCTAGTTTTCGTACTCTCCCCTCCACCTGCTTACGGCAGTCGGCGATGACCTTCGTTCATTGATTTTTTGTTGTCGGAAATTTATCTTCCTCGCCCCCCTATGTCGGCTAAATTTAGGTTTCTGGCTTCGGGCCTGACTACACAGGAACAAAATTGGTCCTAGGCTTCTAGTAGGACAATACCATTTATTCGGTCGACACATCTCGCTATTCTTCTTGACTAACTCATGACAAAGTTAATGTCACTTGGTTATGGCAATTACAATTCTAAAATATAAAATACACTGATACACATGCTACAATATAAGGATGAAATTTTATCTAATCACAGATCTGTACTCACTTCATTTGGTATACGCCATGTGGCGATACCTATACAGATCTGTTAAATTGGATACCTCTACCTAAAAATCCCTACAAAGCAACTTTTTATAGCAGGTTCACCCCGCTGTTCCGTAAAACCACTTTCAAAAGAATTGACATCTATACTAACGGCAGAGAAAGATGATATTCAAAAATACTGCGACGAAATATACTCTCGTAGTGGTTTTAATCAAATGTGGATTTTAAAAAATTCCAAAGAATTACTTGATGGTTTGCAATCTAGACCACTTGCTTCAGTCTCATCATCTATGCAAACGTTTGACTTTTCTACCTTGTACACTTAAACTCCCCATAGTAAATTAAAAAGTTAAAAGACATTATTCACAGTGTCTTTTCATCTAAATCGTGACATGTTAGATATCAATATAATGACAACTGGAACTATAACATCCCTGTTTTAAAAAAATATATATATAATTATTAATATTGTGACAATGAATGAAATTAAATTGTTGAAGTAAGCACAATTCATTTTTTTTTGGGGGGGGGGGGGTAATTAAATATACATTACGCTACGCAAGAGCTCAATCTGCCTATAGTAGGGTCTGTCTTTAGACCTGAAATGTTATCTAAATTATTAATTAGACATTAATTAACTTATCCATACCATAATCAACTCTCGATGTCAACGCTAGCCTGCGATATTTATTAATTTAGGATCCGATTTATAGACCACCATGGCAGTGATAGTATTGTGACAGGAGTGATAGGCTATAAATTAATTTAGCTAGAACTATAACAGTTATCAACCAATTCTAACTAAGTAGGAGACGATGTGCGCAACAATTTGCTCTTTGTACATGACTACTCAGGCTGTGATTCAACTTCAAGGATTTTAGGCATCGGGAAAAAAGTCCGCTCACCGGAAATTAGTGAAATCTGATCCTGTCACGAAGTCCTGTGCTAGTGCATTCATCCTTCAAAACAAATCCCAAGATCCTGTCAAAGACCTGATGGCTGATCTATTTGGTGGCAATCGAATGATACGCTATCATCACTGTGTCATCATTTTCACAAAGAAAGTGGCAACTGCTAAAGCATCTATCATTCCTAAGCGGCATCCCCCAACATCACCTGCAACAAGATTTCATAGCCAACGTGTGTACTTTCAAATTATGGTAGCCTATAGACAGGGATAGCACATGAAAGTGACCTAAACTGAATAGGGATGGAAACAGGCAAATGATCAGTTAATTTAAATTATGACCCAAAACAATGCTCTGCCTGGCGAACTCATGAAACATCTCAGTGCCCCCCCCCCCCAGTTGTCTTAATTATGTTCCTTGCCCCCAAAAAACTGGGGATAGGCAACAAGATGATCAAATTTGATTCAATAGTTATGGGCTTGCCGTCATTTGGAGGTGTTGGCGGCCATTTTTGACATAGAAGGCCAACATCATTGTTAATGATCTTAATGAGTTCTGTATCCCCCTAAACATAGGAATAGACCCTAAGATCATAAAATTGAGTTGATAGATACATAATTATGATCATTAAGACGTTTCGGTGGGCGTCTTTGACGCCATTTTGAAAAAAAAACAATTTTCCGGGGGTCCTACTTATATAAACTTTTAGTATGTTATAAAGTACACTCAACCCTGATTGTGGGGGTTTTGTGTGTTGCAATTATTTTGGGGTTGACCTGTATTTTGACCTGGCTATATACTAGAAACAAATAACATTTTACAAATAAGATTCCAATACATTAGTATGGTTTTACGTATACGCAGCACATGTGGGAATTATCCGACATCTAATCGCACATTTAAATCCAATTTAAATTATCCAGTTTACCATGGTATATTTTAACGCTTTTAACACATACCTTTTTTGAACGTATTTTTCTTTAGACCTTTTTTTAACAGAACGACATGAAGAATCAAGAAACAGTTATACTGCATAAGCTACGCGCTATATATTGCAATACGCACTGATTCGCTTTAAACCATTTATTTAACACCTAATACCGACCCACACGCTACTCGCGAATTAACAAAGGGTCATTCAGTTTTACATTTTCCTTGGGCATATCCTTTTACCCTAATATAACATAAACGCTTCTCGCGATTTTACACAGATCCATACCCGGTTAAAAACATATACATTACTTGGACATAACAAAACATTACATTATTACAATCTAGCTGTATAGATCTGAGACATTTATTTCTTTTAAATTAGTTTTACCATTTCAATTTTACGATTGTTTTTTATTCCTATGGGTCATACATGTAAACATTATTTTGGCTAAATGATTAATTGTCTTAGGTCGTTAAAACACCGCCGCAATAGAAATAACTTGAAAACTATATAAACCTTTTATTCTCCCACATTTTGACTATTGCGACGTAATATGGGATGGGTGCACAGACGAACTAAAAAAACAAATTAGAGCACTTACAACTAGATGCACCCAGGACTATATGCGAGGCTGTAAAGGGTACCAGTCATAGGTTATTATACGAAGAACCAGGATTTGTTACTCTGTAAGAAAGGCGAAGGCGTCATAAACTCATTTTAATGTACCAAATAATTAATCAGTTAACCCCTCCATACCCCCATAATTTAATTCTGTTTTCCAGTACTCCGTATAATCGTAACAGCAATAATTAAACTGGCAACTTTTGTCGAACAACTTTATTCTCTAAATCCGTTATACCTTCTACCATAAAAGAATGGAATAACCTTGATATAAGTATTAGAAATTCGATGTCTATAACTATATTTAAAACCAAAATAATTAATAAAGATAAAAATATACCCCCTTATTTCAACTTTGGCAAACGTAAAATTCAAATAATACATAGTCGTCTTCGTCTCTCTTGCAGTGACCTAAATGGTCCTAAATTTTTAAGACATATTTCGGACAGCCCTGAGATTTGTTGCGGTCATCCCTTCGAAAATACCGATCATTTTCTTGTACATCGCTCCTTACATTCTGATGCACGTTAAATATCAATAAATCTTTTACCACCGAATTTTATCAATACACATAATATTTTATACGGTGCAAACAGCAGTCATATTTTGTTAGTCATCTTTGTTTTTTGACATTAGCAGAAGGTTTTGAGATCAGTATAATATTTATATCGACCAAAATGCGAACATGAACAACTGCGTAGCCAATGTGTAAATTATATGTATACATTGTATATCAAATGTTCAAGATTAAGTATTCATTTTAATGTTTTATTGTTTACTCACTTATTTATTTTACATATTCATATTAATTCTTTTATTTAGAAAGGAGGTCATACAGGCTGTGCCTGTTCATCAATAATTTTCAATATCTGAATAAAATATTGTTTTAAAAAAAATCATTTTAAAACCTTATATTTCGCATATCTTGAAAAAATGATTAAAATTATCCCTTGGTCTTTTTGGCTTTCCATTGTCAGTTTATCAGGAAATATGCACCTTTCGCCTGGAAACATCGTCTTCGTCCAAGGATTTCCTCCAGGGCCCATTAGGATGTTATCGGTAACATCACTGCTGCCTGGAATCAGCGTGTAGTTTTAACTGGAGAATCCTGACGTCTAACAAGATTTGCTGCAGCTACATATAGGACTGATTCACGTTGTGTCCGGTTCACGTGCACCATTTCTTATTTCTGTAACACTATCTTACAGATAACGGAAAATCGGTATATTGTATAAAACCTTTATTAGGAGCATTGAACAGACATACTGTCAATGGACGCCTGCTTAAAAAGCGACCAACAATTAACTGAGATAGAAATGAATGATAATCATATATAATCTTGTTTATTATTAAAATATGATGTTTGTAATTACACTGCATATTTCCCTGAAAGTCATTGTCATGTCAAGGTGTACACAAATACGTTCTCTTTGAATAAATATATCTAGTGTTCATATACAGCTTATTAATAATAATTGAATAATTAGAAAATTATTAAAATCGCGCCTTCAGAGAAGCTATCGAGAGTTTACACGTTAACATCAATTTGTCACAGTATTGGAAAAATAAAAAAAAAACTTTTGACGAATCTGTAGGTACAATTGTTTCCTTTTTAGTGTAAATGGGTATTAAAATGACTAAAAAAACAATATTCTGTCCGAAGCAGTAACGCTTTGTGTAAACAATGCAAGCGACATTGAGCCAATGATTGACGCCGCGTGCTGTAACGGCACGTGTTGAAGGCAGACATCTTTTAAAGAGTTATTACTTAGAAGACTTTCGTAACTCTCTGTGAAACAGATTGCAAAAGTTATTACCCGATCTGTATGAAATTTACATGCATCATTTAGATTAGTGAAACGAAGAATCCTATTTAATTTCTGTTAATTTCTGCTAAAGTTATGGCCCTCTTTTCACTTTGTTGAACCTTGTGAATGCTCGAATGATGAAAGTTATACTCTGATCTGTTTGGAATTTATATATGCATCATGTAAATAGTAAAACTAAGAATCATTTCCGGCAATTCCTTCTTTGTTTAACCATGTGAATATTCGAACGACGAAAGTTATCTGGTCTGTACCAAATTTATATGCACCATTTAAAGTTACATTATTCAAGATATAGATAAGAACTAGCCATTCTTGCTATACTAGTTCGAAAGTAGATGATGTAAAATGAATAATTTAAAAATTTCATTCAAATTACTCTATTGCAAACGAAGATATTGGCATTTGAAGATTTGGCCGACCTGTGCAATAATTTCAACCACGGTCCTGGTTGATCAAAGCTAAGACTCGAAGCGTCTGTGCGCGCCATATTTGATTTATCACTGAAACGTTTTAATCTGTTTAATATCGGAGCAATCTGATGCCATCCCAAGTAGATTAAGGCCTGGATCAGTTAATTAATGTCTAATTATTACTTTAGAAAACATTTCATGCCCAAATAAAGACCTGCACTAGGCAGATTTAGCTCTTGAATAAAGCATGTTTAAATTAGAAAAACGAAAAATACTGTTGAATTTCAGCAATTTCAAATAATTACGTATTGAGTTATGGCCCTTGTTGATCCTTGTGGACACTTGAATGGTGAAAGTTATCATCCGATCTGTATGGCATTTATAATATGCATTATTTAAATTACGACAAGTTACTTCCATTTTCCTACTGCCTTTTCAATTAACGATTTATGGGAATGGTCGATAAAATTAGCATAATTATTAAGGGCGGATAACTTAAAAAAAAAGGTGCCCCCGCCCCTAGATTAACCCACCTTTGGGTTAGTGGAGTGGAACAGAATGAAGCCACTATAGCCTAATAGTGGAACGAGTAAATGCGGAATGAATGTTTGTTACATATTCTGAACCATTATGATGTGTAGTATTCCAGAAAAATTCCCCCCGACAATCGGTCTTGGTGAAAAAAATTTGTGGCCGATTGAAATTTTGGCCTCCGGTGATCACATAAAACGAGGGGTAATTTCGGTATGAATAGATTTTCGACATTTTCTGACGAATTATCATGGTAAAATCTCGCACATGATTCACAAAACGACCAGAGAATAATATTTGGTGATAATAAAATCAGAAATCATAATGATGTCATCATTGAAATCCAATCACTGTTGGTAAAGATAAGAGTGTCTAGTCTAAACGTCGCTCAGTATTTGTATTCAATAGAATTTTATCTGTTGTATTTCCAGTTCAATTACTGGATATCATTGATGCACTTTATAAGAATAAAATGTGATAGCCATGCGCCATTTTAGTCCCAAAATAATCGAATTATTATCTAGAAACCTGCTATTAAAATGGTGATTTCCTAAATCCGAGATAGCCCCCGCTAATCAACATTAAGAGAGCTACTATATAAGTGTATTTAGTATCGTAATAGGTAGGTGTCAAGACAAAAACCTTTCAGTCAAATTTTACAGCAGAAATACAAAAGAATCGATCAGAACTTTACAATATATTTGTTTAAAGTATTCGAGGTTGATCTTTTTGGGGGCTTAAACTATTAAGAGACGTATTCCTGTGATTTGGAAGTTTTCTTTTTCCAAGAACACTCGGACTGGCGTAGATTTTGTTCTACTTTAGTATTGAATTTGCAATGGAAGGCCGTCACCTGTTTATTGGTGACGAGAACACATTCAATATAATTATGTTTAAAAACATTATCGATATTTACCAATGCCTGTTTTCATATTTACAATATCACTGAATTTTAAATTATTTAACTTCATATAAATATATTTGTCAATGTTCGACCAGTGCCTTATGAAATGATATCTACTTTTTCGATAATCAATAATATTATTATTTCTAAAGAATTTATAATTTTAAAGAAACGGTTACATATTTACGATGGCAATTGTTTTTACATTCTCTTGCTTGGCCTCCTTTGTAGATTCTGCTAATTGCTGATTTTATGATATACACTGGTCCAATACTTTTATTCGTGTCAATACCTTTCGACGGAAGGAACAAATATTGCTCCGTTAGTCTCTCCTGTACATGTACATGTATGCCCATGCATAGGCAAGAAAGTAAAAAATCGCCCCACTGGTTCGATGTCTTGCAGAGTACAGTTAGTTTATCCGGTGCAAATCATGATTTAAACTGACTGATTATGATATCAAGAGTATGTCTGCCCACAACTACCAGAAAACGAATTACAGTCTATTCTTTGGGGTGGGGGTCTAGATCTAGTAAAGGGCAATGGTGAGATTGATTCCATTTTGGTACAAATCAACGATTTGTGGTAAAGCACCTATAACACTATCCAGGGTTCCGAAACGTAGCTTGGTTCGCGAAAGGTTCTTAATTTGATTTCAAGATATGGTTGTCACAACATACTTTGGCTGCAATAATATGTGTCACAGGGCGTAGGTTATTTGTGTTCACTGCTTCATCTGTTGGTGTTAAGCTGGGGCGTTAGATCGAGCACCCTCATCAACTTTTACTTCTTGACTTGCTAACAAGTCAATATCCCAATATTATGTAGCCATTCATATTAAATCTTATGACCATTTTGCAAATACGACACGTTAAGTATTAAATCCCATCGTTTCTATATGGCGCCACAGAAACAAAAGGAAACTAAAAATAAATAACTATTGTCAATGATATTTTACCATCCACTAAATAAAGTGGATCTCTGTCGATATAATATTCATTTGAGGCTTTTATTATGGTAAATATTTTAATTTGCTTCGCACAGGTGTCCAAAGAGCGTACACAATGACCGGGATTCGTTCATGAGACACTGACTGGTGTTTGGATCTCTGATATTATTTCAAGATATGATAGGACAAAAACACCTCTTTGTGTCGCATTCCTTCTGTTGGTTGATTTTTTACCCCAAAGTGTCACCCACTTCTGAATATACCGAGAGACCCCTAGGAGTACCAAAGGCTACTATAATACGCCCTCGAAGCTTTGTTTGATTACGGGAGCTGGTTGTTACCCTGGTAACGTCACTGTCCGTATATTACTTTATGAAAATGTTGAAACTATTTCAATACAAGATAATAAGTATTACATGTATCTCCTTCAGCTGCCTAATGCCTTTCAAATAAAAGATATAGGTTGATTAGCTATATCATTCTGGAACACTCGACTTGAACTGCCCATCTGGGGGCACCAACTGTCAATAAAGTTGATGGGGAATATGTCAAACAGTAAACACGTAGGGCAGCTGTAGACATATATATCATGGGTTCCACGACGACAGTAGTCGATATATTCAAATCGCGAAAAATATTCTGCTTATTCAAGAAACAACCGTACCTTAACCTACTCATATAAGTTTCAATTTAACCACCAACTTGTAGAACAAAAATAACACAAATTGGCAGATAGCAATATGTTGTCTAGTATCATCGATTGTGGTTCATTCCTTTGATGGTAAGTTGGAACTTAACTCTGTTTTGTATTGGCAGAGGAGGAAGAAATGTATCATGTTTAATATTCCTTCACAATCAGTTCAGTGTTTAATAGAGCCATTGACTATGGTAAAGGTCCAATTGAAGGATTGATTGAAAAATACAATGTGTTGCAAATGGTACACCATAAAACAGACATTGTCTCAAAAAACTTATAGTAAGCTAACAAATTTTATTCCAAGCTCGCCAAAATACTTATTAATTATTCTTACTTAAATGAATAGTAATATTTCCAAAATTTAGAAACAAGCTTTTTGCTAACAGTTACCAAGACTTGACAACGGAATTGAGGTTATCATGGCTTCCAGTTTGACAGCTCTGTTTTCAAGAATTTTTAGGACGTTCCATATAAATAATTTAATATTAAAAGAAGTGGCAGTTGTTGCAAATGATTATCTATATAAGATATGCTACCTGATTTGTCAATTATCATGATAGAAGTTTCTGTATCATTTTACTGCTTCACAGGAAATGCTATTTACATTAATAAGTTTATGTACGATTTTAACGTTAAGAAATCGCCTAAATGACACATCATACGGTTTCTAGTATAACTTACCAATCGTTAAACTGACAACCACTGTAAGCCGTAATTTACATCACCATACAAAAAATTATGCCCAAATTCCTATTCATATATTAGTTTGTATTTTATATAAATGCTTTGCTTATTGATATAAGCATATGGTTCAGGGCGTTTTATTTGTCTTTACTACACCACGATCGCGAATAGTTGTTACCATTGACGTGTTCTGAATGGTGGGACTGTGTAGGGTTAATGCATCTTTAAAGACATACAGTATATTAGTTGTGTTTGACGGACTTTAAACCTTATTCTTTTGTCGATGTCACAGTATGATTTATGTAACTTTTTTGTTCAGAATTTAATAGTATGTGTAGAACATATAGTCCGCTAGGGAGGAGAAATTCCACACCTCCGTTTATTCCTGTTTCACGGTGTTATCTTTTCGTTCCAGTTTCACATGTACTTTTAAAACTTGGAATAAAGTTCATAATGGACTTCTTTTTATATCATCAGTATAACTAATTTTATAAAATCGAGGATTTCTCCTGGTGTATTTCCGATAATTAATCGCTGACTTACTCATCTTGACATTTACTATTCTTGCTCACACTGGCCGTCTGCGAAAGTGTACCGTGTATAGCCCCCCCCCCCCCCCTACCGCTGCCTACGAATATTTTGAAAATTTGACGGCCGCAAGCGTGTTGTCCTACTATTCCAGCGCACGAAATCAGCAAGTGGTCTAATATAGCCGACTCGAATTCCAATCAATCTATCAATCAATCGTTTTTAGTCCACAGAGAAAATATTTAAGATTTAACTCCCGCGAACACGTTTTCCTGTCATTCCAGTTCGTGAATAGAGCAACCTCATTAAGATTTCATATAGCCTACCTGAGGTTGCTGGCCTGAATCCCAAATCAATCAATCGTCAAGGTGTATGGGGTCCTCGCCCTCCCTGAGAACACTTTGAATACTTTACTGCGGCAAATGCATTTTTCTTCTATTCAAGTCTGCTATTCAAGTTACCAATTGTTTTAAAACCGAAACCCCACTCTTTGACGATCCGAATTCCAACTATACAATCGGACTGTTGTGGCTTCACATTGAACATTTTAGATGAAGTTGAAAAAAAGCGTTACCCGTCTGTCTCAAAGTAAGGGAGCAGGCCCCCTCCTCTCCGACTCGTGTTCAATATAACCCCTTTCCGTTGCATTTTTATTATGATAAAATTGGGCAGGAGAGCCATTTGATAAAAAGTAAAGCTCTATATAGTAAGCTGTCCCAAATTTTATTTCAAGCAGGCCTATAGCGGTAAGTACTGTCCAAACGTATAACAATATGTTTCTTTATAAATGTTGCGTCTATTATACTGATAACAATTTATTAGGTGTACATTGTCCACTGACTGTTTCTGTGTTATATGTATTTACAGAAACGATGAAATGTGTCTGACACTATATAGCGCACCGTGTGGCCCCACAAGAAAGGGGGAGTCGGTGATAATATGTGCTAATATCTTTACTGACCAAGCCACTGAGGAATGTCACTACAATTACAGAAACCAGATTGGTAGTGCTGTGATGGGGAATTTCAACAGGTGCCATGCAGATCATTGTAGTTTAAACATTCCAACCGAATATTGCAATAAAGTTGTTGCTGCTTGTGGAGCTGACGTTGTTCCTACAGGATGTCCTCTTCCTCCTGCTAAATAACTCCAAGGGGACATTTCAGAATGAATAATTAATTTTATTAAATAAAGTGAAGGGTAGTTTATTCTTTTACAGTATGACCCTACATACCACTGATACATGCATTAATTAGCTATGGGTTTGGCGACCAATGGCCATTCCTTGGCGTGTATGGTGTCTATCGGCGAGCCAAAGTTTATGGATGTCCGCGAGACAATAAAATTAAGCCATATTTTTGTACCGAAATGATCCATTTTGTGTTGAGTGGACGTTAAACACCATTCCCCCTTCCTTTGCCGTAAGACAAATCCCATACCTAAAGTAGTAAACGATATCCATGGAATTAATCCACTCTAAATTATATCAAATAAACCCAAAAGTAGTAATTTTCGACATTCGCCCAATGAATCCGCTCCGGTAGGTATTTGCCCAGAAATAAGTCTTATTGTGCGAGTATCATTCAGTCCTAAACAGGATATATGGAGAGGTGGGGGGTTTATTCAAGGTTTCTGGTAACTTATGTCTACGCATAACTTAAAATGTCAGTGTTTATTAGACACAGTAAGAGCCATGCGGCATTACCGTCACATTCCAAAATGCGAACCTATAGTTTCATTTTCATTGATACTGGGGATACTTGTTACAGGTAAGCGAACTTTGATTTAACAGTCTCGGTCTGACAGTTTGAATTGACTCCGGTGTGTGTTTTCTCCTATGCACTTGCGATAATCACACACCAGGAACCATCCCACACTGTCACACGGGGTCTGTAATGAAACAGGTTAGACTCAATATGAAAACAAATTTTAGAATACAAGTGTTTGTAATCAGCATACTAATGCTAAACTAAAAAGAAAACTCCATATATTAGTTTGCTGGAAAGTAAACATATTTCATATATTGAATAAAGTTTGTGCTTGGCGATCATAATGTCTATGTTAAACCTCCGCACTATGATATGTAAAACCTTATAAATGTAAAGTAAATTCAAAAATTATCAAATATAGACTCGAAAATGTATTTCCCTTTAAACAGATTGTTGTTGTTCCTCGGATGTGTCCATTGTGGTCCGGACCCATGACCTCTTCCAGCTCAAACTATTAAGTAACGCATTCCGATGACGAAAAGCCACGATTTGAAAGCTGTCCTTTTCCAAGAACAATAGGACTGGCACAAATTGCGTACTACTTTTGTATTGAATTTGCAATAAAAGGCAGCCATCTTTTTATTGACGACGAGAACACATTCAATATAATATGTTGAAATATTTATCGATATTTCAAATTTTTTATTTTCTTATCTATCAATGTCATTGGTCGATCAATAATTTTAAATAATATTCACCTTAATATGAATATATATAAATAAGATCGATAATATTTTTACGTTTATTTCTAAAGAATTTCGGCTATAAAATTTATTAAGACAACTGTTCAAACATTTCTAAGAAGAAACCATATATATATGTCCTTGAAAATTTAATTTCACCGAAAGAACTTTGTGGGGTTGCCTTTGTTAATTCGGCACATTACAATGCTGTTTTTTTATTCCAAAGTTTTGGTGTCTAACTGTATTTTTACATACACCTCGCAGTGTTTCGTTTGATTAGACCTAATCAATAGTCCGATCAACAACCAAAACCTAACTGCGTAGCAATGTTATTCGGCTTTAAACAAGGCTTTAGGTGTGTTGATATTACGCTACGAAATTTATTACACCCAATTAACCAGTGCATTGCAGAATATTGCAGAAAAACTACTTGCGTGGCACACGAGGCTATCAAACGGCTACAATGTAAACATCACGGCTTTGGGGCGAACAATAGTTCGCAGTTTTTATAACTTAAATCACTGTCCAAAGTTTTAGGGAAGACACCAGATTAAACGACGGTCAGTCATATAGCTGTACTTGGGATAGATTTGATTGTACGGGAAGAACAGACACACTCCCTCAAAAGCTCAAATATCAGATGTCAATCCAGAAATGGGCAGAGTGGGATTTCTAGGGCCATTGCTCTAGCAATATATTTGGGTGAGTTATGATAAAAAAAACGCAGTTAGATTAGTCTTTTGACACAGATTGGCGACAAACAGGTCAGTCATGACTCGGTGCATTAAAACTTGCATGGACACCTCCGAGCCGCCAACTAGCTTTACACTTTGACGTCTGATCCGAGTTCCTATGTTTGAATAAAACCTGTTTGCCCAAGAAAATATACCCTTTCATTGGGTAAATGAGGGGACCTAGTCTGGTAAATTGAACACAAAGACGTCGTTTGCGTGGTTTATTCCTACGAAGGCACAGTAATTGGCCACAACGGATTAAAGAATGTCGTTTTCGACAACTTCGCGGAAATCCAGCCTCCAGGGATTAAAATGGATTAAAAACGTAACAATGATGTCATAGATTGTAATGATAAGAATTTACACATCATAATTCCCAATGTAACTAATTAACCACCATTTTAGAATCAGAAATAAAAACATAACTATACTCTAACAAAACTTAATTTAATTTCGTCAAATAAATAAAAACACAACTACACTATAAAAATCAGCATAATTTCTCCAAATAAAGAAAAAATAACATAATTATAACGTTAATAAATTAGCTTAATTTCGCCAAATAAGACACCCTGTATAAATACTGTATTTATTATTTAGCTTTACTAGAATTTGTAGGTACAAAGCCGAATTCAGGTTTCGCGTTTGCCATTGTAGAATATTATCTGATTTTCGGATAGTGTAACGGGATTTGATTTTCGGATAGTGTAACGGGATTTTATACACCTTTTTTTTAAAAAAATGACACTGATTGAAAGGGGGCGAATAAGTGAACATAACTTACCAATGGATGAATAAAATTCAGAGTGAACATAAATTCATAAAATATTAAACATCATTAATTGGGTCCTATATACCATTTTTTAACAGTATTCGCGTACAAACGGCGGACATTTTGTATTGCAATTTTGTTCCATTTTTCCGAAATTTGAATTCAACCTTCATTAGGGTATAATGGTGATATAATCAAACGATTTTTTTTTTAAATCGGATAATAATTGTGACCTCCAGAGGGACCACAAGCTAAACAAAGGCGATTTTGCGTATAATCAGGGGCCATAATTCAGGAAGTTACGATCCGATATGCGCAAATATCGGAAGGAACAACCATGGGTTATAACCATGCATTTCAAGTTTCATCAAAATCGAATTAAAATTGTGACCTCTACAGGGTCCACAACCTTGATATACCATTTTTTAACAGTATTCGCGTACAAACGGCGGCCATTTTGTATGGCAATTTTGGTCCGATTTACCCGAAATTCGAACTCAACCTTACTTAGGGCGTAACAGTGTCATAATCAAACATTTTGTCAAATCGGATAATAATTGTCAACTCCAGAGGGACCACGAGCTAAAATAGGTTATTTTTCGGACAATCGGGGGCCATAATTCAGGAAACTACCTTCAGATAGGCGCAAATATCGAAATGAACCAAGGTCTTTGGGTTATAAACATGCATGTCAAGTTTCATCAAAATCAGTTCAAAATTGTGACCTCTATAGGGTCCACAAGCTAAAAACGTGATTTTTCGTACAATCACGGGCCAAAATCCATGAAGTTTCAATCCGATACATGCCAATATCGAAAGCAGCCGAGATCTTTTGGGGTTAAACCTATATTTCAAGTTTCGTCAAAATCGGACAAGAATTGTGACCTGTAGAGAGTCCAGAAACAATTGTGGACGGACGGACCTACGGACGGTATGACGTCAAGACGGACAGGGGCGACGATATAATACGTCCACATAAAAATGTAGGCGTATAAAAACGTAGAATATTAGTTGTGGCCGTATATCAACAAAAATAACCTTATATACTACTTATACTTTTTTTTTTACATAGTAGACCCTTATTCCTATTTATTTACAACAATTTTTAGGATAAGTAAAGATTATATCTGTTAACACATATATACATATCTAAATCTGGTTTACATTCCCAAAATAAAACATACTGTAAGTATTTAATATGTATAGGGCATTGTCAAATAAATGAAATGGGGTTTAACATCCAACTCATGTTGGATATACGGCATACAATGTGCTATGAGGGAAATTTTGACCAGACAGCGCTATGGCCTACTATTATAAGGGATATTTTACGTGCACTTCAATTTGTATGCGGGACCTCGGTTTTCCGTCCCATCTGAAAGACAAGGCGGCTGGTCTTGTCAGACTCCCCGTCCTCCATCAGTGACAAGGGGAAACCACGCTGGAAATCTGGATTAACTTTCATGGCCAATCCAGGCTAGCGAACGAGAGTCTTAACCACTTAACAGTTATATGGAAGGTTGTCATCTTGGACAAGGCAGCTGGTCTTGTCAGACTCCCCGTCCTCCATCAGTGACAAGGGGAAACCACGCTGGAAATCTGGATTAACTTTCATGGCCAATCCAGGCTAGCGAACGAGTGTCTTAACCACTTAACAGTTATATGGAAGGTTGTCATCTTGGACAACATGTTGAACCCCATCCCCGTAATCTGATAGACTAACATAATGGTATAATTTTATTTCAATAATTCGCTTGCGCGCAGGGGTCTTTAGCAGTGCGAGGAAACCAGAGGACCCGGAGAAAACCCACGAGGTTGGACAAGCGATCCTACTCCTTGTCACGTACAACCGGGGTTTCGAAACCACGTCTGTTGACCCATTAATACATCACGCACTTGATACATCACGCACGTGCTAACCATTCGGCCATCCAATCCACCCCCCCCCCACCCCGAAATGTAGAAAACAATGAAGACGACCCTTTCAGTGCATAACCCAGCGCACACTGATTCAACTAAACAAAACAAAAACAAAACAACAAAAAAAAACAACAAAGAAATTTGTGTAGTTTCATGTTTACGATTTCTTACCCAGAAACCACTTACTACCAAAAATAAAGATATACTGAACAAGCCAACGATGGGGCTGATGTCACATCGCCGAAATCTCTAAAAAAAAAAAAATAGATGAAACATATTAATTAATCCTTAATCGTACATTTATTTATCTTTTCAAAAGTATCGAGGAATCAAACTATGTACTAAGTTTTATCACTCTCCATTAGATATAATCAAAATTATCTTGTCCCAGAGTATCGAACAATGAAGCTCAGGGCAAGCACTATATCGTTGTAAGAGAGAGGGATATTCGGTCTACCGTCCGATCAGGCAGGTTTCCCCCGAGTTCTTCGGTTTCTTCCTGCAGTAATGATCGAAATCATTCGCACGATCTGTGCCAAGGGCCAAATTGAAAATAAGCCCCAGGCTTTATTTGCTACCCTTGTAAAATGACATTCACCTAATGAACATCTACATCAAGTTTAAACATTCTACCTCAATTAAAAGCAGAGTTGTTATGTTCCAAAGTCTTGACCAATCAAATTACTTATCACTCCTTAGTCTAAGCAGAAAATCTGCACCATCGAACTTAGTCTAAGTAATGATATAATGAATCTAACGCGCAAAATCCAATCCCTTCTCGAATTTTGCTGATACAAGGAGAAGTTCCTAAATCGTGGTCTCCTTCAGCACGAATGTGCGTCGCAATTAATCGCGTCACATCGTAGTTTCGTTGGAGTATTACAGGAAATCTCGATTCATACGAAATGTGATCGGCTTGTCTTAAACGACCGTCCAAACGAAATATACCCTCTTCATCGAGACAAGGATTTAACGACGCTAAAGGCGAATGCCTGTTAAACGAATGGAGTGTAGCTAACTTGGAAAACAATCATTCTGCGCGACTTTATGCCAATAAGTCTTTGAGGCTGATAACTCGTCTGTTGTCAAATATTCTTGAAAACATCTGTCTGGAGGCGAAACACGAATGTTCATAACGAAGGCGAAAAATCCAACTTGTTATTCGCAACAATTTAATCCAGCTTGAATATCGAGAAGGTTCTAATCTACCAAGATCGCGCGGTGGAGTCGCGACAAGGAACGATTTCTGAGCTGAACGAAGCTCCAATAAAGCATCTGCAGACGGATTAGTGTTTATATTATTAGCGAGGGGCCAATTCTCCGACGACTGACTAAGAAATAAAGGTACATGCCACCACAAGTTACAGTTCGATAAAGCGGAAGCCGATAATCCCCGTGTGGCCGGGTCGCTAGCATTCGATTTAGTGTCAACATAATGCCACTGAGACGGTTCAGACATTGAATGAATCTCGCCAACACGGTTCGTCACAAATGGCTTGTATTTCCTCGATTCACCTTTTATCCAAAACAGAGCATTTTGGCTATCAGTCCAGTAAATAACTGCCGAATCGAAACATTAAGCACTTGACAGATTGTGCGAGTCTCAAACTTAATATTGCTCTCGATAGTTCTAGTTTGGGAATTGTTATTGCTTTCAGGGGGGCGACGCGAGTTTTAGAAGCCACCAAGTTCGAAGAACAGGACTGATCGACGTATTCACAATGAAGTTAAACAGCTGCAGCATAAGTGTAATACTTTAGTAGACTTTGTGCTTTTAAGATTAACGTTTAAGATGAAATTCAATTATAGACAATAAATCGGTGAAGGATTGCTTTATGGTTCACACATATATTAGTATTATATGTAGTGTGTACTGAGATAAACTTAGAGCAAATTGACATATTGATGTATAAAAAATAGTACAGAACTGATTCTATATGTAAACATAACTGGGTATATTGTCAACAACATGATAATTAATATCTCATGGGAATGTTCGTGAGTGAATTTCCATTCTACCATATAAGGGTGGGTTGTTGACGTAATGGGCTTAATTGACCAATCTCTATTCTTATTTACATCATATCTGGCCAATTAGATAATTGAATGTCAAATCCATCTTGATACAAAATGAGGTGACTCGTGAGAATTCAGAAGACTCCGATTAGCCTTCCAGACGTGTTCCATCTTACGAGCTAGCCGCTAGGCTAGCCATGTTTGGGAAGAGTTTAGCTAATAGTAACTGTAATTGTAATCTGTACTTTGCTTGTATGTATACCTATATATGCTACATAAAAAGTAAAAACGAACTCTTGCATTGTTATAACTGAGAAGACGAACGTCTTAAGGAACCAGTAAAAAATCACAACGTGAAGGAGAAGGAAGACAGCTAGAGACACAATTCTAGACGATCACAAGGCTAACGGAATTATGTAACAAGATGCATGAGTCTAATGTAGGATCTGGCGATCTCCAACCCCGCTCTCCAGGTCCGACAGAAGACGCCATATTGTTACATAAGCAGAGGAGGACGCGTCAACAAACGTGTGGATATGGTCTTGCGGATAATCACTTTATTACTGACTAGAAATTTAGCAATATTAATTTCTTCGAGAAGCGCTAGTTCACTTAACCAGTTATTCCATTGGCTTGATAGATCTAACGACAGGGGTTCATCCCAGCTAAGTCCTTTTACCCAAGTTTCTTGAATTCCTATTTTAGCCCGAACCGTAAAAGGTGCAAGCAAATTAAGGGGGTCGAACAATTTTGCAGTTTTACTAACAACAATACGTTTTGTCAAAACGTCAATTCGAATCGGGTCTATTTTGAAGATAAAACAGTCTGTCACTGCGTCCCATAAAACACTCAAAATTTTGAGAGTAGGAAGACCAGACGGATCAGCGATTTCCAAACTACCGATTCGATCACTGCTTGGAATTTCGGACAATACATCAACCGAATTCGATATCCATTTGCAAATGTGAAATCCTCCCAAAGCGAGTAATTCCGTTACTTGACGCCTGAGATAGGTTGCTTCTTCAATTGAATCCGCACTATCAAGAAAATCGTCTACATACATAGACTCCAGAATAGACAAAGCTCCATATGTTCTCTTATTACAAGTTGTAACAAAAGGCGATGATGCATTCCCGAAAACGGGTCTTTGATATTCATAAATTCGAACTGACTGATGGGGGTTCGTGTATCTCCAAAGAAATCTATGATAAGGTCTATCGAGGGGATTCATCTCTATCTGCAAGAACATTTCACCGATATCAACTGCAATCGCGATCGATTTACTCCTAAATCTGACAAGGAAAAACACCACAAACTCAAAACACTGTATCAAAATTATTCGAAGTCGAAAATCTTGTGGAATGTGGTACCATGGAGGCATACAGGAATGATTTTTTTTTCTAATTCCAATATCTTGTGGAACTGTTGTGGTGAAAAGTTCCACACAAACGCCCCCAAACCTTGCCATAAATGAAAAGTGTGACGGACAGACGGACGGACGAACTCATTTTAATAGTCCCCTGCTTTCTTTGAAAGGCGGGGGACAACAAACCAATAATACCTCGAGTAGGTAATAAAATAATTATACGAAAAATCACACGATTTCAAAATTACAGCGGACAGTCTACTAGACTAGTTCACTTAATTTCTTTAGATGATTTCCTTCATCCCATATACATGTATAAAAAAGACTTTCTTCGAATATAGAGGCGCATGGAGTTGCCAGTATAATGAATGGCGCATGGTACGGGCGCTCTTCTTGGTCCCATGCAGTCTCGTATAGGTTCACGATAAACAATAAACAGACATTTTTGTTTAACGTTTATTGTTTAGATCATAGCCTGGCTGTGTGTGTGTGGGGGGGGGGGGGGGCTGGAGGTGATTGCCTTTTCGCAGGTATAAAAAGGTCCACACGATCCAGGCGTGTGGGTATGGTCGGCCACCAGATACTGCTTTTACCTGCGCGCATCAAAAATAGTAGTCAAAATAATTTTGTTACAGACAAAGCTCAGCTTAACCCATGTTCCTGTAGCAACGACTGTTAGTTTTACAACATCTGGACGTTGCTAGATTACTTCAAAATCCCCGAACCTATAGCTACGTTATCTGCAGGCACGTCAACAGTAGCGTCCAATTAGAGATTGTGACATAGCGAACCCCACAGAAACCTTGACATTGGACGAACCTTGAACGTTGTAACTCGATAATCACAGGCAGACATTTTAGTTTAAAAGCGCGAGACTTGTTATTCGCCACAACCAAGGAATCTGATTGGATCACAAGCTGGGCTTATACCCAATCAAACTTAGTGTCGAAATATGCAGAGTATTACGTGAAGGACTTGATAAGATGCACGTAGTTAAAGCGAGATCAAGCCTTCTATTGTCGATCAGCTTAACCGGGGCGGGTTCCTGAGCCTGATTAGAATCGCGGGGGTCCCTAACGCGACGAAAAGTGCGTGTCTCGAAAAGGGGTGAACGAGTGATAATAATTGTAGCCCGCGATAAGAAGACACCGTCCTACAATCACCCACACACGTACCCATACTGGAATGGCAGCATAATATGTTTAATGACGTTTCGCACCTCCTGATCACAATATCATCTCGTAATTACAAATGTCTAGGTAAGATATAGCTAATGCAACCCAGAACGTCTGTGTAAAAGTTAGGGGGATGAAGCGTAGAAAGTATCAGAAATTTATGGTAGTTGCGGAAAAGAAATGACCGCCAAGACTATAGAGATGCATAAACAGTTTTATATTATTTATATATTTTTCACCACATCGTATATGGAACCTTAACCCAAACTACAACCCCTTGTCTAGATATTGCAGCATTGTGCCTGAGAAAATGTTCGTTTCGAACTGCTGGACTCTGATCTGATCAGAGGAAATTTCTCTGGCACCAACGGGCTGGAACCCGGGCCCTCCTGTCCCAGCTTGCGAGCAAGTTCCTTACTCATTAATTTTTGATACTTTTTTCTGGGAACAGTTCAAAGACCCCCCCACCCCTTTTTAGTATGCGTGTATATATGTAAATCACTTTATTTTTTTATTATTGTGCTGTCAATATTGTTGATGGAATATGTAAACATGCACGTATTATAAGAACAGCTTGGAATGCATATATCATTGGTTTCCCGTCGAAAGATGTCGATATTCAAACGGTATTGCAATGTTTTTTCCTATATAAGAAATTACGGACGCTAAGCCATGCATTTCAACTACAAACTAAGCACAAACTAGCAGAGAATATTTACACAATGTGGCAGATAGCGATAGTCTTGCTAGTATCGCCGATCGTGGTTCATTCCTTCGATGGTAAGTTAGGTTTTAATCTGCCTTGTTTTCCATTAACAAATTGGAGAGTGAGAATGGGGTTAAATTTCCTTTTAACGTTTAACACAAACTGCGTATTTTCGAAACTAACAGATGGTACATGTACATCCACATATCAATAATTCGGTTGTGGTCTTTAGCAATGGGGGGGGGGGGTAACTCAAGAAACCCCCTGTGTAAGAGATGCAACATACCCTTTGTCAAATACAAGCCAGGAAACAATATCGCAACACTCTAAAAATGTTATAATGTTTGTAGCAGACTATTGATAACTTGTGGACTACGGTTAGGTGAAGACTTCCAAAGTAACTGCCGACGAGCGCGTAGGTGGTCTCAGCCCGCGGAATGTTATGCAATCACAATGATATGTCTTTCCTTGGAAATTGGATATATAAATGCAATTGTTTTGCTATATTCGTTGAATTTAACTTTTTGTGCATTGTCCATTTATGTAATACTATCTCTTACAGGTGTACAATGTGGTGATTATAAATGCGTTAATGACCCAAACGTATTTTGCAATACTACTACCAATCTATGTCAATGTGCTCCCGGTTATATTGGAAATGCCCGACTTAGGTGTGTCAACGGTAAGTGTAGTTAGTATATTTAATCAGACCAGAAAACAATATGAACCAGTGTACAAATAGTCGTGCTACTACTTAGTTTGAATGATCACATTGCAAAGTAAAATGGGGTTTACCACCCCTGTTTTCTGTACATACTGGGTTAATGAAGGCGGGAATACGCCATAGTGTGCGATGAGGTATTTTTTGCCCGGATAGCGGCGCTAGTTGACACTGCCCTTGTCACCATACCCCCTTCCTGTACCGCTGACCAGTCGAAACCGTGACGAGGAAAACAGTGAGCCACCGTCTTAGTCACTTAGCCATCGCGGTTCCCGAAATGTATAACGAGTCATTCATATATAAATCAGTTCTATGTTTTCTAGCCATTTGTTTATTTTTGATCTGAAAATGTCGAGAGTCGTTTCTGTTAGGTTTTAGTGAATTTTATTACATCCATTGGGTTGAAAGGATCATGAATTACGCAGACTTCGATTCTAAGAAGTACCCTATGATAAATATCATTTCCACCCTAAGTGTATTCGACATCGCGTTGTAAATACACATAGCCGGGTGTTGACATGTTGGATTCTTTTGCTGGTATAGCTTGCAATTAATACAGAAAGGGGGATAAAATAAGTAGTTCTTTCTAGTATAGGTACTAGGTAGCTATCAAAATAGGTATTTAGTAGGTGGATGTCTTGACTGAATTCGGTGAAGGACATCTTTCCCAAAGGCTAAGTCAAATGGGTCAGGTCAGTCCCCTTAAAGGAGGTAAATCGCTAATATTTGGGACATAGAAATTGACACAAGTCGGTCGCAAATTGATTTACATTCAATCTTATTTCAAATTATAAATCAGTTATTTTCGGTGAAATACGCGAAAAGTCGCAATTGAATGGCAATCTCTAGTATCTAGTTATTCCAGTCTACACCGATAGTATTTATTGTGCATGGTCTCCAGAAAAGAATAGGTCACCGTTCGACATGACTTTGTGGAATATGTCTAGCTCGTTATATTTGAGTCCCTTGTTACAGGCGAGGTTGGATGGCCGCATGGGGTCTTTCATCGGCTTAACTGGCGTGTTTTCGATTCCCCGGTTGTACGTGACAAGGAGTAGGGTCGCCTGTCCAACCTCGTGGGCGTTTTCCGGGTCTTCCGATTTAATCCCACTACTAAAGACCCCTACGCGCAAGCGAATTATTGAAACACATTATATGTTATATATGTTGATTTAATTTGACAAATAATTCGTGTTTTCAATATGGAAGATTTTGGATGATATTGAGTTAGAGACTTAGCTACTTTAAGATTGTTATATACTATAATTATTAGTCTATGTATAAAAGGGTATTTTGATTACCCGATGCTTTAAAACGTTAATTTGATAATTAATATGCGGTACCACTTACTTTGGGATTGCGGCTGGTGACACCAGTACGGGACATTTTTTTTTTTTAGGTTTTGTTGTGTCGTTGGTATGTTTTTGAAAACCGAAAAATGGTCTTATATGTGACTCATGTGAGACATTAAAGATGAATTACGTGTTGAAAATTAAATTCAAATAGCTTTATTCTAAGCGAAGTTATCATTATTATTTATTATCACAGCAACAACATCCATTATCATTCATTTGGATATTAAATTATTAAATGGCGAACGTGCTTCAATCCATTTAAATCTAGGTCATCGGATGCTATAGAGAATTGAATATATAGGTTTGCTACTATACATGCTACTTAATAATTAATTAAACACAAGATTTCATAACAAAACAGACAAATTCGTAAAATAATAAAAGAACTTTAAATGAATCCACAAAAAAAGAAATTGTTAACAGGTAATCGAAAACATGGTATCATTTCTTGTTTATATTCATAAAATATTTTGAGAATGAAGCCATTTAGTTTTTGCTGACCTTCGAAATCCTACTACATATTTTAACTGTTGGCCGTTATTAACATATTTTAGTTTAAAATCTCCGAAGCAAAAACTGAATCATATTGTAGACGTTGTCTCATACCAGATAAACCCAATGCAATCCTTTAATTTTATCTTATTCAAAAAGAGAGCTTAGACGTCAGGCCTAGAAACAATTACATTGTTCCAAAGAAAGTTACATTTATTTCTACTCTACATATCCTTTCCTTTCTTTTTCAGACACAATGCACATTTGCACGATGATGGGTGATCCACACATCATAACATTCAATAAGGAGGAATCTGCCATACATTTTCCATGCACCCAGATTCTGTCTGAGGGTGTTGTTCCAAGGTCAGATCCAGCTCAAAGTTTAGATTACCAAATAACAGCCATAACCAAAGAAGTTTACCAAGCCAGATATGCGTCCCAAGTAATGGTTATAGCTCTGTATATTAGACTATTTACGTTTGAAGAAAACGAACTAGTGATACGTTGTGACACAAATGGTTGTTGGGTAAGTTCAAACTAACATAGGCTACATGTTTATAATAGGTGTCAGCGATGCAGAAGCTGGACCATGTTCCTAAAGCGACGACTGCGAGATTTAGAACATCTGGGCGTTGCTGGTTTACTTCATAATTCCCGAACTTTTAGCTCCGTTATCTGCAGACACGTAAACAGTAGCGACTAAACAGAGGTTGTGACATAGCGACCCCCACGGAAACCTTGACATTGAACGAACCTTGAACTTTTCAACGCGATTATCGCAGGTAGACATTTTAGCTTAAAAGCAGGAGACTTGGTATTCGCGACGATTAAGGAATCTAAAAGGCTCACAGGCTGGGCTTATACCCAATCAAACCTAGTGCCGAAATATACAGGTGTTATGTGGAGGGTTAGATAAGATGTACGTAGTTAAAGCGAGATCAAGCCTTCTATTGAAGATGTAGCTGGACTAGTTTTGATTCAAGAGTAACGGGACCCCGCATGGGATGGATGTATCGTCTAGAGGGGCAAGGTGCGAACATTTTCTTGTACTACACATACTATCAACCTCATCATTGACTTTACACAAATGACTGCAATAAGAACATTTTAGACCAATATCAGATGGGTTCTCTCTCAAATTTATTGTAACATACGCCTTATAACGTGACTATTTTGTCACACAAAGGTAGGAAATTTTCTTGCAGCCGATTCAGTGATGATTGCTCGGCATGTTCACAACTGAGTGAAAATGACCCAAATGCATTATTTCAACTTGAATGATATATATCAATATTCGATAATAATATACTGTTCTTTATGCCCCTGTTTCAAAAATGACCCTGGAAATGCAATTTACGGTTATAAATTAGATATGGCAATTTGGCATAAAGAATGGTATAATTATTACCGACTATCAATATAAATTATTGTCTTTGAAACAATGGTGAATTTAACTAGATTTTAAAAAAGTGATGCTCGATTCAGCCCTTACAATGGAAACACATGTCAAATACCTTTACAAAGTATGTTAATTCCATCCACGTGCCATTGGAAATATCCGGCATATTCTGACAAATGCAGCAGTCCAAACTATCGTTCGATCTCTAGTGTTCTCTAGGTTAGACCACAAGAATTTAAATGGTGTTTTATGTGGCCTGAATCAATTACTAATGTCAAAATTACAAGCTGTTCAAAACACCGCTGCGAGAATAATAAGTAAAATATCAAGACACTCTCATATATCACCTATGCTGAAGGAACTTCACTGGTGGCCACTACATTCCAGAATAACGTTCAAAATCTTTTGTCTTGTGTTTAAATGCTTACATGGATCCAGCCCAGAATATCTGACTGAACTTTTGCATGCTTATGAACCATTAAGAACTCTTCGTTCCCAAGAACAGTGCCTTTTACACATACCGAAATTCAAATTGCAATCATTTGGTTATAAATCTTTTAGATGTTATGCACCAATCGTATTGAACACCCTACCACACGGCATTAAAACGTCAAGTTCTCTCGAATTGTTAAAGACAAAATTGAAACCTGATTTTTATTTAATACGAGTGATCACGCTACTAGTGTAAAGTGTACAGAGTTTAATGACTGCATCTAGAGCATGTAATTTTGGATGGAATTGGTGCTATATAAATATACATTATTATTATTATTAAATCCTGCTACCCGTGAAAATATCCAAAATATCTAAATCCACCATTATTTCAACTCATATAATAATAATTTGTATCTTTGTAAAATATACTATTAAAAAAAAGTAGGGGATATTTTATTTTGGGGGCATCATACTAAAATATGCAAATGACTACGAAAAAAGTCACTATAGAACCTAACAGAGGAAACATTTCCAGTTACATGTGGCTACCGCATGGAATGCAGGTGATGCTTGGGATCATCATGGGGGTCCAACCCAAGATTTGAACGACTCTGACTTTGAATGTTACAGTCATTGTGGCATTGAATTCCAAGATGGAAACATCAGTTTAATTGTTTTAGTGACCAGAAAACAAATTTTGATATGCGTCGGCTTACCCAAAATGAAAGGTTACGTGCCCTTGGCATGCTACAGATCGGCACCACACAGGCGTATGTGGCGCGGACGCTGAATGTTTCTCAGTCTGTCATATAAGCAGGCTATGGTCCAGATACCGTGATACACAATCTGTACGTCCTCGCGTGATCCCTTGTTTGAGAGATCATCACATTCAGACAAGACGTCGTCGGTGTAGGGATCGTCAACACTGGGATAATCGACGCTGGAGCAATGTGATGTTTTCAGATGAGTCATGGTTCACTGTTGATTTTTTTGGACAGACGTAGGAGGGTGTGGCATCGTCGAAACGAGCGCTTCCAAGAAGTTAACGTCATCAGACATGATCGATTTTGGGGTGGTTCTGTTATAGTGTGGGGAGGCATCACTGTTGCTGGAAGAACGACTTTACATGTTGTTGCAGGGCGTGTTACAGGCCAGTACTACCGGGACAACATCTTGGCAGTCCATGTTGTGCCGTTCGCACGACGTCATGGTCGCCGTTTCATCTTCCAGGATGACAACGCAAGATGTCACAGGGCCAGGATCGTTACGGGTTACCTTCAACAACAGAACATCACCACATTACCTTGGCCAGCACTGAGTCCCGACCTCTCCCCCATCGAGCATGTCCTGCCAATGTCCAAGAACTTGCTGCTGCGTTTCAACAGGAATGGGACAATCTGGACCAAAATGACCTTAGACGTCTCATTAGGAGTATGCCACGTCGGAACAATGCTTGTTTGGCAAACAGAGGAGGATTTACCCGTTACTGACTTTGTTGTGATGCTGTGGTAACTTTGCTGTTTGACCCCGGGTATCATTTTACCCTTATAATGGTCAGTCTGTGCCTTACTTAGTCTAACGATCATTTGGAATAAATCGATGAATGTGAACTTCATTTCATTTTGTCATTTGTTTCTTCGTCAGTTTCATTAGGTGACTTTAATAACACGTAAAAATCAAATATCTCCTACTTTTTTTTTAATAGTATAATATTCTGTTCTTTCTGAAAAATTGACATTTCTGATTTAAAGTCGTAACCCTGTTTTTAAAAACGTTCCTCAAAAGCCAATTTTCAAGCCAGCGAATTCGTGCAAAACACGAGATATTTACCATATTTATAACTTTTAAACTTGCATGGAAATCGCACCTTAAAGGACATGTTATTGCATATGTCACAGAACTTAATAAACACGTCCTAAATAATATTTTAACACAGAGTGCTACGATAGATACATAATGTTGATTTTTTTTAAAAAACGGAAGTGACAAAAGGAAAAGACGAGTTATCCTTCCATAACTTCATAACAGATACACGGGCGAATTTCTGCTTACTAATAATTCTCTCGAATATTAAAATTTGTTATGAAAGACTGTGAGAGAATATCTGACAAATTCAAAAAGTAATTAAATGTCATTAGATAAGAGAAAACGAGAATAATCGAAATAGTCCATTCCCTTGTTTTTATCCATTATCCCCTGTTAGTGATGCAGAACGGAGGGTCTGACAAGGACAGCTGTAGATTTACCCATATGCAACGTTAAACACTGGCATATTTTATATCGCTTTCTGGGAAAACCTTTGGTTAGATTGCTTGGTGGTTTTAACAGGAAGTATGCCTCTTTAAGCGAGGATTATTTTGCATCGACACTTGGGAAAGGGCTGCTCGTATATTTAAGTTGCCTGAGATGAAATCGAAATATCGAGTAATGTTTGTATAGGAGAGTATATGTTTGGCCTATATAGAAGAGTATATACATGTATTTGGCCTTATGACTTTGTTTACTATTCCAGAATAATGCTGCCCCATATCAAGCGATTACCAATTTTGAAGATCAGTCATTGGTGGTTAACGTTACAAATGATGGACCAAACGGTCAAACAGTGGTTAATGTTCAGGGTATTTTAAATTTTTAGTACTTGGTCTTTTTTTTTTTAAAATGTAACCAAACCACATTATGCTTTTGAGCAGTGGCATGGCCATAGGTATTGGGTGGGGATAGCGGATCCGAGCCCCTCCCCACCACCACCAATCCTTTCGAAATACACCAAACAAAGCCAAAATATAATAATAATGTCAAATTGTCAACTAAGTGTTGAATTTTTTTCATGAATAACACATCATTCAGACTTTTTGGGGTAACTTTACGATGAAATAAAACCTAGAAAAACAATCAAAAGGAGGCATTTTTTTACCTTCAAAGATCACACCTCAATCCACTCTTTGGTGTATGAAACAACTTTATCCCAGGTTTTCTCAGTTAAACACAAAACCTTTTCAGGCCCATGAAAAGACCTGCCATGTGCAGATTTAGCTCTTGCATAATGTGTGTTTTAAAAATGTACTATTTGATTGAATTTAATAATTGTGAGAACAATAATTATTTTTATTTAAATGTAATTCAACCCTACTGTAATATCGCCTTGTTTTACAGAGTATAGAATCGAAGTTAGATTCCGAGCAGAAGACGGCTCAGTAACTATCGTAATTCCACCAGATACAGAGCCCAATGAACAGTTTCCAGGACTGTGTAACAGACCGGTCGACCCCGTAACATATAACGTAGATAAAGCTGCAGCTTTATCCCTGAATTACAGCGACTACATAGTCTACGTTAATGTTGGAAACATTAATAATGATTATGAGTAAGATTCTTTTTTTATCTGTCTGATTGCCTGCATGTCTGCATGTCTGTATGTAAATGTATGTGTATGTACTATGTAGTGTAGCACTCCCAGTAAACTATAACGTCTAAGGCAGGTACCTCCACTTAAAATAAGATGTTTACGCCATGACTTGACTAAAGAGACTGGATAACCAACCACATTTAAAACCAAACTCCCGGTTACGCATGGGCTGTGGACTTTACGTCAAATATTAAAAACTTTCCCCGACCCTCCGTGTGTTGAAGACTATTAGCGGGACAATTTCCGTAGATTGACGAAACTTAAGTTTCCCTTACAAACATTAAAATACAATTTCTATATCATAGTCGTGAAGGTAGACCCCCTTTTGCTTATATTATTAGTTGCGCAATGGACATTATACACAGTACCTTTTACTACAATGTTTCGATGAGAAAATTGTATTGAATCCCTATTATACAAAACCGTGTCGTTTGATCACTTAAAGGGCAATATTAGTGTTATTAGTCATTGTCACATATGTGATGGAACACGTTTAAAATATAATTTAAACAGAAATCATTGATAGGATAGATGCGTTATGAAGATTTCAAGGGAAGTGACAAACGCAAAAGGAAAGATGAGTTATTTACTGAAATGATACACGGCCGAATTTCTGCTCACTCATAATTCCTTCGAAGAATACGAGACGGTGGGAGAATAACTGACGATTTAAAAAAAAAATGGCTGTCACTAGGTAACAGAAAACGAGAAAAATAGAACAAGTCCGTAGTATATAGAATGAATAAAAACAAGGTAATGTGAGGACTATTTACAATCTAAATCTGATTCTGCAGTACCCCCAGTAACATTATTGCTAGTTTACAAGAGCAGTAAGGGGCCCTCAGTTAATACACGTTATTCCAGATGTTTTATTGACCACTGATTATTCAAAGTGATTTTGCGTTCAATCGAATTGTAATTCCACGCCGATCTAGGGAGGACTATTGAAATGGAACCCGTTCGTCCCGATTTCGGTTCCGGAGCATACATTTGTTTGATAAACCGTTCAAGATATCTTTTTGAAACTTTGTACACACGGCCTATTAAATATTTCTTTTGTGGTTTCATGGAAACAAATTTGACTTCGTTTTTGGTACAATTTTGTTAACGAAGCTTATCTCATAAAGCATTCCAATTGAAGATATCTTCATGAAACTTTCTAAAAGAAATTAACCTATTCTAGCAAATTTGGAATTTTTCAGATTAATAAATTTTGTGTTTCCATGGAAACAAATTTGACGTAGTTTTTAGTGTGCAATTTTCTTCCTGATGCATCAGACGGAGGGACTGACAAGGACAGTTGCCTAGTCGTTCGGATGGGACGAAAAACCGAGGTCCCGTGTACACATTGGCAGTTGAACTTCAGTTGCTGCTCGGGCAAAAATTTCACTCGTAGCACACTGTATGGCGTATGCCCGTCTTTTTTTTCCAACAATGTTTATTCAGTAAATATTTACATGATACAAATATAATATATATAAATCTGGGATCTGAAAACAAGCCGAGGCTTATATAAATTCATCTCCCTATGTCCGTCTTTAATTAGCCCAGGGTAGGCATAGAAGCGTAGGACGTTAAACCCCATTGCACCCATTCATTCATTTCCGATGCATAAATCATAATCCATTCAAGATATCTTCATGAAACTTTATACAACTATCAACCTGTTGCAGTAGTATTGCCCTTTGCTATTTTGAAATTTCTCAGATTTCTATTTTTGTGTTTCCATGGAAACAGATCCGACTGAATTCACCAAAGTACATTGTGATTTACAATACGGTACATTACATAGTGTCCAAAAATCGAGCCATTCCTGCAAAATAACCAATATTTTTGTCAAACAATGTCACGGACATTCAGCTAAGTGCCATGTTTACCAGAGACAACCCATATTACTCCCATCAGAGAGAGAGAGAGAGAGAAAGAAAGGTTGGAATTTAAAGCCCATGTCCGTTCGTCCGTCCACAATTTATATGTGGACACTCTATATATTACAATTTTTATCCGATTTTGACGAAACTTGACATAAATATGACTATCTCCCAAAGATCTCGGTTCCTGTCGATAATGTCATGTATCGGACAATAACTTTATGGATTATGGCCCCTGACTGTACGAAAAATCAAGTTTTCAGCTTGTGGACACTCTAGATGTCACAATCTTTATCCGATTTTAAAACACGTTTAAATGCATCACCGTTACGCTCTAATGTCGGTTGCGTTGGAATTTCGTGAAATCAAGACAGAAACTGCGAGACAAAATTACGAAGGGTGTGAACCATCTAGAAGTGACAATTATTTATCCGATTTTGATGAACTTATAACCCAATGATCTTGGTTCCGTTCGATATTTGCGTATATCAGACTGTGATTTCCTGAATTATGTACTAAAAATCCCTATTTTCCTATTTTTAAGCTTGATCTCTATCCATTTCTTGGAAAATGTAGGCGTATCTTGCGTGACAACCACTTGTTGGCTTTATAAGCCACTGGCAGTGCCGACTGTGTCTTATTTGCCCCGGTGATCGGAAAAAAAGTAACAGGAAAAAAAGTATCTGTTTTTGCTAGGAAAAAAAGTATCAGGAAAAAAAGAAACAGTTTTCAAGTTTTTTTTATTAAACAACTGTAACAAAGTATGATATGGTATACAAGCACTATGCATTGTGACACGATGTCACCTTTGAAGGTGTTGGACAAGTTAAAGACATTTTTCCCTTCTTTTTGTCCCTTCTTTTTGGTCAGTTCTCAAATGTTTTTGTTTAATCGGATATTCTGTCCGATTCCTGTCAGAAGGTCTGAGATGGAAGTGTTGCCTTCTGTGTACTGGGTACACAGTGCCTTCAGTCTGCGTTGAAGGGCCTCCATGTTTTTCTTCCTTCTTGTTCTTGACATAACCCCATAGGCGGCCTGCTGTGTCATGGTATTGGTCATGCTCTTGTCTTTTTAAAACCAGCTTATGGTCTTCCACACTGATGGATGTTGATGGCCAACTAGGTTGAAGAATTCATTGTTCCATCCTTCACACGCGTTGTTTGTCCGGGATGCCCCCTACAGTGTTGCTTGATGAACATTCCACGTAACTGGTGGGTAGGAGGGTGGTGTCAGTCTGAGGCGGAGTGGGACTAGGGAATCAGGTCTTGCATTCAAATCCCATACTCTAATTGTTTCTTTATATGAAAACTGTTACTTTTTTTCCTGATACCTTTTTTCCGATACTTTTTTTCCTGATACTTTTTTTCCTAATACTTTTTTTCCTACATTCATTTGCCCCATGCCACATGTGGTAAGACAATTCGAAGACTATTCAAACAACACAGTATTTATGAATCAACAATTACTATGGTTTATTTCACTGCGACGTTTCAACAAGATTTTACAAGTCGTTATCAAGCATATAGCACAAAAAAATGTGGCAAATTAGTCTCCCTACCGCCGCAGTTATAAAACAATGTCAATGGAATTTACTGATCACGACAACATTAATACTATCTCAAAGTAGCAAAAATGTCGACCACTTCTGGTTAGTAGTTTCCAGGACATCGGATTACAACAATTTCATGTTACACGACCACAGACCACAGTTACCAAACGATTTCAATGAAGCTTGAAGATTATACATAAAACATAGAGCATATGATAACATCAGTAGAATGAATGAATGAAAGAATGAATGAAAATACTTATAATGCGCCATTTCAAGAATACTGCTCAACCGCGCATGGAAAAATCATCAATAAAACAAAGGTGAATACATTAGTCAAAATTTAAATCTATCGCCGTAGGCTTCATGAAAAAGTGTGTCTTCAGTCTCGATTTGAAGATATCGATTTTGTCTTAAGCTCTAAGATCCAGGGGGAGCCGGTTCCACAAAAAAGGACCATCAACCACGGAAGAGCGGTTTCCAAAGATACGATATCCGGATGGTGGCCCATATAGGAGACGGCTCTCAGATGAGAACTCGGGCTGGCTTATAACTGGTTATAAGGTCGGTGAGATATTGAGGAGCCTGGTTGTTGATGCATTTGAAGACTAGTAGGAGGATCTTGTATCGTATCCTGTATAACACGGAAAGCCAGTGAAGTTTGGCACGGACATGTCGAACTTATTTGTGTTTGTAACCAGTCTGGCTGCAGCATTCTGTACACATTGTAACCGCTGGATGTTGCAGTCGGGTAATCCGTGAGGCAGAGTTTTACAGTAGTCTAGGCAGGGGGTGACATAGGCATTGACTAGCGTGATTTCCGACAGACAGTCCTGATATGCGATTCAAATGCCATGTGCGAATCAAAGATGACTCCCAGGTTTTTAGCTTCTGTTGTTGGGGTAATAACTTGGTCATCAATGCGGAATTCAGGGAGAGACATGCGAGAGGATGCACGTCTGGGGGATATTATATGAATACCTCAGTTTTATCACTGTTCAACTTCAGGTAGTGGGTTGACATCCAGTCCTCAATGTCGTCACTCAGGCTTCAAGTCTAGAGATAGATTCAAGTGCACACTGCTGATCAGTTGGTTTAAAGGCAAGATAAAGTTTAGTGTCATCTGCATAGAGATGAAAGGCCAGGTTATGTGACCTAACAATGTCACCAAGCGGAGTAGTGTAGATGATGAAAAGGATAGGCCTAATCACAGTATCCCTGAGTAGCCAAAAATTCGACACTTCCGGTTAGTGGTTTCTGAGATATCAGGTTACTACACATTGTAAATATTAGCCAATATCCATGAAACTTTCAGAATATAACATTTACATGTTGTAAATAGCCACCGCCCTTTCAACACCATTGCTTCGAATGGGATAATACAGACGTATTTGGATTCATACGTTCAAAGGCCAATTATCATCAACAGAAGACAAAGAAGGAGCTAGGTGACTAGGAATCTGAATAGTTAAAGAGAATAGCTACGAGAATATAGCTAAAACATTGAGATATACTGTGATGTGTTAATTTGTAGCTACGATTGGGTGCCTTTGCCTCCACCTTGCAAACTGAATTTCTTCATTAGTGCATGTAACACCTTAAAAATATGTTAAATGTATACTACCATTACTAATTAAACACACCTAGGCAAATATAGTGAAACAACATTCGTATATCTTGTAATCAAAAGTTTTTCTTTTGTTTTTATTAAAATTGACACCACGCGTAACACACTATGTGTAGTTATATATCACGTATCTTGATTGGCTGTTGTTCACGACATTTATTTAGCCCCGCCTTCATGACATAACTAGACGTCAATTTAAAATATCTTGCAACACGAGGAGCAGTCCATTCGCTGATTACACTATTTTGCTTGAATAACGTTTTTTAGGACTTCGAATTCTGTCTTATGGTTTGGATTGTTCGTACTTGGTTTTTATTTTATTTGTATGAGTGTCCGACTGAATTGTAGTTAGATATTGCAGAGATGTAATGAATAAGGCTAATCAATCGTTGTTTTGAAGAAAAGATTGACAGTTTTTCTTTTTGAAGTCCAATCTGACTCGCATCCAAGATATCCGCCCAGTACTATGGTCAATTTACCACGTTCACTTATGCCCTTTCCGATTCGTAGATAGACCGTAGATGATTTTTGATGTTCGTAAGTTATTTTCGGAACGAAACCTTTCGTGACCAGCTTCATATGATTCCGATTCGTAGACGGTTCTTGAAGTTCGTTAGTGATTCGTACTTGGTTCTTACAGATTCGTATCGTTCGTACGTAGATGTATTGTTAACCCTTCGTAGCCCTTCCTTATCACTGTTATTCGATTCGTTAACGAATACTGCCAAATATCGTAAACCTTTCGTAGCTTTATCGGCATTATTCGCAAAGAACTTGGGGGATTCGTTACTGTATTCGGCATATCCGTACTTAATTCGTAACTGAATCGCTTCAATTGGTATAGATGATTCTTTCATTTCGTAGAACCCTACCTTCACACCCGGCATATAATATGTTAGCTTCGCAGCTACTCCAGATTCTCTACGATCTTTATGATATTTTTGCCGAATCGTCATTATGCGGGATTATTCCTAGCCCACGCCTGCAGGACAACGCTACGCACAAATTAAAAATAACATCTATCAGTTGCCCATACTTATGCCAAATTTATTGTTATCTTTTTGATAACCAGTGGCTGTACATAATGATCACAAACCTCTTCAACCCCTACTCTCGGCATCAATGCCACTACAGCGTATGTTTATGAGATTACAGTAGTGTACGACATCACTTTGAAACATGCGTAGCAACGACTTAATCGTACAAGATGCACTCTCAAATTAACTCAATGGATATGATAATGATCTCAAAGGAACTGTACCAGAGAGGAAATACAAGCGATTCTGCAGAGTCTCTTGAATAGATGACCAGAATCACGTTCAGAAACTCCTTTGACAGTATTGGGACATCTAAGATCAACTCTCAGACTAGGATGGAATCATGTTTAAAGGACTTGGGATCTTTCCCAACGTTTACGTGCAATAAAGCTCAAGATAGTCCACGAATCACATCTAGGGCTCTTCTTTTGGCCAGATATCAACGCCTAAGTAGAAGAGCTGGTCCAAAACTGTTCCAAATGCCAAGACTACCAAATCAAAGTGCAGGACCTCTCAAACAAACAGTTACTACATATCTACCCTACTGTGAAGTTGGAAGTCATCTGTTCGAACTTGAAGGCAAGAAACACCTGATCGTCGTAGACTACTGCTCTAGATATCAAGATGTCATCGAATAGCAATCAACGAGCAGTAATTAATGCCATGGAATCCATTTTCTCCAGTCATGGTATACCGCAGATTCTCAGATCAGATAATGTTCCCCAATATTCTTCAGAGGAATTCAATACATTCTGTACCTCTGATGGTATCGAACACAGAAGTTGTATTCCTCACTGTTAACGCAGTAGTCGTAAAACGGGGAAAGCTATACAGGCGTAAATCACAAGATCGCCGCTTAGCCCTACCAAGAACACCGCTGAATGGAATCACCTATTCGCTGTTCCAACTATTAATGGGAGGGAAACCCAGAATCACGCGGCCAGAAACCAAACCAGTTTTAAAGTCTATATTAATACACGAAAGGGGATTACCGAAACAATTAAGAAAGGAAAACGACAGACCTGTTATGACATTAACAGCGGGACCAGCAACAGTACTAAAACATGATGATAAATTGTGGTATTGCGAAAATTTAGAACCACACCTAACGTGAATATTGATTTGGATTACGAATTTCTAGTACCGGATTGAGAGTCAGATGATTAATAAACCATCTGTGAAAATTAGGAGCAAAACCAAACGTGTTGAATGACGAATTTCTATTACCGGATTGAGAATCAGATGATGAACAAACCAATGGTGAAACCCTTTTAAAACTCCCAACCTCGTGAACATTCACTTTAAGACCAGCGATAAATGTGTCAAAAGGTAGTACAACAAAACCTGTGCAAAATCAAGTGCCAAATCATAAATTGAAAACCTCGAAATAAACTGTGCCGACTAAAGAACCAGGCATTCAAGTCGGTCAGGTGATACTCTGCCCTCTAATTGTGAGAATGTTTGACCTATTAATATCATTTGGCTAATCACAAATTTAGTTGCGTAAGTTGTGTGTTGTAATCTCGTTCATCATGAACCGATGTTTATGTACATTCATCTCATGTCAGCAAAGTCTTTTTTGTGGGCGTTTAAAAGGGTATCCTAATGTGATGTAACTTAATTTGTTCATTTTATCAGATAAGTATCTAGTATTATTGGTAAACTAACACACACACACACACACACAAGCACAAAAACAGCTCCACCAAATGTGATTGCAGGCGAGTGAGAATGAATGAATGAAATGGGGTTTAATGTCCTACAATTATGCACCTAACCTGGGCTAATGGAAGACGGGAGTCGAGTGAGAACTATGGTAAAGCTGCAAGCACTGGGCCAAAGTTATATGTTGTTGTTTTTTTTAAAATTGATTTGGTTTACATTTTTTCTGTATTTACAGAACAGACCCTCAGTGTCGGACACTTTATGCTACAACATGTAACCCAACAGAGACATTACAGAGGGATTCTGTGAAATGGTGTGCTGATGTCTTCGCTGACCCATACGTTAAGGAATGTTACTACAATTACAGAAACCAGAATGGTAGTGCTGTGCTGTCGGATTTCATTAACTGCCATCAAGCAGTATGTACTACACAAATACCAAGCGATTTTTGTAATGATGTTGCAGCTGGGTGTGGGGTTGACAAGGTTCCTGCAGACGCAGGATGCCCCCCTGCTCCTCCTCCTGGTAAATAACTCCAAGGAACATTTCATAATGAATAAATGTTTAAATATGTGAAGACGAGTTCTCCTTTTGTTTTATATAATAATCCTACAGTCCCCAGACACACAGACAAGAAATGAAACGAAATGAAATGGGGATTAACGTCCTACTGGCACACAGACAAACATCAAGCATATACCTTCCCCTATGTACATACACCTTCTCTATTTAACAAGATAAATTAATTAGCCTGTAAAACTGTCTTTTTTATTTCAATTCTCTACTTATTTTTAAATAAACACCAAGTTAGTACTTAAGGCTACATCCTACAACCTTTCAAATAAAGACTATAAAGACATAAAGAAATTAAGCAATTTAAATCATATCTAATTTATGCCATGCAACCCCCAAAGTAATGAAGAACACCCTCATTAATTACTTGATGATCTGCCTGAATATACGGAGGGATTCAGATTGTTAAGGGGGCCCAGTTTACATATTTACATATTTTAATAATGATTCTTTTATCGTTCCATTTTATTGTCAGCCAATACTCCATATGTGATAGAACTGGTTAAACACATTCAAAATATAATATTTGAAGACACCGGAAGTGACGCAAGCGAAAGGAAAACACGAGTAATCGTTATTCGAAGGTTAGAGTGATAATAGACGAACAGCTGTAATAGCAGTGTGGGGGGATATTTGTTCGAACCAAACAATGCATAAAAAGAATTGATTATCACAAGACAAGAGACGAATAGACAAAGTCCGTGCATTAGAACCAACGTTATTCCAGCTTATAATTAGCCTTAGTGGAAAATGCGCATGACCGAACTCTGTCAAGTTTAAACATTCTACCTCAATTAGCTAGGGGAGTTATGTTCCAAAGTCTTGACCAATCAAGTTATCGCTCTGATTACCCCGAGCAGAAAATGCTCATTATCGAACCACTCTCAATTAATTAGAACTAAAGCTATTGTTTCACAAAGCATCAACCAATCAAATTGTTTATCTCTGCTTATCCTTATCTTCAAACTCCATTAAGATATTCCCCTTATAAACATCTAAACCATGTTTGAACATTCGAGCTCGGTTAGAAATGAAATGAAATGTGGTTTTATGGCACGTCAGCACCAACCGGGCTATATTGCGCCAAAAGCTCGGTAAGGAAAGTTATTGAGGATATTTGAGTTAACAGTCCCCGGTTTGTAATGATAGAACCAACACTCAAAATAAAATAAAATTTTAGAATCAGTAGTTGGTAATCAACTATTGCTAAACTAAAAAGAAATCATAATATATTAGATTGCTGGGATTTCAAATATTGAATAAAGTTCGTGCTTGACAATCATAATATCTATGCTAAACCTCCGCACTATTACTATGATATGTAAACACCTTATAAATTAAAGTAAATTTGAAAAAATGTACATACATATCTTACTAAGCCATTCGGTCATTCCGCACGACATTGGTCATATAACACGAGCCATTTAAATCTTCATTGAATGGGATATTACGATTTAGAATTCGAGTGTTAATAGAGAAAAACCTTGGGAAAGAATTACGCGTGCCAAGTTTGTTACTCTTCGACCTCAAACTATAAAGTGACGCATTCCGATGACGAAAATTCATAAATTTTTCCTTTTCCAAGTACGATAGGACTGGCGCAATTTTCGTACTACTTTTGTTTTTGATTTGCAATAAAAGGCCGCCATCTTTTCATTGATGACGAGAACACATTCAATATAATATGTTAAAATAGCTCTCGATATTTACCAATGACGCTACCGAATATCCCTTTATTGTTATTTATCGATATTTCTAAATATCTTTTTTTTATTTATCAATGTTATTGATCGATCAATAATTCTTAAATAATATTCACCTTAATATGAATATATATAAATAACATCGATAATAATTTTAAAGAGCACATAAGATCATAATTTTCTATTACATATTATAATAAACAATGATTACTAAATCCATTTTACGGAAAGTTCTAATCAATCTAATTAAATTTAACTGAGCTATTTACGTTTTATTATGGGCCGGCAAAAAACGGTTTTCAAATTTTCATGAACGACCTTAATCCGGTTGATTGGCTGATGACGTCACAGGCACTACACATACTATACACATTATCTATCCAATATATCACTGCCTGTATAATATATCACTGTATACACACCAACAGTTAACACGTGTGTATTGTCGGTAATCATTAGCTCGTAATTATGTAAGCTACATATCACTATATAATTCAAAGCATTTTCGAACGCAGACCTTTCTCGTCTTGAATTGTAATAGATTTTATTTTTGACTAGAATAATTCCGAGTGTATTTCAAGGTGCCGAATTATCGTTGTATTATTGTGTATTGTGAAAATTCCAGCAGAGAAAAGGGGAATAATGTACCGACGTTTCATAAATTTCCCAAGGACGAAATATTACGGAAAGAGTGGATTGCGTTTGTCAACAATTTAATTCCGGATTGGCGGATGCGGGTCGTTTCATCCCACGACCGGTTCACACGGGGCTGTTTAATCCCACACCTGATTTTCTATCGGGCTGTTTCATCCCACTTGTTATTATAGAAGCAGTTAATAAACTGAGTTGTACTTATTGTCTGTTAAACACTTCCGGATTGCGTTTGTCAACAATTAATTCCGGATTGGCGGATGCGGGTCGTTTCATCCCACGACCGGTTCACACGGGGCTGTTTAATCCCACACCTGATTTTCTATCGGGCTGTTTCATCCCACTTGTTATTATAGAAGCAGTTAATAAACTGAGTTGTACTTATTGTCTGTTAAACACTTACTTATTGTTAAATAAACGTGTACTTTATTGTTTATTATCAAATAAACACACCATTAATTGTTATGACGCGAGAGTTGATATCTGTCGTTTGGGTCTCGGATATACGAAGTTTGGGACTCTGGTATACGACGTTTGGGATATATATATTTATTCAAAACACGAAATAAAATATTTATTAACAAGAAACACGTGGTTAGTATAAGGCTCAACCAAGCGATAAAACGTTAGTTGCACTTACGGTTCTTTGATAATCATCGTTTCTCATGAAATTATATAATATTTATTTAAAACAATAATATGCTTATGACCTACACAAAAACAAAATAAATATTTACACGGCATGCAATCTTTTTTTACAAGCCCCTAAAAATTGTTAATAATCAGTGAGAAGCACCTTGACGACATGCTTGTCGTAGATGTCAATACAAATCGATAAATTGGTGCGAACAAGCCACTGGTAGGTCAATCAAGCTCGTTAACTATTTGATAAAAACCCCCAACAAAGTATTACTAAATATGCACAAATTTTCAACAATACATTTTGGCAAGTTTTATATACTCGCAGATAAAACAAAACAAAGGACAACTAGTAGTGTTAATCGCGGTCTCAATAACCGCCAATCACCTAATTAAATAAATGCCAATTAAATTCTCAATTGAAATAATAAACGATAACCTGCCTTTTTTTTTAAAATCTGGTGTTGATTATCGAACCCATTCTGCTCAGCGAGTTAAGATTATTGACGACAATTGATTGGTGAATCTGATTGTTAAAGGGCTTAAAAACATTGAATTAATTTAGAATTGCAAAATGCAAAACGTAATTTATTATTCGTTACATATAAAAAATCTTAAGTCATTTATTATTATTCGTTACATAATAAACCTTAAATTAATTTAACTAACTGTGCACATTTTCTGATATGGTCTGGTTATTTGAGCCTAAAAAAAGAACACAGCAAGTCTCCAATTGGTGCATGCACGCTTCCCTTTGATGACAGTTATATCATGGCATCTCATAGGTCGTATATACGATTATATCACGGCTTCACATGTTGTTGCAGGGCGTGTTACAGGCCAGTACTACCGGGACAACATCTTGACAGTCCATGTTGTGCCGCTCGCACGACGTCATGGCCGCCGTTTCATCTTCCAGGATGACAACGCAAGATGTCACAGGGCCAGGATCGTTACAGGTTACCTCCAACAACAAAACATCACCACATTACCTTGGCCAGCACTGAGTCCAGACCTCTCCCAATCGAGCATGTCTGGGACATGCTTGGACAGAGGTTACGTCAACGTCAACAACGTCCTGCCAATGTCCAAGAACTTGCTGCTGCGTTTCAACAGGAATGGGACAATCTGGACCAAAATGACCTTAGACGTCTCATTAGGAGTATGCCACGTCGGATCAATGCTTGTTTGGCAAACAGAGGAGGATTTACCCGTTACTGACTTTGTTGTGATGCTGTGGTAACTTTGCTGTTTGACCCCGGGTATCATTTTACCCTCATAATGGTCAGTCTGTGCCTTACTTAGTCTAACGGTCATTTGGAATAAATCGATGAATGTGAACTTCATTTCATTTTGTCATTTGTTTCTTCGTCAGTTTCATTAGGTGACTTTAATAACACTTAAAAATCAAATATCCCCTACTTTATTTGAATAGTATATATTGGTCTGATGACCTAAGCTCATTATTGGAGTAACCTTTCTTGTTAGTAAAGGTTATCCAGACTCTTGTTTTTTGGTAGCACGTGGTTGTGCACGCTAATAAAGATGGGGCTGAACTGTGGTCATGCTTTATGTCATTATTATTTGATCCTGGTTAACCTGTAACACCCCTACGGGTTACGACAGAGTGGGCCATGTGGACAGAAGCCCCATATAGTCGTAACAATACTTTTCGGTAAAGGCGCTTGTTTTTTTATTGCCATATATTTAAAGTTACATTATTCAAGATATAGATAAGAACTAGCCATTCGTGCTATACTAGTTCGAAAGTAGATGATGTAAAATGAATAATTTGAAAATTTCATTCAAATTACTCTATTGCAAGCGAAGATATTGGCATTTAAAGATTTGGCCGACCTGTGCAATAATTTCAACCACGGTCCTGGTTGATCAAAGCTAAGACTCGAAGCGTATAGGCGCGCCATATTTGATTTATCACTGAAGCGTTTTAATCTGTTTATTATCGGAGCAATCTGATGCCATCCAAAGTTGATTATGCCCTGGATCAGTTAATTAATGTCTAATTAATACTTTAGAAAACATTTCATGCCCAAATAAAGACCTGCACTAGGCAGATTTAGCTCTTGAATAATGCATGTTTAACCATTACCGGATTTATGATCTATGTTACACAGAGTTCAGTCCACCATTATTGTGCCGCTATTCGCTATTTGTTTTCTTTTCTACTGTCTAAAATTAACTGTTGTCGACCAGGGTTCTTCTGAACTTGCGGTTTAACGGGTACGCGTTAGATCAAAATGTCTGACATTGAGTCAAGTATAAGTTAGGTCCCCCCCCCCCCGTGTAACCTTGTGGGTTTTCAACTTGTGTAATCAATCATTATCATAAAATGTACTTTAATACATAAATTCCATTAAGTAATAGATCTAAATACGGTATTTTACATTGAGTCGTGTAGATATACGTTCATAAAAGGGAAGCCTCGATGGTTCAGTGAGAGAGGGAGAGGGAGAGAGAGAGAGATAGTATGAGAGGGAGAGGTTCAGCGTACACTCGACACAGACTATGTAATTTCAGTACTAAGGCATTGTTCATAATGCGTTTCAGCGCCATTTGTAAGAAAGAGGCTAGACCTAACCCACAAGTCATGTCAAACGTTGCTGGGGATGGGTGGGTCTTTTACAATTTTTGAATGTTTGTTATTGATTGGTGGGGCGCCTAATAATGACAATACAATGCATAATGCTGAGTGCGAGTGGTGGGGCGCCTCATAATGGCAATATAATGTATAATGCTGAGTTCGATTGGTCTTGACGATGCGACGCTGATCTTTGCCTAATTGGATTGGTTGCCTGGAAATGCTGTCATAGTCTCCCACTCTGGCTACAACCGATTCTCTGTGCCACATTCCTCCGTGTAAAACCCTGTTGAAGCCACGCAATGACTCATCCCCTGTCAAATTCACTCAGCTGACGTCTGACCATGTTAAAATTTCAGCTGAGAGCAGGACGATCAAGGGAGTGTTTTTATGCAAAAACTGTTCATGGAAAAGGCATAGTATGATAGTGCACGTGAAAGGTCATTCTACTTCAAAAAGTCGTACCCTAACTGCGTTTGGGCGATGCAAACACTTTTGTGGAGCCTTGTTTTGAGCTTAAGTTTATGGTTTCTAAGGAGACTGTCAAAATCGTTTTGTTTGAAAATGACACATGACACATGGCGTAATAAGTTTCGTAACGTAATGTAAAAAATCTGGAAATCTGTTTAAACTCGAATGATATTGTTAGGCAGTTTGGTAAATTTGCTTTCGTTGCGGCAGTGTTTGGTTGGGGTTAGGTCTAATCAAACGAAACACTGCGAGGCGTATGTAAAAGTACGGTAGCAAAACTTTGGAATAAGAAAACAGCATAGTAACAAACGAAATCCAACTAAGTGCTCTTGGTGAAATTAAATTTTCAATGACGAATTATACATGGTTTCTTTTTAGAATTTATAGCCGATTTTTACAAATTCTTTAGAATTAAACTGATGTTTCCACCCTGGAATTCAATGCCACAATGACTGTAACATTCAAAGTCAGAGTCGTGCAAATCTTGGGTTGGACCCCCATGATGATCCCAAGCATCACCTGCTTTCCATGCGGCAGCTATTGGTGCGTTTGGGCGTCACGTGTAACTGGAAATGTTTCTTCTGTTATGTTCTATAGTGACCTTTTTCGTAGTCATTTGCATATTTTAGTATTATGCCCCCATAATCAAAAAAAATCCTACTTTTTTGAATAGTATATTATACAGCCTTAGTATTTAAAGGAGAATGAGCATAACAATAAATGTAAACCATAACTAAACTATGCGAGGCGTGTCGACTTGACATCGCTACAGTATTAAATCTAGTCAAAATAGCGGGCTCTGGATGAATTTCCGAGGGGAGGGAGGCCAGGGTTTGGGCTTTCTCTACTACTACTACTCACTGTAAAATATGTTAAATAAGGGTTTATGTTATGATTAATTACACTTTCTCCACGGTTTAACTATCTCCATGGTCAATTCCGTATGAAATAAAATTACCGTTATTATCTTCTTTCCCGATCTAATATTTTGAGCAAACATACAAAATATCATAAGTTTTTGTTGGCCCAAAAGTTATATTAAACGGACTGGTATATATTATAATATATAGAGAAAGAGAAATGGGGTTTAACGTCCACTCGACACAAACTAGGTCATTTCGGGACTAACATGGTTTAATTTTATTTAAATAATTCCCTTTAGCAGTGGGAGGAAACCGGAGGACCTGGAGAAAACCCACGTACAACCGGGGATTTGAAACCACACCAGTTGAGGTATATATATAGAGTGCGGACAATTTTTTGAAAGAAATGTTTAGTGTGTGCCGAAGTAAGTATTCTGAACTTGGGGGGACACTAACCACGTGGTAGGTTATTCCACTATGATATGATCAATTTATTTCTATGAAATAAATGCCAGAATGAAACGGTTTCTGTGATCTTATTCGAAAAATTGGTAAAATTTGATTAATGGTTAAAGTTCAAAAATATAAAATGAAATGGGGGTTAACGTCCAACTGTTCCGCTCCCTTAACTGGGCAAATGAAAAACGGCATCACTGACCAGGGGGAACGACACCGGAAATCTGGATGAACTTTCTCGGCCAATGCACCCGACCTCCAGGCTAGCGAGCTCACTGACTTAGCCACCGAGATCCCCCTATTAAGATACTGATGATGGAACATAAATGGGTGTGTATTAATATAGGCAGCTCAGCATCAGAAAAATGTTTCTGTATAATGGACTAAAAAACAGATAACACGCAGGATCTAAAGATGAAGAGTTTTAATTTATTGATTTGTCATTTTGCATATATATTAAAAGTCCAGAATAATTGCACATGGGTTTCATTGACATTTTAAAGGTATTTTAAAATCAATCATGTCCTGTTGGGCCGTGTATTGTAAATTTTGTCTGATATGTAGAACGAGAAAGAGAGAGGGAGAGAGAGAGAGAGGGGGGGGAGAGAATGGGATTTAACGTCCACTCGGCACAAAGTAGGTCATTACAAGACTAACATATGATTCAATTTTATTTCAATAATTCGATTGCGGGTCGGGGTTTTAGCTGTGGGAGGAAACCGAAGAAACCCACGAGGTTGAACAGGTGACCCTACTCCTTGTCACGTACAACCGAATAATCGAAATAAGGCAAACTGACACAATAGACATTCAACCCCTCTTTGCTGTGTAGGGTGTAAGCGAGTAAATTGAGCTTAAAAAATCCTTTGCTCCCGCGCATGGAATCTTTGGCGATCTGTGCCCCTGTAGTAGGGGAATGTTTATTAGAAGGATCCAAATAAAACAAAACTTGTTCACATAAATTTAGTTTATGAGGATGAATTTTTGACAATCACCCTGGTAACTACAAAACTATACACATATACACATTGACATTTACAAGAAAGTTGTATAGATAATTAAAGTATTTTGTACATTTTGTGTATTATAAATGGATTTCAAAAAGTAAACATAAGTTTGTGTTTTAATTTGTACATTTTGTAACATAAACCTTGTAAGACTTATATACGAGTTAGGGCCTACTATGCAATTTTTTTTTTCGGGATTGGGGGTGGCAAGCCAGATTGAGGTAACATATAAATGCTCACAGACATCCCTCGCCCCTTAATCTGCATAGTGAATAAAGAGTAAGAGGCTCCGTCAAAAACTGCAAATAGTAGGTGATTTGTTTGAATGCAGAAAACAATAAAAATGACCCCTTGAACACAGAACTCACATCATATAGTCTTCAAAAAGAAACGCATAGTGACATTTCGTTGTCGGTGTACAATCGCCTCACTTCAACTTGAACCGCGACTCGTCGCTGAACCAAACTATCTCCATCGTTGTTGTGACCTTACCCTGTGTGTCTAAACCCATTGAAGCGGGATTTGGCCGTGTCAGCGTATTTCAAAACAACAGCTCTAACGGTATACGCCTGGCTCATAATCCGGTTTCATGTGGGCGTTTATTAATTGTCTGGTCTACGATCCTACGCCGTCCAGCAATTGCTGCTGCAGTAGAGGTCGCTGTTGTGAACCGTTTCCGCAAATGACGATCCAAGACAGGAGTCACACTTGTTTGGCGTTAGTCTCTCTCATCCAAACAAATATTCTACGAATATTAGTCTGGATGGGTCCTCAAATTTGACGGAAAGTCGGTCATTGTCTGGATTATCCAGTCTTTTAAGTTACCACGTACTGAATCTATCAATACAGCTCGCTTGTCAATAATGACAACCTTTAAAATTTTGTTTTTTAAAGTTTTAATTGAAATGGTAATTTTCTCTCGTCATGAATAGACGTATGGCTTCTCACAATCTTCTTAATTCTTCATCGCAATTCATGCTTTTTCCAACGTCTCTATTTTGTTTCTAATAATAGATATGGCAAGTGAATTGTGGGATATATTTCAACCTCGCTTTGTGGAATCTAGCAAATTCGACCCGGCTTCATAAGATCTAGCACTTACCAAGACATTACCCAACAGAATCTAGCAAAATCGGCCCGGCTTCATAAGATCTATCACTTACCGAGACTTTAGCCAATATAGGTTCCATTGCCCATGCGTAACCGGGAGTTTGGTTTTTTATGGGGTATATTATCCAGTAAATTTTCGTCAAAAATTGAGAACCGACCCAGACCCTCCGTACGTTGAGGACTAGGGAGTTCTGGGTGACCGAGACTAGTTTGGCGTGAGCTTGGGCGGTCACGTGTTGAACTTCGCTGTCGGTACCTATCCCAAATGCGAGAAATGGTACTCTGGCAAACATTGAGCAGTCTGGCTATATCTGTCTTGGACCCACGTGCTTGTAACCGACCGATAACGTTTTTTGGTTTATCTACGATCAGATGTGGCATTACTTGGCCTGTTGAGTGTTTACATGTTCAACTGATTTTGAAACCAAAATCCCTGGTATTTTTAAGGCCTTAGATTTCGGTCAATGTGTATTGGTGCAATCAAGCGAAAACACATTTCGGTAAAAAAAATATATGTCTAGTCACATCCAGTGACCCAACATTTAAATCCAACAATTAATTCCATTTTATCCTCAGATAATGGCATTAAAGACTATTTCAAATAATTTTTTTAAAGAAAAATGGCTGTGCGTTTCGTTATTTGAAGAGTAGATATTTGCCCCCCCCCCCAAAACAATTTTTTTTCGGGCAATGAAAAAATCGACGACCTTTTTTTTCTATTAACGTTTAGAGAAAAAATATAACTAACTTATTTCTATGAGATCAACACTGCCCGAAAAGTATTTTCTCGTCTTTTTCTTGTCCACTGCATGCCCGAAAAAATGCCCGAAGCTCTCTCATGATAGATATGCCCCAAAAAACGGTATTGCCCGAAAATAGGTATTGCCCGAAAAACAGGCATCGGGCAGAAAACGACCTTCAAATAATCCAAAGTTTTCTTGGAGGGTCATTCGCCTCTCAAAGAAAACCGGCGCCGCTGTCTATAAACCCGAATTTTTTCGGGCATTTCTAATTTTGCTTCCCTAACTGTCATCGAGCCCTCTTGTAATTGAATTTCGCGAATTTGCACTGAGTTGACTATGGATTAATACATTTTGTCTGGAGCCACTCTACTTTGTGCGAAATTTTTCGGGCATCGATTGTTATTATTTGTGAATGCAGATGCAACAGTCTGATTGGATGATTGGAATTCAGAGTGGGATTTCGGTTACAAGACCATTGAATACTTTTGGAGTTGCTTAACCGGGATAGAATAGCAGAAAATGCATTTGCGGTGATTAAATTTTCAAATTTTTCTCCGGGAGGGTGAGGCCTTCATACCGCGTGACGATTGATTGTTGCTGTATTCCCAGGATGGAATAGCAGGAAAACGCGTTAGCGACAGATAAATTCTCTAACATTTTTCCCAACGGTCCTGTCTCCGTGGACTGTAAACGATTGATTGGAATTCGAGTCAGCCACCTTAATTAGGCTATTTTAGACCACTTTGAAGTTGCTTTGTTCACCAGCTGAAATAGCAGGAAAACGCGTTTGTGGCAGTTACATTTTCAAGTTTTTTCTCCTAACGGTCCCGTCATCGAGAACTGGAAGTCGAGTCAGCCACCTTAATTAGGCTATATTAGACCACTTTGAAGTTGATTTGTTCACCGGCTGAAATAGCAGGAAAACGCATTTGCGGCAGTTCAATTTTCAAAACTTTTCTCCAAACGGTTCCGTCTTCGAGAATTGTTAACGATTGATTGAAATTCGAGCCAGATGTAAAATATTTCAAAATTTTCTTTGGGTGGGGGAGGGATACAAGGTCGCTGCTGTCTGTAAACCCGAAAATTTTTCGGACATTTCGGGTTCTGCCCCCCTAACTGTCATCGAGCTCGAATATCGAGGCACATGTGTCACAAAATCATGTTTTGAGTGAGGGATTGCCCCTTTATAGAGTTAGGTACTGTCTCTTTAATGTATGTACTTATTGTGTTTACTGCCATAGATTGTTTAATGATTATCCAGACATAATAAATGCAGTCAATTTAACAAGGTGTTCTGGTTGTCAATTATAAAGCATGTCATGTGACTGTCTGAAAAGCGTGCTGAGTATGAGTGGTAGTTTGAGGTAGGTTATTAGAGACGTTTCGCATCAGTACGTATACAGTTAGTGAGACGGATACGTCATCAATTTGTGCGTTCTTGTGACGTCACAGCAACTTTCTTTATCCGTAATGCGAACTGAAGGACGGTTAGTCAAGTCACTGCACGTGCTACAAACTAATTTGTGATCTTAGTGGAACGGATATGTCATCAGTCTGCGTGTTCTTGTGGCGTCACAGCAAGCTTTCCTATCTCTTATTCGTACAGAAGGACGGCTAGACAACTTACTACACGTGATCGAAAAACGAGTAAGTAATCTTCATTTTTTTCATAATTTTGGATATAAACAAACTATTTCATGAATTACAAACTTTGTTAATACCATGTAGTCCAAAGAATTAATGATTATTTTGTGTTTTGAACATCAAAAACATGTCTAAAAGGCGCTTTAAAAAGACCCCTATACTAGGACAAAAAATTTGTTTTGTTTCTTCGACACGCTTTTATCCTGCAATGGATATCAATCTGTTAAAAGAAGTATTAGCGCAGTGGTACCCTGTCCAAAATTTAAACATAGGTGATCAAGGGCCATAACTTCGTCTCATGACCTTAAACACTGTGTATAAATTTAAAGTCAATCGGATATTAACTTTGGCCTCTAGAGCGTCCACAAAATTTTGAAAGTGATCAAGGGCCATAACTCTGACAGTAATTATCGGAAATTGCTGAAAATCAATAGGCTTCTTCATTTTATGACTTTAAACACTGTGTATAAATTTAAATTCAATTGGTCATTAACTTTAGCCTCTAGAGCATCCACATGCTTTTTTGAAGTGATCAAGGGCCATAACTCTGACAGTTATTATCGGAAATCGGTGAAAATCAATAGGCTTCTTTGTCTTATGACTTTAAACACTGTGTATAAATTTAAAGTCAATCGGATATTAACTTTGGCCTCTAGAGCGTCCACAAGATGTGTTTAAGTGATCAAGGGCCATAACTCTGACAGTTATAATCGGAAATCGCTAGGCTTCTTCGTCTCATGACCTTAAACACTGTGTATAAATTTAAAGTCAATCACATATTAACTTTGGCTTCTAGAGCGTCCACAAGCAATTGTGGACGCCGGACCGACGGACGGACGGACGGGGGCGACGGCAATATACGACCACATTTCAATGTGGGCGTATAAAAATGGAAAGCTGTGGAGAATGAATTAGGCCAACAATAGAGGGTTTTAACGTGCAAGTTGTTCTGTTTACTGTTACAAATTATCAGTGGGCTGATTCCAAACTTTCTGGTTTAGTTGTGGTTGCACGTGTTTTTTCTGCTGTTAAGAAATCGGTCTGCGTGTGTCACTTATACCAGATTTCGTCTAATAGTTTGGATGCAGCTATGGCGGGTGTGGCATGCCAGCAGGGTAAGCTTATTCTTCCGGACACCTGTTACCACTGTTTTTCGTGTATTTTGTACACGGTGAACAGTCCATATGCTGATTACACTATTTTGCCATATTACACTATTTTGCCTATAACGTTTTTTTAGGACTTCGAATTTTGTCTGATGGTTTGGATTGTTCGTACTTGTTTTTTTTTATTTGTGTAAAACCGTTGTCTTAGCAAAAGCGAACAGTCCCGCCATAGAAGTAACTATTTTACTGAATTCTTATTTATTTACATTTTTTGTATATCTGATTTTTAGTGTAACGCATCCAAGCCACCAACAACTGTCCTGTTTTCGCAGACAAATCCTCGGGAAGTTTCAATGCAATACCAAGCCTCTTTAATGAATCTTTATCAAATCTAAATAAATCCACGGACTGATCAACGCTGATATTATCCAGATTAAAATCAACATCTGCATCGTATGTTACAAGGCCATTGCGTCGTGCATCATCATTTTCCAATTGATGAAGAATCATATGTTTGTCGTCATTCTCGATCGCCATAATCAAAATGTTTTCATTAAAAGCCCCCGCCATTTTGACTAGACATACACGAGCAACATATATCCGTTATACGTTAAAAATGCGAAACCTATAATAGCCGTCTAACCGTTAACGGATAGCTATGTGTAACCGTACTTGTTTACGTTGAGGTGCGAAATGTCTCTAATTAAGACGTTACTTTGAATTTGTTAGTCGCTGTTCCTGAAGTGAGGTAGGGAGTAAGCGACATGTCTAATGTCTTATCGTTGTTATATTATATGTAATGTTTAATTGTGTTTGTGAAAAGTCCTAGGCGAATATAATGATAGTCTTGGTGACAAATGATAGTCTTGGTGACATAATATTTCTTGTCTTGGTGACAAATGATGGTCTTGGTGACATGGTGTATATAGTCTAAGCGACTGACATTTGGGGTTAAATGATGACAATCTGTAAGTATTATTATTTTAACGTAGTGGATATAGCCGTATACGCTACCCTATTTACTAACGCTATTGTACCGTAAATCGCAATGACGTATATAAATCGTGTGTGATTGGTTAAATATCAACTTCCGTTCGACGTGCGCAGTTGTGCGACACTGCCGTTCGACATGCGCAGTTGTGCCATTCTTGATTATATTCCACAAGAACGGTAACTTCGTCTTTCAAGTTTGGCGCAGAAGCACGGTTTTACGGAAAAAAACGTAAACCACTGACCGTCTTGGTACTTAAATTAAAAACCAAAATAAACAGAAATGAGCCCTTGACCGAAATAGAATAATATTCTTAATGCTTTTCTACAATTTACATTTATTATTTTATTTTATTTTATTTTAAAACTAATTCTCTTGGTTCTACCGTAGAAATCCAAGTATGGCTATTTCGTCCTATATAAGAAACGGAGAAAGTAGTGAGGTTAGACAAAGAACGAATGGGGGTTGGGGTTGGGGTTGGGGTAGGCGTCATTGCAAAAGCGAAAACTGCTGAAACTGCTAAATCCACGGATCAGAGAACTGCGCATGTCAAACGGAAGTTAAGGCGAAATAGTAAATAGAGTAAAGTGCCGTTTACGGTTGAATATCCACTGCCTTATTTTAAGCTTGTACTTAAAAAGTTGGTATTTTACAGTATGTAGAATGATTTAATTTTAGTACTATAATATCATGTGGTGAAACGGTATACTTTCATATTTGTATATAATTTTGTTAACCAAAAATACTCTTCTCTTGTAGATGGCAGTAGATTATAAAATGTTTGAATAATGTACCGAGCTTGTATCAAGTAGTGTTTGTGCTTCTATCGATATTTGGTGTAGTACAGAGATAGTATCAAGTGGTATTGTGCTTCTATTTACAACAGAATCAAAACTGAACTTTATTTGGATACAGTGGTTCGTCCCGATACATCTTTTCGACGCGGGGGATGGAAATCAATTATATGTGTATTTTGTATTATGTTCTGTTTTTTTTGTTTAGTTACTAGTAATAAATTTTTTTTTGTTACTAGTAATAAATCATGTTAACTGTTTGTTTTTATACGCCCACAATTTCATGTGGACGTATTGTGTCGTCGCCCCTGTCCGTCCGTCCGTCCACAATTGTTTGTGGACCCTCTACAGGTCACAATTCTTGTCCGATTTTGACGAAACTTGAAATATAGCTTTATCACCAAAAGATCTCGGCTTCTTTTGATATTGGCATGTATCGGATCGAAACTTCATGGATTATGGCCCCTGATTGTACGAAAAATCACGTTTTTACCTTGTGGACCCTATAGAGGTCACAATTTTGAGCCGAATTTGATGAAACTTAACGTGCATGTTTATAACCCAAAGATCTTGGTTCCTTTCGATATTTGCGCTTATCGGAACGTAATTTCCTGAATTTATGGCCCCTGATTGTCCGAAAAATCACCTATTTTAGCTTGTGGTCCCTCTGGTGGTGACAGTTTTTATCCGATTTGAAAAACCGTTCGATTATATCATCGTTACACACTAAGGTAGGTTGAGTTCGAATTTCGGGCAAATCGGACCAAAATTGCCATACAAAATGGACGCCGTTTGTACGCGAATACTGTTAAAAAATGGTATATTAAGGTTGTGGACCCTGTAGAGGTCACAATTTTAATTCGATTTTGATGAAACTTGAAATGCATGGTTATAACCCAAAGATCTTGGTTCCTTTCGATATTTGCGCATATTGAATCGTAATTTCCTGAATTACGGCCCCCTGTTTATACGCAAAATCGCCTTTGTTTAGCTTGTGGTCCCTGTGGAGGCCACAATTATTAACCGATTTGAAAAAAACGTTTGATTATAGCTACGTCTACACTAGCAGCATTCACCGTCTAAACTAGCCTTTTAAATGACGGATTTTTCCTAAAACGCGGGTTTTTCAGTTTCTCAATCGTGAAAGCCGGCTTTTTAAAATCCGGCAATAATTGAGGGATTTTTCAGAATCAAAAAGTCGGCTTTTTCACAAAAACGGCAATTTTATGTGTGTAGACGGTAAAACCCGGGTTTTATCGGGTACCCGGATGTCCTCCTTCCCGAACTTCCGTACATTCATAACATTGGCATTGCTTCCGGTTCTAAGATCATAGCCACGAAGGATGTTAGTCGAAAGTGTCTTTGGCGGATATACGATCGTAATCGTCTTGCACGTCATTTTCTCGCCCTCTTCCGTAAGTCTGTCAGCGATCTGCTATATTCCATAAGCTGGGTATATAACTGAACCAAAGTAACCAAAGTAATCATTATTATATTATCTCTGCAAAATTGACTGAAGCCGATGGCGTAATAAATAAACCGGAAGTTCCACAAATAACGAAGGTCGGTGTTCGTCTTTTACCGTTACAAAACTTCAGTCAGTGTAGACGCTACACTTGAAAAAGCCGCGTTTTTAAAAACCCGGCTTTTACTATCCTAGTGTAGACGAAGCTTTAGTCCACCGTTACACCCTAAGGAAATTTGAGTTTGAATTTCGGGCAAATCGGACCAAAATTGCCATACAAAATGGCCGCCCTTTGTACGCGAATACTGTTAAAAAATGGTATATCAATGTTGTGGACCCTGCAAAGGTCACAATTTTAATTCGATTTGGATGAAACTTGAAATGCATGGTTATAACCCAAAGATCTTGGTTCCTTTTGATATTTGTGCATATTGAATCGTAATTTCCTGAATTATGGCCCCCCTGTTTATACTCAAAATCGCCTTTGTTTAGCTTGTGGTCCCTCTGGAGGTCACAATTATTATCCGATTTGAAAAAAACGTTTGATTATGTCGCCGTTACACCCTAAAGAAAGTGGAGTTCGAATTTGGGGAAAATCGAACCAAAATTGCCATACAAAATGGCCTCCGTTTGTACGCGAATACTGTTAAAAAATGGTCACAATTTTAATTCGATTTTGATGAAAATTGAAATGCATGGTTATAACCCAAAGATCTTGGTTCCTTTCGATATTTGTGCATATTGAATCGTAATTTCTTGAATTATGGCCCCCTGTTTATACGCAAAATCGCCTTTGTCTAGCTTGTGGTCCCTGTGGAGGTCACAATTATTATCCGATTTGAAAAAACGTTTGATTATGTCACCGTTACACCCTAAGGAAAGTTGAGTTCGAATTTCTAGAATATCGACCATAAATGCCAGACAAAATGGCCGCCGTTTGTACGCGAACAGTGTAAAAATATGGCATATTAAAGTTGTGGGCCCTGTAGAGGTCACAATTGTAATTCGATTTTAATGAAACTTGAAATGCATGTTTATAACCTAAAGATCTTGATTCTTTTCGATATTTGCGCATATCAAATTGTAACTTAATTAATTATGGCCTTTGATTGTAGGAAAAATCACTTTCGGTATTGCTTGTCCTCTATCCATCTCTCGAAAATGTGGGCGTATCCTTCCTGGCAGTGCCAGCTCACTATCTTTGTCTTGTGATAATAAATATTTAGCTATAGAGGTGGCCGTTCGTCCGTCTTGTAACAACATGGAGTTGCCAGTTTATATGGCCCATGATGCTGGCACTCTACAATGTGATTGGTCCCATGCAGTCTTGTTTAGGTTCACGACAAACAAACAAACAGATTTATTGTTCAACTCATAGCTTAGTGATTCCAAAACGCTGACGGGGGGGGGGGGGGTGACTTGTGAATAAAAAGTAGGGGTCTCGCACAGGGGTGAACGAGTGATAGCCATTGCAGCCTGCGATAAACAGACACCGTCCCACAGACACCCACACCCATTCCCATACTGTGGAAAGGCCGCATAATGTGTATAATGACTTTTCGATCCTCATCTCGGAATTACAAATGTCTAGGTTAGATATAGACGGTAGACCTAGCCAGTGCAACCCAGAACTACTGTGCTACAGTTTTATATTATTTATATGTTTTCACCAAATCTCATATGTAAAATCTTGTCTAGATATCGATGCATTGTGTCTAAGAAAGTGTTCGCTTCGGACCCATACAGAATAAAATGAGGTCAAGTCAATAAAGAATTGTTTAGATAATTTTACAACAACCACTGCAATGGCCACTTTGCAGACCTAGACAAAATTTTGAGAAAAAATGGTCACTTTTGTTCAGAGATGTTTTGTGCCACTAAAGATGTGGTTATTACATAAAGGCCCGGGTCCGGTTGCCCAAAACTAAGTTTTTTTAACAATCCGTTAAACTCTAAGGATCGTTATCTTGCAAACGTGTCGTTTGTTAACGGTCCGTTAAATGTCTATTGCTAGAAAGTCAATTTTATTATCCGTTAGCTAACGGATTGATTAAGTTATTCCGAGAGAAGACTGTTTGTTCTTTGGCTGATTTTTAAATTCAATGTACATGTATAACATGAAACCGACGAAAGTGGGACAACTAACTGTGCAGCCTGTTCACAAAACTTGATTAAAGACAAAAGATAATTTACTACAGAAAACACTATAAAATATTTATTATTTCCTTGTGAAATTTCAGTAAGAAACTGTAGGAAAAATCACTACAGAATATTTGGGGCCATTGTATTTTACAGACCCCCATAATTCTGCAGAATACTATAGAATTTCATCCTATAGAAAATGGAATCCTCTGTAATGTTTTATAAAAAATTACACTGGTAATCTACATGTATGACTTTATGCCATTTAACAATAACGGAGAGGGGATCACGTGGCTAAGTGAAAAGGACGCTGGCCGAGAAAGGTAATCTCGATTTTCCGGCGTGGCTTCCCCTTGTCGTTCGGATGCCGCTGCCCGGGCAAAATTCCCTCCTAGCACACTGTATGGCGTATGTCCGTCTTCATTAGCCCAGGTTAGGGCAGAACAACAGTAGGGCGTTAAACCCCATTTCATTTCAATTATATAACGGTAAATTAACGACACGTTAAAGTTAACGGGGCTCCCAACAACAACATTTTTCTCCGTCCACGGATCGTTAAAAGTCAACAACGCTTTGAGTCCCTGGGAAACATCTTTTTTTTTTATTTTGGCGATGATTTTACAAAAAATATAAGCTCTTGTAAGTATTGTGTTCTATTTCGGCCACTTCCGCCGTCACGCGTCGCCTTTTTCAGTGTAAAGCTACATGTATGGGGGGGGGGGGAGGCGACGTCGGCTTTTTAACACCACGTCGCCCTACAAAATGCGGCGCGTCGCGCATCGCCTTTTCTAAAAAAAAAACTGTACCAGGAGAATTCATTTGCAGTTTAGGTGCCCTTTGGTATTTTATCTTCAATACAGTAATTTATGCTGGACACAAGGAACTGCTATTAATATCCTTTACATAACAAGTAATTTATATAATATCCAGATTATATGTTATATTTTAAATCTCTAATTTAAACTGCCTTGTCCGCAGGTTTATCTTATAGATTTTTGTTTTGCGTGTAGTGCGGTCCTTGTATAAACATTCCTCGACATTTTTACAGACATAAATAATACAAGGATACTCGATGACGAATATATTAGCAAAGGAGGGGGGGGGGGTACTGAGTGGGGCATTCGCCCGGGGCGACTCTTCATGGGGTGGGGGACAATTTATATAATTCTCACCTTGGAGGCGGAGATAAGAAATTACCGGCCTTCGCTTCTCCTAGACATGTAAACCAGGACATATTTCATTAAATAGAGGGGGATCACGTGGCTAAGTGGATAAGATGCTTGCTCGCTAGCCTGAAGGTCGGGTGTTCGATCCCTGCATTGGCCGAGAAAGTTCATCTCGATTTTCCGGCGTGGTTCCCCTTGTCAGTGAGGCAGTCGGTGGGCCTGCCTAGCCGTTCGGATGGGACGAAAAACCGATGTCCCATGTAGACATTGGCAGTTTGAATTCAGTTGCTGCCCGGGCTAAAATTTCACTCGTAGCACACTGTATGGCGTATGCCCATCTTCAATTAGCCCAGGTTTATGGCTGGGTATCGGGTTCAAAATGCGATCTAGAGTAAAAAGTAGAAAATCAAAAGTCAAAAGAGAAAATTCTTATCCAAAATGGTGATTTTCGTGTGGGAAACATATACCACTCGTGCTTTTCAACCTTATACGTCCACCTTTTCAACTTTAATTCGTAAACATAATTTCTACTTTCAATAATCAATTTTTGACATTCGACTTTCAACTTCAGATTTTCTACTCGAGATTTTCTGCTCAACATTTTCTCCATGCATATTACGGAAATAAATTTGATCACGTGACTATTTCTGCATGTCATTAAAATACGATATTTTCCCGGAAAAGTAAACGATTGGGCTCATTAAGTCAGCAACCAATACTGTGAGCGGACGTTTTATGATCTATAGACCCTGATCTTCGAAAGCTGCGGTTAACAAAACACAATGTTTAGCTATAGGAAAGCAGTATAACTCCCCACACTCACACCCACACCCCCACACACACACCCGTCTTGACAAACAAGACGGGTGTCGGTACTGCTTTTCTAGGACGGATTTAAGATTATGTTGAGGACTTTCAAGGATAATCTATGGTGAAACATGATAGAGGGATAGCCACTCTTTCATACTATGCCAAGTATTGAGTGTCCAAAGAAAATGATTTAACAAATATAGCGGTAGTTTGGTAAACAGTGTTTTGCGGTTTAACCGGTAATTAATTCGACCTCTTTTGTGGTGTGTTCCAGTGATTTTCCGAAATTATCTATGGTGGTGCAGGAATGGGTCATAAAGACTGTTTCATTTCGTGCCAATTATTGTGAATCTTCAGTGGTTTAAATAGATTAGAAGTGCGGACAATTGTTATTCATTCGGTACGCTCACTTCAACGGCTAAACATTGTGTTTTGTTAACCGCAGCTTTCGAAGATGAGGGTCAAATTCATAAAACGTCTGCTCAGAGTATCTTCCGCTGACTCAAGTCCATTTGTTTATTTTTCCGGGTAAATACCGTATTTAATGACATGCAGAAAGAGTCACGTGATCAAATTTATTTCCGTAATATGCATGGAGAAAATGTTGAGCAGAAAATCTCGAGTAGAAAATCTGAAGTTGAAAGTCGAATGTCAAAAATTGATTATTGAAAGTAGAAATTATGTTGTTGAAAGTAGAATATTTACGAATTAAAGTTGAAAAGGAAAACGTATAAGGTTGAAAAGCACGAGTGGTATATGTTTCCCACACGAAAATGTCCATTTTGGATAAGAATTTTCTCTTTTGACTTATGATTTTTTACTTTTTACTCTAGATCGCATATTGAACCCGATACCCCGCCATACAGGTTAGGTGCAGATTGCAGAAGCGCAGGACGTTAAACCCAATTCATTCATTCATTCATCAAATAGAGGGGTAGAAATTTGATTTGTCCAAGACATATTTCACGGTTTTTCGATCCAACGGAAAGTTTACGGAGAAATAAATATAAAAAATTGAATAAATTAAATAAATAAGAGTTATTCAGACAAGGTGTAAAATATATAAAAGGTGATATTTTAAAATTTATTTGATCATCAATATTTAGTACCATTTCGCCGTTTGTTAGCTATAATAGTGTATGACTATATCTGCAAAGAGCAGAGAGCAGGGTCCGTATTCAAAGGATATCTTAAGTCTAAGATAGTCACTTAACAACTAGCTTTCACTTAAATATACGTAACTTCCTGTAAGTTAAGGGCAAGTGGTATTCAAAGGCACTGTTGAGTATCAAATTTTCCCTTAAAGTTAAGCTGCCTTAACTTTTAAGTGTAAGTCTTTTAGTGGTATTCAAAGCCCAGTTTAAGTGAGAAATATCCACTAAACTTTAAGTGACCTACGGGAGGTACCTTAAAGTTAAGTGAGATTATAATTACTTCTTTTAACGCTGTAGTAGCAGTCCCATAGTGGCGATTTTAAATGTTAGGGGATTCAGATTGAAACAAAGACAATGTCGCCGAGCGTAGCTGGCCTCATATTACCTTTTTCGTCGGCAGCTTTGATGTTGTGGTGCCATAATAGACCAAAAGGTTATTACCACCGAGATAGTATATCTTTTTCCGATCATCTATCATGTTTGTATACATGCTTCATCATGTTCCGCAATTGTCATATACATGTAATAAAGTTAAATTCAAAGATCTTTATACATTTTAAAAAATTATTTATACTACCGCTAGAAGCAAGGCATGATTTATTTTTTTACATCTCATTCCCATATACATAGTCGATAGTATTTATTCAGTTAAAATATAATGCAACGTGCATCTTTCGTACGTACCATCCGTTCCAGGCCTTTGGAAATCTAAAATGTAGGTACTTACAAATTAATATCTATGAATTTCGCAAATGATAGATTTATAAAAAAAAAAACACTGTATGATTTGTCCAGTCTAAATTAGAAGGCAAAGGCCATTGTGTATTGCTAATAATATGTTTTTTTTCTATTCGTGATACAGTGTTAAAAAATTAAAGTTTACAATATCTATCATTATACTGCCACTATTTATTGTAATGTATTTGAGATGGAATATTAGGGGGAAAAAATCTATGAAAACAGCCATTCCGGCCAAGGATGCACAATATCATAATTTATTCCAATTACAATCATACTATTTTCAAACGTTACAATACGTGTATAATGTTAAACTAAGAATTTAATAGAGTATAGTTGATGCTCTTAAGGGGGCATAACTTGCTTGCAATGTTAGAAATTCGTGATTTTTGGCAGTTGTGGGTAGTCCATATATTAAAAATTCATGCTTTTTGGCGAATGTGAGTTTTCCATAATTTAAGTGTGGAGTTAAGTTTTCACATAGCCAAGCAAATGAAAAATAGAGCCTTTGAATACCGATTTAAGGTATTACACGTCACTTGGTTAAGTGGAAAAATTAAGTATTTTTACTTAACTTTTAGAAAACCTTTGAATACGGACCCAGGTCTCTCTTTCACTTTAGAGTTTAAAATTTCAGGTTTAGAACAGAAATTTAAAATATCAAATCATAATCTGGTTATTATATAAATTTCTTGTTATATAATAAAGGATATTAATGGCAGCTCATTGTATCCAGCATAAATTACTGTATTGAAGATAAAATACCAAACGGCAAATAAACTGCAAATGAATACCCCTGGTACATGCGCATTAGGAAAGACGACGCATTTTTTTGAGCGACGTCGTTAAGCTATAAAGAAAAAAGCGATGAGCGACGTGGTCGTAAGAACTAAGAGTTCCACAATTCTCGCATTTATACATTATTATACACTGAAAACAAAACTAGTTTTGAAGTATATGTACTCACTCTGGCAATGTTATCGGGCATACACAATACACTGTCGGGCTACAGCCTACTCTTAGTTTGAATTCCACCCGCAAAGGACTCTTTTACGTACATGCCAATGTGTCCGCTCCGAACTTCTAGATTCCGATCTGGTCAGATCCACCGCCCTGCACCCCCGACAAGACAAAACTACGTCGGAAAATCCAAAGGGAAATTTCTCTTGCACCAACGGGCTCCCCTGTCCTAGTTGGCAAGCCAGTTCCTTAATCATTAATTTTTGATACATTTCTCTGGGAACAGTTCAAATACCCCCACCCCCTCCTTTTTATGCGCGCGTGTAATGTAGATCATTTTATTTTTTATTATTGTCTTCCAGTTGTTGAGCTGTCAATATTGTTGATGGAAATGTAAACATACACGTATCATTAGAGCAGCTGGTAATGAATATATCATTGGTTTCCCGTCGAAAGATGTCGATATTCAAATAGAATTGAAATCTTGTTCCTATATAAGAAATTACGGACGCTAAGCCATGCATTTCAACTACAAACTAAGCACTAGCTAGCCGAAAATAATTACACAATGTGGCAGGTAGCGATAGTCTTGCTAGTATCGCCGATCGTGGTTCATTCCTTCGATGGTAAGTTTGCGTAATTTTGCATTAACTCGTATTATAACGTCCGTATTTTTACATACTTTTCAGTATATTAACTGATAGAAACTGTGTATTTACAATATAAATTGCATTATTAATCAAAAGACCTGTAATATAGAGCGAAGCGCGGTGCTTGAGCAAAGCTCTTTTCCGGTAACACAGGAGCGTAAATGAAAATGTCAGCCACAGACTGTTGATTAAAACAAATTCAGACCTGAACCGGAAACACTGGGCAAAAAAGGCAATGCGCATGCCAACTTACCAAATCTCGCTGGCGTGGACACCAGAAGCAAATGCCCCTCCAAAAAAATCGGCCGCCATATAAAATACAAAATTGCCACTCAGATATCACCCCAATGGCAGAAAAACGTGTTTCAAAACTTTCTGAGGGAGGACACCAGACAAGGGTGCCGCCCCCATAGGCTCCTATCACCTCCTTCTGGGTCGGCATCTGACCCACCACATGACATTAAAGGGTTCGTTTTGGTCGTCCTTATTCACATTTGACAAAACCTTGTTGGTCTTTGGGGGCGCCGCAACCAAATTACAATGATTAGAGATTTTCTATCTGGTCGCCCTATCCACGTCGCCTTATGATGTTTCGGACTAGTTCTAGTTTAGAGGATAAGGAGCTTCTCATTTTTGGTGTGCTTAACATCGAAATGAGAGATAGCGCTGCCGAAATTGACACACGGGAGCGACGTTGATTGCAGCTCCAAGTGGGTTGAAAACGCGTTTGTGACAGGCTAATTTTCCAAGTTTTCGGGGGGAGGGGCTTCCAGACCCCTACCTCCACGTACACACGCGCACCCCGTTCCGCACTCATTAACTCGGGCATTATATTGGAGGCCCCAACACTCTGCTGTACCCCCACTTTTACAATCTTACATACAGCCCTGCCCCAGACCCCACTTGCGGGGATTCGCGCCTTTGGCGCTCGCGGTCGGTGATCAGGGCCCCCACCATGGTTAATCCGGCGTTGGCTTGGGCATCTGCATGTGTTCTTTGGTTTATAGACTATTGATAATCTTTGGACTGTGGTAAAGCGAAGACTTTTTAAATATTTTTATAGAATTACAACAATACTGTATTTGTTCTAAGCGTAACTGGCGACGAACGTGTGTGGGACCTCAGTCCCCGGAGTATTATGCGATCACAATATTATTATGTCTTTCCTTGGACATTGGATATAGGAAAATGTTATATGAAAATGTCATTTTGCCACTGTATTCGTTTACTTTTTGTGGATTGTCCAATTACGTAATACTTTATTATGTCTTAATTCCTCAAAGATACACTCTTATATCTGTTACAGGTGTACAATGTGGTGATTATAAATGCGTTAATGACCCAAACGTATTTTGCAATACTACTACCAATCTATGTCAATGTGCTCCCGGTTATATTGGAAATGCCCGACTTAGGTGTGTCAACGGTAAGTGTAGTTAGTATATTTAATCAGACAAGAAAACAATATGAACCAATTAAAGTACACAGAGTCGTGCTACTAGTTGTTTTGAATGATCGCAACCGGGCGTGGAATGCATTGCAAAGACAAATGAGGTTTAACGTCCTACTGTTCTCTATAGACTTGGTTAATGAAGGCGGGCATACGCAATACAGTGTGCTATGCGTGATTTTTTGCTCGGGTAGCGGCGCTACGGCCCACACTTATATCGAATTCTTACTGGCAAGTGTTCCTTTACGTACACGCCAGTTTGCATGGAACTTCGGGTTTTCGTAAGGCCCCGGCGACTGAACGAGAAATTTTCAAAAGTCCGCCGCTATAAAAAATTCTATAAATATGGGTATCAAATAAACCTAACCCTAACCCAACCCTAACCCTAATAATATATATCGGCGGTCTAGTGAGCATTTCACCGACTTAACACTGTCCTTGTCAGACCCTCCTTCATACACCGCTGACCAGTGGTAACCGTGACGGAACAAAAAACAGCGAGCCACTGTCTTAGTTACTAAGCCACCACAATCCCCGGAATGTATTAAGAGTCATTCATATATAAATCAGTCCTATGTTTTCTCAGTCATTTGTTTATTTTTGATCTGAAAATGGTGAGAGTCGTTTCTGTTAGGTTTTAGGGAATTGTATTACGCAGACGTTGATTCTAAAATGAAACCTATGAAAAAAAAAATTCCACCCTAAGTGTATTCGACATCGCGTAGTAATTACATATGGCTATGTCAATTGGGTCAGGGCTAGCGTAGTAAAAACCTTTGACCAGGTTAATCCCCTTTACAGGAGTTAAATCGCTAATATTTGGGACATAGAAATTGACACAAATTGGCCGCAATTGATTTACACTCAATCGTTTCCGTTTTCACTCTTATTTTAAATCAGTTATGTTCGGCGAAATATGTCACAAGTCTCAATTGAATAGCAATCGCTAGCGTCTGGTTATTCAACTCTACACCGATAGTATTTAATGTGTTATATATTATGCTCTCCGGATAAGAATATGCCGTCCCCGTTTGGCATGATTTGGGGAACATGTCTAGTCTCGTTCGTCGAGTCACTTGTTACAGGCGGAGTTGGATGGCCGAATGCTTGACAGTATGAAGTAGATGCATCGCGGTGTGCAGTATGGACCGATTGTCGTGCGCGCTGCAGCATAAGGTCTGTTATTGACTTAACTGACGTGGTTTCGATTGCCCATTTGTACGTGACATGGAGTAGGGTCGCCTGTCCATCCTCATGGGTTTTCTCCGGGTCCTCCAGTTTCACCCAACTGCTAACGTCACCTTCGCGCAAGTGAATTATTGATATTTTAATTGAACTATATGTTCGTCTCGAAATGACCTAGTTTGTGTCGAGTAAACGCAGTGCCGAATTTCTCCCCTCCCTCTCTCTTTTGTCTCAAATATTGGATAGAAGCGCGTCTTTTCCCGGCAAAATCACAACATTCAAAACAAAAACTGAATCGTATAGTAGACGTTGTCTCATACCAGATCAACCCGACCAATTCAATCCTTTATTTTGATCTTATTCAGAGAAAGCTTTGTTCCCAAAAAAAGTTGCATTTCTACACTACATATCCTTTCCATTCTTTTTCAGACACAATGCACATTTGCACGATGATGGGTGATCCACACATCATAACATTCAATAAGGAGGAATCTGCGATATTTTTTCCATGCACACAGATTCTGTCGGAGGGTGTTGTTCCAAGAGCAGATCCAGCGCAAAATTTAGATTACCAAATAACAGCCATAACCAAAGAAGTTTACCAAGCCAGATATGCGTCCCAAGTAATGGTTATAGCTCTGTATATTAGACTATTTACTTTTGAAGACAACGAAATAGTGATACGTTGTGACACAAATGGTTGTTGGGTAAGTTCAAACTAACATAGGCTACATGTTTATGATAGGTGTCAGCGATGCAGTGGCTGGGCTAGCTTTGAGTCTAAAACATATTTTCCATTGATTATATTATATTATGTAAAAAGTACAATGTACAAAGTCCAGATACCGGTAATGATAAATTTAAAATAACCCTAAGGCCAAAGTTAAGTAAAAAGTCAAATGTAATGTGTGTCAAATGACAAAAGTTTTATTGGAAAAGGCTGTTTTTTTTGACGTGTCTACATTTTACATTTCCGGCATTACATTTTACATTTGCGCCCTGCCACATATCATTTGTCCTTCACTCTTTCCACATAGCATCTTAAAAAGAGCAATAACTATGATATACAAATGTAGATATCACGTGACTTACTAACATATACGGAAACGAGGCCGAGATCAACCTGGCACACTGTAAGCCAGCACACGATAAGAGTAAATCAAACTGGCACACTATAAGAAATTTACTTACCTTGAAAAACCGATCAAATTTGGATTGTAATGAACTGTATTACCATGATAAAGGAGAGGGGAGGGTATGCAATTTCAAAACACGGGTCATAATAGTAATACGATATTCCAGATATCATGTTACATACTCGTTCCTCTCTGTAAAGATACATTATGGGAGATTAGATAGCGAGTTGGCATTTTCGAGAGATGGATAGAGAATAAGCAATACCGAAAGTGATTTTTCATAAAATCAAAGGCCATAATTCATTAAGATACAATTTAATATGCGCAAATATCGAAAAAAAAATCGAGAAAATCGAACGTTTTTTTCATGCCGGCCTTTATACTCTCAGAGGTTTGATTTATCATGTTATTGCACTTTCGTTTTTAAAAAAATAAAAAAAATTACTATTACATGCGATCAGAGAGTAACTTATTAGTAGTATAGAATTGATGTTTATTTCTTACTTATTTATATATTTATTGCTTTAGCGCATCGGGCCAAAGGCCATCGCACCTTTTTGACTTCTGCCGGTGTGGATAATTAATATATCTGACTTCATAAGTGTTATATATATACATAATGTACAGGTGCTGGAATGTAGATTTTCCTGGAATTTCTCCATATGAAACGGTCGACACTGACGTAATTTAAGTCGTTGTCTGTGAAAACCTTTGGTTAGATTGCTTCGTGATGCTACCAGGAAGTATGCATCTTTAAGCGAGGGTTATTTAGAATTAAAACTTTGGAAAGGGCGGCTCGTATATTTTAGTTGCCTGAGATGAATTCGAAACATGACGAAAATTTCGAGAAATGCCTATATAGGAGAGTATATGTTTGGCCTTATGACTTTGTTTTCTATTCCAGAATAATGCTGCCCCATATCAAGCGATTACCAATTTTGTAGATCAGTCATTGATGGTTGACGTTACACGTGATGGACCAAACGGTCAAACAGTGGTTAATATTCAGGGTATTTTAAACTTTATCTTCTTGGTCCTTTAAAAAATAATTTTACCACATTAGTTTTTTAAGCAGTGGTATACCAGCATCCCAACCCCCGCCCCCAAACAAAGCCAAAATAATATAATAATTACGTCAAATAATTGTCAACTAAGTGTTGAATTGTTTTCATGAATAAAACATCATCCAGACTTTTTGGGGTAACTTTACGATAAAATAAAACCTAGATCATTAATCAAAAGGAAGCGTTTTGTTTACCTTTAAAGATCACAGCTTAATCAACTCTTTAGCATATGAAACAACTTTATCCCAGGTTTTCTGAGTAAAACTCAAAATCTTTACTGTGTTTTTTTTTGGTGTAAAAGCACTAAACAGATTAATTTCTCGGTTCTCAAATCTGACTATGTCTTTTCCGTAAGGACGCCATTCTCAAACTTGCAGCGATTTTTTTTTGGCTGGTATGTCGGTTAGCAGTTATTTGCCAGCTGTCATCGCTTAATCCGCAACAAAATGAATACGTTATTAAATATATTTTAAAAAAATAGCCACAACACCGATGGGTGGGACAAAAAGTCATACAAATCTGGCCCAGCTTCTGGCCTATAACTAAGATAACTAGAACAAAATGACTACTTTATTAAATGTTTAAAACAATATAGGCCAGTGGCTGCCGGGCAGGATACGCCCCAATTTTCGAGAGATGGATAGAGAACGGAAACGAAAAGTGATTTTCCTACAATCAAAGGCCATCATTCATAAGATATCGAAAGGAACCAAGATCTGTTGGTTATAAATTACATGCATTTCAAGTATCATCAAAATTGGTTCAAAATTGTGACCTCTATAATTCAGGAAGTTACGAGATCCGATATGCGCAAATATAGACAGGAACCAAGATTTTTAGCATATAAGCATGCATTTCAAGTTTCATCAAAATCGTATTCAAATATTGACCTCTACAGGATGTGGCAATTTTGGTCCGATATTCCCGAAATTCGAACCCAACCTTCCTTTAGGTGTAACGGTGATATAATCAAACGGTCTTTTAAATCAGATAATAATTGTGATATTTTGGACAATCAGGGGCCACAATTCAGGAAGTTACGCTCCGATTTTCCCGAAACTCAACCTTAGGGTGTAACGGTGATATAATCAAACGTTTTATTAAATCGGATAATATTGTGAGCTCCAAAGGCACCACAAGCTAAAATAGGTGATTTTTAGGGCAATCAGGGGCCATAATTCAGGAAGTTACGTTCCAATGGGCGCAAATATCGAAATGAACCAAGATCTTTGGGTTATTAACATGCATTACAAGTTACATGAAATTGTGGGCGTATAAATATTAGCCCTAACACCGATGGGAGGAACATGAACAAAAAGTCATAAAAATCTGGTCCAGCGCCTCTGGCCTATAACTAAGATAACTAGAACAAACTTTTAAGTTCATTTCAACAAATACACTCGAATTTTAATGTTTTATGCGTGGGAGTGGCTCCAGCAATGGTGTCGATCGTGTAAAACGCCGAATGACGTCATCAGAGCGCAGCGGAGTAACACGAATTCTATCATGAAAATCGTGGACATAAATGTGCATCCCATACCCGATTGATCTTCGTTATTCTACATTTCTAGGAGTTCAGTAAATATTATAGATATATTTGATTTGCAACTTATTGCTTTGTTTAATCATACCAACTATCATGGTGCATTGTAAACTAAGCCGAGATTAATATGAAGAATGCGACCAATCTGACCCCCAAGAGAAAAGTTTACTGTTTGTCGATGTATCATTTGCCGGTCGCTTCACAAAGATCCAAGATGTCAACTCAAACTTGCGTTTGGACAAAGCTCAAGGGCCATATCAATTTTTGCCCCTTTTGGAATGGCTTTCAGCGCTATTTGTAACAAGGTGCTCAAAGAATAAGGCTAGACCTATATTCCACAAGTCATGTCAAACGATGATGCCATATTCTTATTTGGAGAGCATGCGCAATACAAACTATCGTTGTTGACTGGAATAACCAGACGCTAGAAACTGACTCGGTTGAGACCTCTGGCATATTTCGGCGAACATAAACAAATGATAATTCACAGTAAACGGAAACGATTGAATGTAAAACAGTTTATATAAATTCATATTACATTATTATATGTGTTGTGACCCATTTCTGTCAAATTCTAGGTCCAAAATATTAGCGATTTAGCTCCTTTAACTGATTTATTTGGCGTGAAGTCAAAATTAATAAAGGAGGTTTCTTAGTTATAAAAATAAGTATGATGTTAATTTCCAAACACCTACTTTTCTCAATAAATACCGAACCGATTTATTTCAAGTATTTCGTTGAAAGAAAATATGTGAATTGGCATAAAAGTTTAGCTCCAAATATCCAGCTACAGGTACCCGGTACATTAAGTCTGTGCACAGGAATGTGGTCTGAAGTTTGTTGACGGGTTCTTTTTCTTATGACGGACTTGTTTCTTCTATTTATCTCTATGCGTTACCTCTGGTATTAAAACCACTTTTTTTTAGTTATTTTAAGTTGTTGATTAGGCTATATGTACAAATATAAAATGCAAAATAAGTTATGTACAGTAGACGGCATGTCTACGCCCCAAAGCACATGGTCTTGAAAGAAATGTGCAGTTGGCTATTTTTAGATTTGTATTCCTTTCGATCACGGGAATGCAGAGAGTTCAAACGGTGATTTGACAACTTACTTTCTTTTGAAGCCAGTCACATACAAATCGTTCTGCATTAACAACTCTTAGCATTATTGTAAATTTTGTGAGGTGATAAACGAAACCGTTGAACGTTATTGAAAATTTATTTGTGATTTTTAAATTTCCTGTGATCTTCGTCTTATGGTTTTGTGTGTTGCGATCTTCGTACACATGGAAATTTATAATTTTATGGATTTTATTACAATAAAGGTAAGATCCTCCATAAATCGAGTTGTAACTAAAACCAAAACTTAAAGCGTTTTTTTTTTTTCATATTTAGCAGAATGTAACACTGCTAAGTGAGACATTCATTTAGACCGGGCATAAAATTACGAATGCAAAACGATAAAATGGCTATGAGTTATGGGTTGCGCAGTTCTCATTTCAACTCGCAAAACAATAAACTGGCAATGATTTATCGCTTACGTGGTACCCATTTCAACACGCAAAACAATAAACTACGGGAAATTCAGCTTATCGCTATATACCCGGATACAGTCAAATTGGGGTCTGACTGCTGCATATAATTATAAATGACGACATTGTTTTCTCCTTTTTTACGACAGATTATGGTCCATATTTATATTTTAATAATACATGTACGGTGTCTTATGTTCATCAACAAATACAAAAGACGCATAGAAGAAACGGCCCGTACAACTTCCACATATATAAAGACATGTCCTTATACAAAGTCGATTTAACACTCATGCGTCAGATAAAGCCTGGCGGTCCTTGATTATGCCCGTTTGGTTCAGATATAACAACTATCGAGAAAACACACCAATTGAACAATACACAGCGGGTCATTCGTTTTTAACCGGGTCATTCGTTTTTAACCCGTCGGTTAATTAACATACCCGGTACAGAAAACTACCGTCCAAGAGTTTTTCACCCCTAGCGATAATAAACTCACCTTGTTACTTAACACACCTTATCTAGAGTTATAATCCGAATTTTTTTTTTATCGAGATACGTAGGTATTTATCCTTTTACTCATTTCTTATAAGGCAAACGTACGTTTTGACCCTGACTTATTTCTCAGTGTAAGCCTGCGCCTCAAAAAGAGGTCTTGCCTTTAATTATTAGTATAATGACTTCCTCATGTGCGGCAGGTTAGTTTGCTTCTAAAAACACTGTTTTCCGTTCCAAAAAATACAAAAGTAATTTTCTACCAGATGACTATGGTTCTTTTCACCGACACTAGATAATTTCTCTCGGTGTATGGATATAGCTATGCGTAAGTTCAAACAAGGTCGATAGATCCGCAGTGACACTGATGAGAAAATAAACCCATGGTTTGTTTATTAGCAAATTGAAACTGAAACAACTGAGTTTGTACCGAACAATTTTTGACTGATATGTATCAACTTTCTTCACACATTCGGTTTATAATTAGCGACACACAGGTACAGTGGCAAAAATGTTCTACTTCACAGACTGTTAGCTCCGAACAACATCCGCACGAAATTCCAGATTTGGGAACTTGTAAAAGAAAAGAAATAGTACCTGTGCGCGTGCCAATAAAAGAAAACTAAGAGTTTGCGCATAAAAATGTCCGAACGTAGCAGACGCCAGGTCATCTAGTAGTTAGAATAAAGCTATTTCTTCTGGACCTGTCAAGCCAGCAAGAGTGTTATGTTCCTTTAATAATTGTGAGAACAATAATTATTTTTATTTAACTGTAGTTCAACCCTACTATAATATCGCCTTGTTTTACAGAGTATAGAATCGAAGTTAGATTCCGAGCAGAAGACGGCTCAGTAACTATCGTAATTCCACCAGATACAGAGCCCAATGAACAGTTTCCAGGACTGTGTAACAGACCGGTCGACCCCGTAACATATAACGTAGGCCGAGCTGCAGCTTTATCCTTGAATTACAACGACTACATAGTCTACGTTAACATTGGAAACATTAATAATGATTATGAGTAAGATTCTACTTTTTATTTGACTTTTTGTCTGTCTGTCTGTATGTAAATGTATGTGTCTGTAGCACTCCCAGTAATTATGACCACGGACAAGACTGAACAATTTTCGTAGATTCATGAAACTTGTGTTTCCCTTAGAAACATTCCAAATACAATTTCTATTTATTTCATAATCGTGAAGGTAGGCCCCCTTTGCTTACATTAGTTGCGCAATGGACATTATACACAGCACTTCTTACTACAATATTTTGATGAGAATTATTCTAGAAAACCGTGTCGCTTGATACCTTAATAGAACTGGCTCACCCATGTTCAATTTTAATACAGAGTCATCGATCACGTGATTTACTATTTGGGCAAAAATGACGCCTGTCCGCGAGAAGTTCTTGGCGCACACTTTATAATTTTGGTGGGGTTTTTAAAAAGTAAATTCGAAATGTTTATACCGCAAAGTTATTTTTCTATCATATTTCAAACATATATCGAGAATTCTTTAATTGGGATTAACTAGACATTTCTAAATTAATTATTGGGCCTGTCGATCGCGTAGACAAACCCACGTGTATCAAAAGTATTATATTCTAAAATTAGTACGGAGACATGCGCAGTTCGTCATTCCGATCATTTCACCCGTAATCTTACGCAAAAGTGCCTTTACATTGTTTCTTTGCAATTGCGGTCCCATTTCTATTTCAATATGGTTATAGTATTAAATATATTATCATTTATTTGCTTTAAATCGTATTGTTTATCATTGTCCATCTTCACCAAGAATCTTGGTGGCGTAGTCACTTGAGCCGTTAGCAGAGATTAGTGTGGACTGCATTGGAAAAAACTCTGTTTGGGAGATTGGCTCTACGATAGATGCGTTACGAAGATTTCAAGAAAGGGAAGTGACGAACGCAAAAGGAAACACGAGTTATCCTTTTTATACAACTGACCGAAGTGACTAGTGATAACAGATACTGAATAAAATAGGGAATGAAATAGGGTTTAACGTCGTACGCTTCTGCACCTAACCTGGGCTAATTGAAGACGGGATAACAGATACACGGTATGATTTACATAAAAGACAAATATAACGACAATACATCATACTCCGAAACAACAAACAAACAAATAAACAATTCAAAAAAGAGTAAATGGATCCGGGGGCTAGCCGTAAGCGTCCACTGCGCTGTACATTCCCGGGTCTGAAGTAACACAGACTTCACTCAAAATTGAAAATGACCAGGAAAAACATTATATGATGTCAACAGGAGTCATGGTCTACCATATGCTACAAAAAATACTAATGCAAGCATACTGTAGTAAAAATTCCAACTATACAAGTAACCACATCGGTGAAATGTATAAAAGATAGTAAGCTGGCACTGCCAGGCAGGATACGCCCGAATTTTCGAGACATGGATAGAGAACAAGCAAAACCGAAAGTAAGCTGGCACTGCTAGGCAGGATACGCCCACATTTTCGAGAACAAGCAAAACCGAAAGTGATATTTCCTACAATCAAAGGCTATAATTCATTAAATTACAATTTGATATGCGCAAATATCGAAAAGAATCAAGATCTTTAGGTTATAAACATGCATTTCAACTTTCAACAAAATCGAATTAAAATTGTGACCTATACTGGGTCCACAACCTTGATATACCATATTTTAACACTATTAGCGTACAAACGGCGGCCATTTTGTCTGGCAATTATGGTCCGATTTCCTTAAAATTCAAACTCAACCTTCCGTATGGTGTAACGGTGATAGGGTCCAGCATTTTTTAAAATCGGATAATAATCGTGACCTCCAGAGGGACCATAGGCGATTTTTCGGACAATCAGGGACTATAATTCAGGAAGTTATGATCTGATATGTGCAAATAACGAAAGGAACCAAGATCTTTGGGTTATAACCATGCATTTCAAGTTTCATCAAAATTGAATCAAAATTGTGACCTATACTGGGTCCACAACCTTGATATACCATTTTATAACAGTATTCGCGTACACGCGGCGGTCATTTTGTATGGCAATTTTGTTCCGCATTTTACCGAAATTCGAACTCAACCTTCCTTAGGGCGTAGCGGTGATATAATCAAACGATTTTTTTAATCCGATAATAATTGTGACCTCCAGATGGACCACAAGCAAAACAAAGGCGATTTTGCGTATAATCAGGGGCCATAATTCAGAAAGTTACGAAAGGAACCAAGATCTTTGGGTTATAACCATGCATTTCAAGTTTCATTTTAAATCGAATTTAAATTGTGATCTCTACAGAGTCCACAACCTTGATATACCATTTTTTAACAGTATTCGCGTACGAACGGCGGTCATTTTGTATGGTAATTTTGGTCCGATTTTTCCGCAATTTGAACTCGACCTTCCTTAGGGTGTAACGGTGATATAATCGAACGGTTTTTCAAATCGGATAATAATTGTGACCTCCAGAGGTACCACGAGCTAAAATAGGTGATTTTTCGGACAATCAGGGGCCATAATTCAGGAAATTACGTTCCGATAGGCGCAAATATCGAAAGGAACCAAGATCTTTGGGTTATAAACATGCATGTCAAGTTTCATCACAATCGGTTCAAAATTGTGACCTCTATAGGGTCCACAAGCTAAAAACGTGATTTTTCGTACAATCAGGGGCCATAATCCATGAAGTTTTGATCCGATACATGCCAATATCGAAAGCAGCCGAGATCTTTTGGGGATAAACCTATATTTCAAGTTTCGTCAAAATCCGACAAGAATTGTGACCTGTAGAGAGTCCACAAACAATTGTGGACGAACGTCCGGACGGACAGACGGACAGGGGCGACGACATAATACGTCCACATGAAAATGTGGGCGTATAAAAAGGTAGTCTAAAACAATAAAGAAGTGTTTAAATATTCAATTAAATAGATGTATAGTGAATGTATTGAGGGAACATATTCCACCCGTCACAAGAAAAACGCACAAACACAACCGAATACAAATGGGGTGACGTAAATACGTCGTTCTGTTATCAATAACGTCAAAGTTAGAGGCTTCTAGAATATCTTAACAAATTAATAGTTCAGATAACATCTCCAGCCTAAAAACAATTTATCTTCATGAAACTTTGTAAAAAAATTAACCTATTCCAGTAGTTGTGCGTTTGCAAATTTGAAATTTCTCGGATTTAATCATTTTTGAGTTTCCATGGACATCAATTTGACTTTGGTGTGCCATTTTGTTTCCTGAGCTGATCATATCTCATAAAACATTTTATAACTTAAATCGATTTCCCTAATCAACACACATGGACGTCGATTTCCTAAGCGATTACCACAAATCGCCTATAGTTGCGATTTGACAATTTTCAACTACATGTATACTCAGCCTCAAGAATTGTTTACAGCTAAACTGCACATTAACTAACTCACCACAATACATTATGATTTACATGCAAAATAACCGATATTTCCGTCAAACAATGTCACGGACATTAACATAAGTGCTTTGTTAACCAGAGACAATCCATATTACTCCCGTTAGAAAGAGAGGGAAAAAGGCGATTTGACGTCCACTCGAGAGTCAAACCAGTTCATTTCGTGACTAACATATTGCTTAATTTTATTTCAATTATTCGTTTGGGCGTAGGGGTCTTTAGCAGTGGGAGGAAACTGGACAACCCAGATAAACCCAGGAGGTGAAAAGACAACCCCACTCCTTGTCACATACAAAAGGGGAATCGAAGCCACGCCATATAACTTCGGTGGAAGCGGAGTTGAATAACGCTATTTCACACACTCGCACACACGCTAGTTGACTAAATGACAGACCTTATGATACAACGCGCACACTTACGTTAGTGATCTGTTTTACATCTAAATCAGAACATTAGCATTTTTATACTCCCATATACTCAATTTGGTTGTGGACACTCTACAGACCACAGTCTTTATCCGATTTTGACGAAACTTGAAATCAGAAGTCAGATCTCAGTTCCTTTCGATAATCACATGTATCGGACTATTCTCCCACGGATCTCGATTCCTTTCTATAATCACCTTAGGCGTACGGGCTCGATGACAGAACCCGAAATGCCGGAAAAAAAATCGGGTTTATAGACAAAAGTTAGTGACAAAATGGAAATGGTATATACTGGTTAAAAACATCAAGAGGTGACGTCATATTTATGTGGAGGAGATCTATTTGCAGGATGACATCGACGCAATTAATAGGACACAAATATTTACTTTTTTTCATCGACAAATTAAATTCTAAAACCTGTTTTGATTTATTTGAAAAATAAATGAAGACGTTTGAGGTATTTGTAGGTAAAAACTATTTCCTATTCAGTGTAAATGGGTATTAAAACGAGTACAAGGCACTATTCTGCTCGAATGGGTTAGAAAATTTGTGGGAATAAATTTCTACCCAAATAATTTCTTCATTTTCTGTAACAACTATGTCGCTAGTGTTTCAGAAAAAATTTCCTCGCCGATTGGACTTGAGCAAATTTTTTTACAGCATTTTTCAATTTTGACACCTCTGGGTCAACATAATGAAACTGAAAACCATTTATAACTTCAAAAATATCAAATACAGCCTATAAATGAATAAAACCGTATTAGACAATTTAGTGTTCATTTAAGCCTGGTCTTGGTGTGATACCACTTCTGGTTGTTTTGGATTCGGTAAATTGGGACTTCTGAAACATACGAACAGTGACATCTTTCGGGAAGCCAGCAAGACAATAGCTTTACCTGGACGTTTCCAGTCCGAAGTATCTGAAGCTGGAGAAAGGTTATTCAGTGTAATGTATGGTCACAAAAATGAGATATCTCTGACTAAACTAGATGATGGCGTCGAACCTTGGGGTTAGCAAGTGATAGAGAATAGTTAGCCTACGTTCCTGCCAGACAATGTTCTAAATTTCATCCGGTGTAAATGTAAATCGTTGAAAAACCAATGTTCGTCATGTTCTTGTACACAGAATTGTTTTAAACGTGTTGAAGCGTGTCGTGGATGTCACGGGGAGGGTTGTCTGAATAGCGAATAAATCAGCATTTTGACATCACAGTGACGTCATAGTTCCGCCATTTTGTATTCTGACGTCACAGTGGTGTCGTACGTTACTTTTTGTGTCATTTCTGGATTCCTTGATATCACTTTCCTATATGTTGATAATACATTTATAGGCTGTTGAATTGATATTTTTGAAGATATAAATGGTTTTCATTATGTTGACCCAGGTGGTCAAAATTTCCCAGTGACGTCATAGTTCCGCAATTTTTGTTTTCTGACGTCACAGTGATTTCGTACGTTAATTTTGAGGTCATTTCTGGATTCCTTCGGGTCACTTTCCTACATGTTGATAATACATTTCTGGGCTTTAAAATTGATATTTTTGAAGTTATAGGGACATAGTTGTTTCAGAAAATGAAGAAATCATTTGAGTAGGAATTTATTCCCACAAAGCTGGATTTGTCACCTTCTCCAACCAGCCTAGAATAAGTAACGCCTTATGTAAACAATGCACGCATCATTCGGCCAATAAATGGCGCCGCGTGTTGAAGGCAGTCATATTTTACAGAGATATTAGAACACGTTGGTAAACCTTGCTATTTGATATGGTAATTCGCTTTATAAAAAAAGCGGTTTCTTTCCACTAGTAAAGCCCCTACGCTTAAGCAACTTATTGGGATAAAATTGAATTATGGTTTCCCGTAATAATCTGAATCTCTCTCTCTCTCTCTCTCTCTCTCTCTCTCTCAAAAAAAATTTATTGCAGGCGAGTGAGAACCATGCTATAGCTTGACCAAAGGTATGTTTTTTTATAAATATAATTGATTCGGTTTAATTTTTTTCTGTATTTACAGAACAGATCCTCAGTGTCGGAGGCTTCAGGCTCAAACATGTAACCCAACAGAGACATTACAGAGGGATTCTGTGAAATGGTGTGCTGATGTCTTGGCTGACTCATCCGTTAAGGAATGTTATTACAATTACAGAAACCAGAATGGTAGTGCTGTGTTGTGGGATTTCATTAACTGCCATGAAGCAATATGTGCTACACAAACACCAACCGCTTTTTGTAATGATGTTGCAGCTGGGTGTGGGGTTGACAAGGTTCCCGCAGACGCAGGATGTCCCCCTGCTCCTCCTCCTGGTAAATAACTCCAAGGAACATTTCAGAATGAATAAATGTTTAAATAAGTGAAGACGAGTTCTCCGTTTGTTAATCATACAGACACACAGACAAGAAAGGAAATGTAATGAAATGGGGTTTAACGTCCTACTGACTCACAGACAGACATCAAGCGTATACCTTCCCCTATGTACATACACAATTCTCGACTTTGCAAGAAAAATTAATAAGCCTGTCTTTTTTATTTCAATTCTCTACTTAATTTCAATAAATACTAAAGTAGTACTGAGGCTACATTCAACAACCACTAAAGACAATAACGACTTAAAGAAATTAACCAATTTAAAGGACCTAAGTCCGTAACTCAAAATCCTCTAAAATCTTTAACATCGAAAACACAAATTTTTGGCCATTTTAAATCAACATTGATGATGTAAACTTATCGGGAAAAGATAAGCTTCTGATATCCGATGTTTTAGATAAAATAATTTTTTTAACATTGGTACACGAGTCGTGTACCATAGTGTGCTTTAGCCCCAGTTTTAATAAGAGACTTAAGGAGCGAGGCTAGACATATTGCAACATACCATACGGCGTATATTGACTGGACTAACCAGGCGCTATAGAAATTTGCACAAGATTAAGACTACATGGCTTATTTCGCCGAACGTAACTGATTTGATATTTGGTAAAAAAGGAAACCATTGAATGTAAATCAGTTTATATACATTCATATTACAGTATTATATGCGTTGAGACCCACTTTTGACAATTTCTTGGTCCAAAATGTTAGCGATTTAGCCCCTTTAAATCATATCTAATTTATGCCATGCAATCCCCAAAGTAATGACGAACACACTCATTAATTACTTGATGATTTGCCTGAATATACGGAGGAATTCAGATTGTCAAAGACGGCCCAGTTTACATTTTTGATAATGATTCTTTTATTGTTCCATTTTATTGTCAGCCAATATTACATGTGTGATAGAACTGGTTAAACACATTCCAAATATAATAGTTGAAGAAACCGGAAGTGACGCTAGCAAAAGGAAAACACGAGTAATCCTTATTGCAACTGACTGATGGTTAGTGGGATAACAGACGAAAAGTTGTAATAGTACCTTTCAACTCCATTAAGGCATTCACCTTATAAACCCTTAAAGGTAAAATAAAACTCTTGCTGGCTTGACAGGCCCAGAAAAATAGCCTTATTCTAACTACTAGATGTTCAAGTGTCCTACCTGTTGTGTAAATTATCCATTACAACCTATTTTATTTGTCCAGAGGGTTCGAAAAATATTTTTAAATCTAAGTTACATTTGAAAAGGTTTACGTAAAGCTTTTCAAACCATGTAGTCGAATTTTCCCATTTTTAAAATTCGGTGTGTTAACATGAAATTTGTATCATCAATTAATTGGAATATTGTAGGCTACAATAGTAAAATTTGCTGACCAGAATAAAGATTTGGACATATTATTCAGTTACAACAAGAATGTTATTTGGCTTTTAAACCATGTTTGCACATTCTAGCTCGGTTAGAAATGAAATGTGGTGTTATGGCACGCCAGTAGGCCTACCAATCGGGCTATATTGTGCGAAAATATCGGGAAATAGGAAACGAAACTTTAGGAAGCGATCACGTAGCCATCCATGTAACGTCAACACGGAAAGCACAAAATGTCAGGCTAGATAAAAAAAAGGGCAATCTCGGAATTATATAAAAACTTGTGCAATTGTTGAGTCAATTAGGCATGATAACATAGACACTTTTTCAAACAATCTTACTAAGGAACGCCGCATGGATCCGTTATCGGCCCAATACGTTTTAACATCCAAGGATAGGCTATAGGTCAATTCAAACAATCACTCCAATACACTCTGAAACAAATCTCCAAGTGGGCAAATGACTTAGGCTTAAAAGTACCAGTACCAGAAGGGAAAACGGTAGCAAAAGTTGAATTCCAATCAGAGGCTAAATTTCTTGGCATGACGTACGTTCGACCCATAACTTACTAGTACACCGCATATCGATCACATAGTAAGTCGCACACCCAAAACGCACAACATGATAAAATACATCAGAGGGACCTACTGTGGCGCCAACATGAGAACTCTGGTTCTAATACTTATACAGAGCATTCATCCGCTCGGTAATTGACTACGGGTGTCTGGTGTATGCAACGTGGCAGTCAATTTATTAAGCTAGACACAATATACAAGGACAGACGATAAGACTTAGACTAGCAACCAGAGCAGCTATAGGGACAAAGCAGTTGCCCTGTTACACGAGATGGGAGAGTTTCCGCTTGATCTCAAGCGCTAGGAACTCTCACTCAAGTATGCTAAAAGAAATATGCCCCACATATAAGTGTCTCAAATAAATTCAACGGATAGACTCCAGGAAAAACACCCGGTCCATGGCATTTGGGCAAATGTAAACGATATCCCAAATAAGCACAATTTGAAAGGAACGATTATCGATACAAAAACCTTCCCCGACACACCACCTTAGCAATTTTAAACCCCCTCGACTTTGTCCTTCTCTCACTCTGTACTCCACTCGAAATTTACCACCCCCGGCAAAGCCATGGTAACTATAAGCCCACGCAAACCATGTCTGACACAGCATTATTTATTTTTGTGTGCCGTAGTATACCCTATCATCCCAAATTAGTTTAAAGAAAGAAGTATTGGTATTATGTTTATTTAAATTTAGAAGTTGTGCAGGTCCATTCATTTCACGGTCACAGACCAATTTACGGCACTTCAATGTTAAAGGTTTTGATGTCGTAAATGGTGTCGAACGTTAATCGGTTGTACGATCAATTTTTAATGTACGCATTCTACGGTTGATTCTACCGAATCTATATTAAATCCTAGCCTATCCACAATGTCAATGTTTCTCATTCTTTCTCAACTTCTGTCTGACCTGATTCTCATATTCCACCGTAATAATAATATAAATTACTATAGTACAAACACCATTTTAAGAATAGGCCTATAAAAATTTGAATATAATATAAATGGAAATTGATTTGCACTGAAGCAAATTAAAGACAGCAAATGCTCTGGAAATACACCAATAATTGAATAAGGGTTGAATTTTCATAAAAGAAAATCTTCAATTAAAAAGCAAAAATTCCAGTCTCGGCGGGGCTGAAGGGGGGGCCACGCGAGCCCCCCCCCCCCCCCCCCTGGATCCGTGCCTGCCCGTCTTCTACATGCTAACACACAAATTTACGAACTCGGCCGTATAAAGATGAAACGAAATTTAGGTAAGCCTTGCCCAATTGCAATAATTTAACAATCATGCAATGTTTTTCAAATTTAGTAAGTACATAGACATGGGAAAAACATGTAGGCCTAAACGGTTAAAGGGAAGTAAGCACAGGATACCGTAAGGATTTAATAATAATATGCCCTTCCAAACTACTAGCTCATCGTAACTTTTGTAAAGATCATGCAATTATTTTTGGCTTATAAAACTGTTCGTCAAACTAAGCTTATCATTTTTTTTAGAATCAATATGATATGTCTATGGTAATCCGGTTTAAGCTAATATGGGGCCCTTGCACAGAGGCGTAACTACCGGGGGGGTATGGGGGGGTATGTACCCCCCCACTATTTTGCATTCAGTCGGTAAATTCTCGTTTTTGTCGGTAAATTGAAACTGTCAGTCGGTAAATTTAAAAAGTTATATAGCAAATGTGTTTATTATGATTTGCCGACCAGATTCTTCGGTATTACACTGTTTAGTTACAGAAATTTCGAAACCGTCAGTCGGTAAATTTCAAGAGTTATATAGCAAATATTTGTATCATGATTTACCGACCAGATTCTTCGGTATTACACTGTTTCGTTACAGGAATTTCGAAACCACTATTTTGCATTCAGTCGGTTAATTCTCGTTTTTGTCGGTAAATTGAAACTGTCAGTCGGTAAATTTAAAAAGTTATATAGCAAATGTTTTATCATGATTTACCGACAAGATTCTTCGGTATTACACTGTTTCGTTACAGAAATTTCGAAACCGCCAGTCGGTAAATTTCAAGAGTTATATAGAAAATATTTGTTTCATGATTTACCGACCAGATTCTTCGGTATTACACTGTTTCGTTACAGGAATTTCGAAACCGTCAGTCGGTAAATTTCAAGAGTTATATAGCAAATATTTGAATCATGATTTACCGACCAGATTCTTCGGTATCACACTGTTTCTTTCATTACCGAACTTTTCGAATGTCTAAATTCACCAAAACACCCCTGTATGGAACTGCTCTGAATTCTAAATAATCTTATATGAACTAGAATCCTTGAAAGCAGGCGCGGATCCACTGGGGGGGGGGGGCATCAAGCTGTAAAAAACCCCACTGAAAATAGGGTGGGAGTTGTGTTTAATATTTGAAGATCAGATGCCAGGAAATCGCATATATGGAGTCTTATCTTTTAAAAAATTCTGGGGGAGGACCCCCAGACCCTCCGCAGTTACTTATATACGTAGGCTAAATGTACCTAACCAAATTTGACTGATCATGGATATACATTACCTCACAGAATTTTACCTGTCATCTAGCTGTCCCTTGGTAAGCGAGCCCTTAGAATATATATGCATTCTAAGAACTCACTTAAGGGACAGGTAAAGTTCTGTGAGCAGCATGATTTCTGAATCACCATGACCAGATTCTAAAAAAAAAAAACACGCTCATCTTTTCAACCTTGTTTCATAAATCACTACCTCCTTCAAACCAAGTGCCTTTCCTTCATTCAGACTTTTTTTTCAGAAATTCTTCAGGCAGTAAGCTACCGATCTGTTCCTGATGATTTTGCAGACAAAAAACACTGAAAATAGGGTGGGAGTTGTGTTTAATATTTGAAGATCAGATGCCAGGAAATCGCATATATGGAGTCTTATCTTTAAAAATATTCTGGGGGATGACCCCCAGACCCCCCACAGCTGCTTCGCACTTGCGGCGCTAATAATTCGAGCTTCGCCCTCAAAGTACGCCCCCCTTTCGTAGTTTCCTGGATCCGCCCATGGAAAGTGTAGTCATTATATCTAACCGCTTTTTAAAAGCTATTTAAAAAAGCACATTTTTTCTATTGATCGACCCGTCGGTAAAATCGGCATTTGGATACCCCCCCGGAAATTTATCCCTAGTTACGGCACTGCCCTTGCATCAAAATTAAGGGGGGGGGGGGCATATTCTGGTCATTGTTTGTTACAATTTGGGTTTATGCTTGAGTGTGTGTCAGTATATATGGTAGATAGATAAATAGATTTATTTTGCATACAGCATGTGAAATAAAAACATAAATTTAAATAAAAGTGCATTGATTAACACCAATGAAGTATAGTTTTTGTCCTATGAATGTTTCTCAGGACTTCATAGCCAAGAATACCCGAGATAGCTGCATATAGCCTACACTACAGGAGACATAAGCTAAAGTAACTCAATTCTAAACTAGTGATGAGTATATGATGCAGTGTGCCAAGTTATCAGTATGTCAATTATATCTCAAGTCTTCGCTGCAGCTCACAGAGTCTTCGCTGCAGCTCACAGACCTTAACTATTTTATCTCAAGAATTCTTGGAGCACAAAGGTATATCAAATTCCAAGCTTATTATCAAGCATGGGACTACCAAAAGATCTCAAAGCTGACTCATGCCCTAGCTATGCCTACATGTATCTCCATTCCATACTCCAAAGTAATTAAGCCTATGGTATTTTAACTACATATAATGCATAAATTGAACATACAAAAGAACACCAAAATATTTTTTTTTTTTTTTTTTGTATAGGCTACTTTATTTTTTTATATTTCTAAAAAAATAAATTATTACATCTTTATTTTTGTAAATAACAAACTTGGCACTTCATAGTTAATTATTCCAGAAAATAGTGTAGCCAATAAATAAACTGAATGATACCATAATTTTGTACCATGAGCAGAACTTAATTTTTTAACAAACCATTGTGGTTATGAAATAAGGGCAATTGACTTCGTTGTAATTCAAAAATGAGTATCTTAAAGTTACTTTCCCACAAAAGTATTTATTGTATGGTTATTTCCAACAAAAGGATGGCAATTTTGGTATGTAGGCTATATGGAGAGTAAAAACTAGTATCAATCTTCCTAAGGGATTCCCTGAAAAACATGGAGTGCATAGAGGACAAAAATGTAAGGGTTTTCATAACTGGCAACCTAACGATAAGGGATGTCTGCTCGAGGGCCTCAAAGACTTCGCACCTGTTCATAGGTACCGGGTCAGTCAAGTCACATGACACAAACATATCTTCTTTTAATAGATTTTTACTCCCTGGCAAATACAATGTTTTGAGAAAGATTTGAAGCAACTTTTGACAGATTAATTATTTTGAATATGTTTTTAGTCTAATTCTATCATCAAATCATCCAGTTTGTACACAGGAAGGTATCTAAATAATTCCTGGATCTTTTTTATTTCCAAAGACTATAAAATTTCGGGGATTATTTGCTCACATCCCTTTAAATTGTTAGATAAACACAATTTCTACATACATGTATATTGCATGTTGTAACCAGAGCATTTGTATTAATCAAATTTACCTATAAAAATAGTTTAAGATGTTAACCTTTAATCACACTAAATCTAAAGACAGATTGGGGCGATATGACCACATGTTTCTGTGGGCGTATAAAACGATTCAACCTCACTTTTTTTTATCTGCTGTCGAGGATACAGCCTGAAAATTCCAGTATCTCCACTTTGGAAAATTTAAAAATAATGTCTATGAGATATTGAATTTAACATTAATTTACATCTATGTTCAAATATATAATTACATTTGTCATACAATAGACACATGATGCAACAAAAAAAAATGGAGGGATGGATTTTTTTTGGATATATCTACAAATAACAGATGTGTAAATGAAAAAAAAGTCTTTTATACAAAAATATACATCTTTTACTATGTCTCTAGATGTACAAGGTTATTTGTACTGTCACTTATTATTTACATACAAATTTAAAATTGACATCAATAGTAATTACATTAATAACAGAATTAAATATATATTATTTTACATATTGGATAACAAATTAAATTATGACATGAAATTACAATACACATTTAAGTTAAAATTGTCTTTCATTTTCCACAAGTGTTTCTTTCTTCAAAATGGTTATAAAATCAATGTGACTCATTAACAATTGTGGAATTTATCTGAAATTATGCTAACAATCTGCTTTAATATTTAATTAAAATCATGTCAAAACTTTTTTTTTTTAAGTCATAGTTGAAGTTGATTATAATTAATACAAATTATTTTGAAGACATGCATTGATTGTCCATACATGTAATCCAACAAATAACAAATGTCATTCAGAAATTCAACAAAACTTAACTATAATAACAAATAAATACATACTTTTAAAAATACAAATTTTACAAAAAAAATTCTTTACAAAAAAGTGATTTGGCTTTATATCACATTGCAATTACTGTATTTTTTCTGAGAATTTAATGCTAAGACTATCATAATAATAAAATATAATAATGTTTCAAAAGTTTTGTTAGGCAGAATTCTACAGCTTTAAATTAACCTGCAAACATATATATTATATAAATAAACATTTTACACGTATCTATAATATTATAAAATGAGCACTCAATTTTAATTAAATTCATAATCACAGAAAATGACATGACTCTTTATACATCAAAATAAAACTTTTACAAACATTTCCTTTTTAATAAAGATACATTGAAATAACCGTAGTCACATGTCAAACCCCAATGCAAATTCTTGATATAGGCTACCTAGTGCAGTGATCTACTAAATACAAGATTTTGTTCTATAGGTTTTATTTATGTGTGGTGTGGTCCTCCTCCACCTACTTGTGCGTCTATATTCACAGTTCCAAATCTAGAGTGCTATACACAATCCCACGCCACAGTGAGTGTCAACCAAATACTGGCTATAACATTGAGTGCACGGTAGAACTTGGATTGTCCCCTGACCGTTATCTCGCCGGAAAGCAGTTTTATTAAAGTTGACATAAAGTTCAGGTCATATTATATTATAATTTTTTTTAATATTGTTATTCTGGATTTAAGAAATTAATTAAATTGAAGTCTTGCATACTACTTAATCACACTGACTCTGCTAAAGTCAGAATGTGGGATTTATGATACCATATCTACACCATATTGTATAACTGGAAAAACTTCAAAATACACAGAGACAAAAATCCTCAAGAATTACCAGCTACAACTTCAACCCAAAAATGAAAACAATGATTAACAAAATATATGAAACTAACTACGATATGTATATATATAGACAATAATGTAATCAGTTGTTATTATGCATTCCAAATTTTACAAACAAATTTAAACAGTAGCTAAGTCTCTAGCTCAATATCATTCAAAATCTTCGACAACTAAAACACAAATTATTTGTCAATTTAAAACAACACAGATGTTCTGATCTTACCGGGAAAAGGTGGGCTTCTAATATCCAATATTTAAGACAAAATAAAAAAAATCATGTACCATAATGTGTTTCAGGCTTTTTTTACAAGGGACGGCAACGCATATTCTTATCTGGATACTACGTAGACTGGAATAGCCAGACGCTAAAGATTACATTTGATTGAGAGTTCAGGCATAATTTGCGAACATAACTGATTTGAAATTAGAGTAAAGACGGAAATTAATGAATGTAAATCTGTTTATACCCATTCATATTACAATATTTTATGCGTTGTGACCTATTTGTGTCAATTTCGAGGTCCCAAATATTAGCGATTTAGTTCTTTTCAGGTTTTTAAAAACGATATATTTATGACACAAAATATAGCAAAAAATATACAAATTCAACAATAAAAGCTAAAATCTCTTGTTCATTAACTTTGCGGCTCTGTTGATTTCTTTTTCTCTTCAGAATCTAAGTCGCCATTTGCAATTTTGCTATTGACACTAGAAGTCATGGAGGTTGTCATGGTATCAGTAGAGATTTCTATGTCTCTACCAGGAGGCTTTTTATACAACATTAATGCAGAAAAGAAGAAAATGACAGAGAGGATTTTCAAAACAGTCCCAAGAGCAAGTAAATTGTAGCTAAGCTGTTTATTGTCATAAATCAAGCAGGCACCTTTATCTGAGCATTTTTTCTGCCAAAGGATACATGTCAGATCTATTATTGTTCCAAATAATATTGGTCCGGGTATTGAACCTGAAATAGCAAGTTTTCATCCATAAATATTATGAAATTCAATGGATAGGGCTATAATAGATCTTAGCGTGAATGAAATTAATCCCCAAATTTTACACTAAGCAAGTTCAAATTGAACAGGTCTTATCAAATTTGTCCAGGGGTAATATTGCTAGTTTCTTAGCGTGAATGAAATTAATCCCCAAATTTTACACTATACAAGTTCAAATTGAACAGGTCTTATCAAATTTGTCCAGGGGTAATATTGCTAGTTTCTTAGCGTGAATGAAATTAATCCCCAAATTTTACATTAAGCAAGTTCAAATTGAACAGGTCTTAACAAATTTGTCCAGGGGTAATATTGCTAGTTTCAGTCAATCTAACAAATATCTACTCTCGGCAGGTTTATTTATTTCCATGTATTTAAGCATATTGGATATTTGTAAACCACGCCAGTTGACTCAATGACAGGCTTTATGATACAGCGTGCAAATGCTAATTACCATTCGGCAATCCTACCCCCCTCCATCTATTCAGACTATGGGCATGTCAGAATGTTTGAAATAATTCATTCGGCAAACCTCGACAGATTCCGGTACTCTCCGTAACCTACATCTAGACTCGGATGTATGATAGTAATTGATATGTACCTACGACCATACATTTGCGATGCGGCTAGTCAACTACCGATTTACTTCAACAGGAAAACGTGCCGCTTTCGCAAAATAGTCCCAAAATGGCGTCTTTTCCAGATATAATCTCTATGGGGGCAGCCATTTTTTAGTTTGTTGATATAATCTCCATGGCCATGGGGGCAGCCATTGTTTATTCGGGTCCTTTAAAATAGTTCCAAAATGGCGGACTTCATCATACAGCCAAGTCTAGATGTAGGGCACCGGAATCTGTCGAGGTTTGCGGAATGTGAAATAATTATGTACCAATTAAATATTTTAAAAGTTAAACTCACCCAGACATCGAGCAATTATCCACTGAATCCCTAAACCAAATGTTCTCTGATGTTCTGGCACACATCTGAAAGTTTTAAATTCATCACAGTTGAAAATGATTTCAAATTACTATATACCTTGTCCCAGGGATGAGCATAAAATATTGTAGGCCTAGTGTTTGGAAACTATCATAAAACATTGCGTAACATCAATTTTGTAGCCCAGAGTATTAATAAAATTACTGAACGAGTATAACATAACTCAAACTGTAGATGACAGACAAAAATATTTTGAAAGAAAAAGAAAAAATAGTTTACCTTAATGTTGCTTGTAAAGCAGGCATACTAGTTATAAATGTTAGAAATATAACCATGGTAAACATTGGCATAAACAAAGGTAGCCATGGACACGAGCTTTCACATTTTCCAAGTTCTGTCATATAACTTGTTTCATTGGTGACAGTAAAATTCACACAGCCACAATTGGTATATTGCTGTAAAACATTAATGAAAAAGAGTTCAAACTGATGCGTGCAGTTTAAGCTTTTGCTTTGTATCATATTAGCTGGACATGCCCAGATTTATCCTTAAAAACAAACTTAATACTAAACAAAAAAAGGATATACCGGTAGTTTTATATGAACACTGCTTTAACCAATACATTTTATTTTTGGTTTTTGGCTTAAAACTGCAAACAATGGAAATCAAAATCTGTAAAATACGAACATCAGTTTTTTCCCTTTACCTAAATTTTAAGTTTACAAAGATACCTTCTTCGCAAAACAATCAGCATACTAGGTATAGGGCCTACTTGAATTTTTCAAAACACAGTTTGTATAAAAAAGCGCAAAAAATTATTGTGTAGATACTTGTAGGATCTTTCCAATGAGGTATGTAAACTGGACAAACACAAATGCAGGTTTTTCAAGAAAAAAAAAAGGCAACATGTTCCAAAACAATTTTGTTAGAAATGTAGCTCCATTCTCCACCCAATAATTTTCAAACATCTGTTACTTAGATTAAAATCTTCTCTCAATTTCTTGGTCACTAGACCGACAGCACCCATTTCCCGGAAATATGAAATTCCTTCTGACAGACCTGGGGTTTACATGTAAAGGCCTACTTCATCTGTTAAGATTTATAATTGTCTCTCACCTTTGGGTCAGAATTATTAACACGTGTAGTGCATCCTGCATAACATGGGGAAAAATACATTTTACCATCTTGTCCACATATTGGCGTATATTCATCTTGAGTACACTTACAAAGGGCATTACACGTATTGTTTAGTTGATCGTCACCCAAAAAGTCTAGATTTGCACTGAAACAAATGACGGAGAAAAATGTTCAAGAGATATTTCAAACTAATCATTCTTCAATCTTGGCATTTGCATAGCCAGGTTAATAGCTGGAATTGACATTTAGCTGAATCAGTACATTAAGGTTGCTAGACAATAAACATAAGCCCACCCCTAGACAATAAACATAAGCCCACCCTGAGTTATGTCATAATTATTTTATATCTAATAAATGTATGACAATAGATCCATAAATTATGATTTTAAATGAGAGATATAGAGAAATGGGGTTTAACATCCACTTGACACAAATTGGGTCATTTCAAAACTAACATATGATTCAATTTCATTTCAATAATTCACTTGCACATGGAGGAAACCGGAGGACCAAGAGAAAACTCACGCGGTTAGACAGACGACCCTACTCCTTGTCACGTACAACTGGGGAATCGAAACCATGCCATCTTGACTCAATGACAGACCTTATATGAATAAATATGCATGTGCTAACCAATCTGCCATCCAACCCCCCTATCATTTTAAGCCATTCCAACTCAATTGACCAATTTGAAATATCTTGAGCTCTTAGTTGGATTATTTAGGTTTCCTTTTAATTGACCCAACTTTTCATAAAAATTCAATGAAAAGTAAATTAAAGTATTTCAGGAATAACAAGAGTGAAATTGATTTGACAAATTAACAAGCTGTAAGGACTAAGACTAGGGGATAAAATTTGCAATTTAATACCAGTTTGGGGTAGGCTATTACTGATGATATAAGTTATAACAGCGGAGGGATAGGGGGTGTAAACGTCTTTCTGTAGAGCAATCATTTTGTCAGAAGTAAGTTTTCAACCCAGTCAACATGAAATCCCTGTACAAAATCATGATGATATTGCCTATAAAGATTAGAACAAAAATGGAATGTTGAGCAAAAAGCTACAGCCTGTGATGTTACTGCCATTTAACATTGAAGTCAATGGGCAAATAATTGCTAGTCTGAATCCAGAAGAACACAATTATAGGGGAGTTATCTCCCTTATACAACTGGCAGAAGTTGACATCTGCTAGCCTACAGATGCTGTGAGCATGTCATTTGCCAGCCTGTGTCATGAATTAATGTTGTTTTGCCTGACTGCAGAAGGAGAGAAGAATTTGGGTAACTTTGTAAGTGCTGCATTATTTGCCTGAATTTTCAATAGGCCTAATGATATCTATTTGTTTAATAAACTGAGTTATACCGGTACTCAATTAGTCAAAATATTTTCTCCAATGAAACAATTTGTCTTTTATGTTTAGTCTGTGCAGTTCTACGACAATTAACAAAAGGAACATAGAAAAACACACACATAGGCCTAGTCTCTTTTTTTGGCTGGCCAATTTCTCTATAGCCTAAGTATAACTATAATGCATAAATGTATTGCATAATTTGTGACAATGTGGGCTGAACCTTTAGCAGACTAAATTTTATTTTGACACACTACTCTACTGCAAATTAACTTGACATGGATGTCATTCATGAATATGACTGTGTCAGAGCCAAATAAAATGAATTGAAATGGGATTTAACATCCTACTGTTTTGCTCCAACTGGACTAATGAAGGCTGGCATACACCTATAGTGTGCTATGTATTGGGAAATTTTGCCTGGACAGCAGTGCTATGGCCTACGGTAGGCCTACTCTTCTTATAGAATTCTAACTACCAAAGGATCTTTTATGTACACTCAAATTTTTAATAAGTAAGTAGGCCTACTCCTTTAACTTCATACTAATTAACTAGCTTATCTCCCTAATGCTAATTGAAGGATTATCCCATAATTTCACAGAACACAAAAAAATACACACTATTGTTCCAGTCAAAAAATGTTTAGGCCAGATGTGTTGAAAATTCTCTGCAAATATGTAGTTTTTATCAAATGTTTTAAATGTATATAATCTTTGGACAATTTATACGTCGCATCAAGGCATTCACCTAATGGACGCATACACCAGTTTGAACATTCTACCTCAATTAGAAGGAGATTTATTGTGTTCATAAGTCTAGACCAATCATATTGCTTATCGTGCCGCTTACCCTCAGCAGAAAATGTTCATTATCAAACATATTCAAGGTATTGATGTATTAAAACTACACACCAAATGTCCTCACTCTCACTTAATTAGAACTAAAGTTATCGTGTCCCAAAGCATCAAACGACCAAATTGCTTATCTCTGCTTACCCTTAGTAGAAAATTCTCATCTTTGAACTCCATCAAGGCATTCATCTAATAGACACCTACGCCAAATGTGAACATTCTAACTCATTTAGAATGAGAGTTATCGTCTTCCATAGTCTCAACCAATCAAATTGCTTATTGCTCTGCTTACCCTGGACCGAAAATGCTCATTATCAAATTTAGTCAAGGTATTGATGTAATGAAATATACACCCAAGTTTCATCACTCTCACTTACTTAGAATCAAAGTAAGACTAATAATGTAAACTAATTCCGAAACACAGATGTTCAAATAAATATAGTACCCGGAAATGTTATGTTTGTGTATGTACAGACTGAACATTTAAGTTGACACTTTGTTGTATCAATGTGTTTGTGTTGTCTGGGTTTAAATATTTTGAATCTATAAAAATATACTCACCTACTGACGTCTTTATCATAGTTTATGTTGATACCAGCAAATGGTATATTGTCACAATACATTAAAAATACCATTCCAAAAGGTATACTAATACAGGTAGAAAACAGACAAAATTTGATGATAGTTGGGACTCTCCAATTAAATTTTTTTACGAGGAAACCACCTAACAATGTTCCCCCACCACCAGCTGGTATAAGAGCAAGACCTACAAACAGAATTCAGAATATTATAATTTTAGGATAATATGAATCATACTACAGCCAATATGTTACTTAGACAACTTTTTTTTTTTGGGGGGGGGGGTACAATCACTATTAAATGTCTGAAGTCTGGATCTTTGTACAGAACACCTCCTCCCTAACCCAAAAAAGATGAAAGTACACATTTTACCCAAAAGAAATGAATCAAATCTTACCCATTAGTTGAGCAGACCAGCCAGATGAAAATGAAAATTGAGCTTCAATAAATTTGGGTGCAAACGTTGAAAACCCACTTAACAAAATACCTATTATAAAAAACAAAGGATATGTTTATATATATATTGGTTTTCATAGCAAATTTTGTTTTAGATATCTCGTCATAAATCAGTGCATCATATAATGCTAGCAGTAAGAGTGCAAGTCATTTTAAGATATCTGACATTCAGTGTATATAATCATTCATAATTACACTCATTGACAATTTTAGTTTTAAAGACAAAACATATTTCTCATAAAGCTGCCAATCATAATTTTGAGATTCTTTTTTTATCCCTTGCAAATGTTGGAAAAGTTAAATATTAAATTGATTCAATCAGGATATAGACATCAATATTTGCACAATTTGCTAATTTTAGTGTTTGAGATAAAAAAAAAGAAGCATATTTCTGGACCATCATTTGAGATAATTTAAATCCCTTGCGAATTATAATACTGGAAAAGGTAAATCTCTGACAAGACTGTCAATCCAAAATTGATTCAATTCTGTTCAGTATTAACAAAGATATGATAAATTGAAACATCTATGCAGACGATACCTGTTAGTGTTGCTCAAGCCAGGATATAACCTATGGCTGATATTTTGAATTTGTTTTCTTAAATAATGTTAAATAATTCAATTAGTACATTTCAGCATAGATAAGATGTGAAAAAAAAGATATTGCCTGCCAAATGGAGGTAATGATTTGTGGCCTTTAGTCTGATGCATGTTGTGAGACAGCTCAAACAATACAACCAACAGGGCAGCAGCTCATACAATTAAAATTATAAAGTAGACTAACCTTCACCAGCTGCAGCAAAATTTAAAAACATAAAAGTAGGATTTGATACAAGAAGTTTAATTGATAGTAGTATATCTCTAAAGCCTCTCTTTAATCCAACTTTCTCACTATCATCTGCTCCTTCCTTATGATAGGCCTCTTTACCTCTTTCTGCTCGATATATACTAGAACCTGAAATTGGGAAAACAACTCTAATTTCAAAAGCATCCAAATTGACCAGATCTCCTGAAAACCTTTCCAATACATATATATAAACTTGATTTTATAGAACTTTTCTTGAAAATATATACAGGGGCAGTGGTGGCTTTAGGCAGGGTAAGCTTACCCTTTCATGAACACTTGTTACCAATCTCCATTATTATATACTATAGACTTGTTTCCTGTGAAGAGCCAGAGTACACTAGCCCTTGAACTTTGTATTTGTACAATTTGTAGCCAGGCTCATTTGTGCTTGAATATATTTCCAGACATGCACTGATATCTCCATTTTATAATTGAAAGTTTTTAAAAATTAACATCTCTGGAAGTGATTGATCAAGAAACATGGTGCAGTCAGACATGTTTATGATAATAAGTTAGAAATCAATATAATGTTTGCCTTGTGGTATAGTTATGTTAAATTAATTGGCCTTACTTCACTTGATACTATTACAAAATCATTTACCTGGTAGTGATCTTGGAAAACCGGACAGTGGTATAGCTGTACACAGAGCCATAGTACCACTAATAAGAAAACCTATCCACCATGCTCCAACCCATCTAGGATTATCAGAATCGATGGTTAACCTATCAAATATACAACATACAGATTTTAAGGAACATCTGAAGTGAACAGTACTTGACAGTTTCATGACCACAGTAGGCTACGGTACCACGACAATTTGAAATAGTAAAGAACCTGTTTAATATTGACCAAATAAAATTTTCAGATAGGTTGATCTTTTATATATATGTGTGTTCTTAAGATTAGTGATGGAGCATATGCTGTACAATTAAATTTTCATTTCTGCAGATTTAAAGAACCACGTGTATGGTCAAAGGCATATTCTAAGTGAAACATTGAGGCACTTTGCTCTGAAATAATAGCCAGTCAATGTTATATTTAATCGAACAGTGATACCTCAAATCCTGAATTGCATAGTTTGTCATTTAAAGGAGATTGTTAATTTATTTCTACATTGAAACACTTAATAGTTTGTGACGACAACCTCCTTGAATCAACTTTCAAAAATATTTTTAGATGCCCAGTCTATTGCAACATACCTTTAACATGAACAATAATTATATATTGGATGGAAAGAGTTTACTTAATTTCAACACTCAAAATAAACCAATTTGAAATATTATTCACCTTTGGTACATCGTATTTAAACATCTATATAGTAGTACTGATGATGTCAGTAAAGCTTTCTATTTAAGGGTAGAGCTTGAACATGTGGACATCTATGTTAAAATACAGAAATAAATTGCTCATTTTCTTTAAGGGTTTAAACAAAGATTTCACTCTTTAACCTTCACAACCTGGGCTAAGATTATAAATTAGTAACGGTCTCAAATGTATTTTTTATTTTGAATTGATGCTTACGTATTCAAATCAGTGCTGCCAATATCTGTGTATATATTAAGAAATTGTCCACCAACTAAATAGCCTAAAGCTGGTCCCAAGATAGCAAATGAATAAAATATGCCTGGAAAAAACCCCAACAAGATAATAAAACATTATAGAAATTTACAACACATCAAATTTTAAGTTACTATAATCAAAACAGCAAGAATTATATATTGCAGTTTTGCTTGTACAAATTATGCCGTTCATTTTGTTTTCTTTCACTTTCCTATTCAGAATTTCATAATGTGAAAGTCTTGGTGTTCATTTCACAGTCATGTACGAATCATGCCTGGAAGAGCAATTAAGCCTAGTCAAATTAGTGTTAAAATTAGGAATATTTATGCATGTTTCAGACAATAGCATAAACAATGAGCATCTCATTACTATTTACAAATAGCCACACTTTCACAAAGTTAAGTTGGTCATTTCTATACATTTTAGCAAATCATTTCTCTGAAATGACCAAGTTCTTGTTGGGTGGATTTCTATCTCCTCTTTTATTTCTTAAAATAAATCAAATCACATTCACTTACCAACATAAAAAGCCGAAGATCTTTGGGGTAAATTTTCATCTAGGTAGGTAACCCCAAGAGTATATAATGGTGCAGCACCAGCTCCGTGCAATAACTGTCCGAAAAAGAACACATATTTATAATTGGAAAGACCAGAAAATGATTCACCAGTTGAACAACTGTTAGTTGCATTATCCAGTACGTTGCACACATTTTCTGTTGTCCCGTCCACATGATATGGATCTGTGGTAAAGTGTGGTAATGTAAAAATAAAGGAGCCTATGCCCAGTACCAAAACTCCTATTCCTAAATACCTCGGCTTGACTCCTTGTCCTCCAAAATATGTAATTGGGATCAGTAATAACACAGATGCTATATCATAACATGATGCAATGGTTCCAGATTCTGTAGAACTAATAGAAAAACGTCTTTCGATGTTGGATATCACTACATTTACAAATCCATTTACTACCATTCCCTGCAAATATACAAAACAAAATTAATCCTAAAAATACTATTGTACCATAATTACAATTCATTTCTTCAAAATACAATGTTTATGAATTGACTAAATGTGCCAAGATTATAACAGGTATTGTGTACAAGATAGGGTATACTTCTTATCAGAACACCTAATCATAATGGATATTGTCTTGTTATGGGTTCACACCAGCACACTTGTTTTAATTATTGGTGTAGTACAAAATGGTGGCTTTAACATTTATTGACAATTTCTCTTGAAGCATCTCAAAAAATAATGTTTATGGTAAAAAATGCAATCTTTCCTCAACATGTATTTGGGATATCTAGATCTTCAATCACAAGCTTAAATACATAGTGTAACCATCAATTGTAAAACATATCCCAAATATTCTGCAATCTTACACTGAAGATGTCTTACAGCCCTGCATACTCCTCACAGTGCATAAATACTTAAAGTTAAGTTTGTGTACAGGCCAATGTTTTTCTGTAAAAAATATTTGTCACTTTGGTTAATCTTGTATTTCTTCTTTGAGCGGCATGTAGCAATTGCCATACGTAATAAACATACATCGGTTTAATTAAAATAGTAATTGTGTTCCATATTATGGTCTTGCTTTATTTATTTTGTGATAATTGATTGGTTTTGTATACCAATAAAACTGTAATTTGACACACAAAAAAATGATGTTCTGTTCAAAGACATGCAAAAGAAGGTCTTGTTAAGGAAATTATTTGGTACACTTAAATCTAAAGCGAAACGATCCATTCCAAATTGAAAGATAAAGTGCAATCTAAATAAACTGTCCATCATTTGATAAAATTTGAAGTAAGAAGCAGAGGGCTTTCACTTAAGTTCACAACTTTTTAAAATGATGTTCATTTATCATGGTGCCAAAAAAAGCAAAAACAAAGTTTCAAGTTGCTCCACAGTTTTAGTTTAAGTAGTTTTGTGATTAACTTAACAAGTGTAGTAAATTTTTGTCAATTTTCATTTAATTAATTTAAGTCTGCTGGTGGCCATGTTAAGTATTTTATTTACCATTTAAACATGTTAGTAATGGCTGACAGGTGGTAACTAAAATTGGTAGTTTTCAGTTGATGTATTGCTATTCTTAATTGTGTCTTATATCTTTAATTTGTGGTGAATCTTGTACAGTGTTGTCATTACTCAGTTTTGCTGAATTTGGATTTGATATTTTAAGATGAATGGTGCTATTGTGCTTCATTTATATTTGTATGTACTTGTTTCCACCCTCATTTGTTGTGATGCCTAATGAAACCTATCCTGGTTTTCTCAATTCAAAGTATTTGGCTAAATCTAAAATCGAAATAAATTTGCATGACCTTTCCAGAAGAAACCTTTTTACAGCGGCACAAAGTCTTTACTGTAAAACAACCTTTTATCTAAATATTTACAACTGTTAAAACATGACCTTATTTATCATAAATAAACATTTCTTTTTAGGCAACCAAATTCATTTTTTGGTGTCAAAATATGTTTTCCACATCAGGATAATGATATATCATTTAGAAATAGACTCAAAATTTTTTTCTGAGTATTATTTAAAAAATTCTGCAACATGGCTTTTAGAAATGTAAAACAATTCTTCCATGTCCAGTGAAAATACAATTACCACTATAAAAAATATTCTTAAGCTAAGGTTCGGGTTACAAATAAAAATGTATTTATGGGCAATAATAATTATAGTGCTAACCAAAACGACTTTTGAATAGTCCTAGGTTCATTCAAATTTTTGAATTTTGGCAAAGACAGAAAATAAAAAAAATCTTAAACCGACAACCGTAATGAAGAGCACATTAACTTTTCAGTCACAAATGAAAAAACTGACAGTTTTTAAGGAGCTTATCATTTTTTATAAATATTTACACATACAGCATGCATCATCTGGCAAGCAAAAACAGGTTTAATGTAATAGATTTAACATACTTAACAGATAAGGTTAACCCCTCATTCTAATAAAATAAGATAAGATTTTTTGCTATCATATGTGCCAGACAAACCAGGCCTTTTAAATTAGTTTCTATGTTTTTATTTATAATATTAGAGGTCTAGACCTAGCCCAGTAACACAGTTAATGCCAGTTTATTTTGTTTTGAAAACAAATCACAATAATATAAAGTGCTGATAGCAAACAAAATAAGATCCCCAAGAAATGATATGTGATGACTATAGGGAACTTTCTACTGGATGTTTATATAAGAAACCTAAACTAAGCTCCCATATGCAATAAAAGATTTTGCTCAAAGTGTTGACACAACATAATTTGGGGGTTTTTTTTCCTTGAAAGTTATGATCTGATTTTAAAAGATTTGCACATATATGTTCTTTTGTAGGGAATTGGAACATTCAAGGCACTGATCAAGTTTATATTAACAGACCAGGAAATAATTAAAATTTGATCCTCTTCTGGTTTCATTTTACATGTATTATATAAAACATTGACTGGTAATCTGATGATACAATTGAACATAAACACTGCGTATAAAATCCAATTTAAGAAATCAAAGGATATAATGGTTGAATAATCTGATTAGGTTTCTGTATCATTCTTGGATGTGACCAATATAATCTGTCAAAGAGCCTATGATAAAGAGTACCATTATATTTATGCTGTTGAGCATATTTTATTCTATTGTCATTATTTACACCCTACACATATTAATGATAGTACATTAAACTCATTCCTTTTCATATATATTTAACGTAAATTCTGAATTACATTCAAAAGATATTCTCACAATGTTAAAGAACAAAGCAATCTTTTGGATATTAACATACTGTACTTCTAAATATAAATAAATGGCTTTATTAGTTCCAAAATTCACAAATTTTGTTTTATTTTAATCTTTCTCTGACAAGGGAAATAACTCAATTATATCTTTGTCCTGATAACTCCGATAAGCATGATGAATGGTTACTTCTTGCTGGCAGTTGTGTGGCATTAAATTAATTTTGACTCTTTTTAGCAATAAATTGTTCAAGTAATCTAATTTAACTTATGAATTTGTACTGTGGACATTTTATCACCAGATTTGATGCAGAAAGATGAAGATACATTTAACAAAAAGTCAACGAAAAAGAAACTAATTAGTTTTAAGGATCAATTTGATGATATAAGCCATTTTGATTCATGAGAAGTGACATAAAGAGAATATTTGCGTGTCATGTCACCCTAAATTTCTGAGATATTTACGGGACTTGATTTTTAACTAGCATTGAGCCTCCTGTCAATATGATATTAAGAATCAATTATTCAACCATAAATTATATATATAATTTTATTGTGATCAAATTTTAATGAATAGGTAGTGTAAAACTGACCAGTGAGAGGACACAAAGTGAAATGGGGTTTCAAATCCACGTATGGTATAATTTGTATCAATAATTTTCTTCCACATAGGAGTCTTTAGCAATAGCAAAGATATAAGAAACCTGGCAAAAACCGAGGAGGTTGGGTAGGCAACCACACTCCTTGTCATGTACAAGGGATGGTATCGAAACCAAGCTACCTGCTTCTATGATAGACCTTATCTAAAGAGCACACATTAGACCTCTCGACCATCCTTAAAGAGACAATTCAGTTTTAAAATCTTTAGGCGCTATCTATAAATGTATTTCAAACATCACCGACATTTATTTCCCTAAAGAGAACCAAACATAAAAATCAGGGAAATGACCCATTAATTTATTTTTTTCTTTTAAGATTTTGTTAAAGATATCTGAATGTTTCAACACCATGAAGTGTCAGACAGAAATGTGAACTATCTAGATGATAGATTGCTATTAGGTGTTAAACAATATCTTCATTATTTTATCAATCTGGTATGGAAAACACATCATCATACTTACAAATAAATTCACAACAGAATGAAACAAATGCAGTTTAACTTTCTATTCAACACATCTAATATCTGGGGATTAACATATAATAAATTCTTATCTAATTATCATGCTCATGCATAGGTCAACTCTTAAGTTTGGGGCAGATGATCCTTAGTGCAAGATCTTTTATAAAACTAAATATACACAATCCGCCCATAACTGTTAACAGGATTTGTATCTAACTCTGTTCTCCATTCATAATATTTTTCCCCCACCCCCAAAGTTCAAGCTTGACAAAGTCCCTGTAATTTGATTATTATAATATTATGCATAATAGTTGCATATGTTGTGCAAGTAATTATCGGTACAGTTAGTGCATAAATACAAAATATATTCAAAATATATTTAAATCAAACACATTCCTATCTAATTGTATTGAATTGTTTGTAAATTGAGTTCAGATTTATTATTCACAGTCTAATATTTCAATTATTGTTTATATTGTCTAAAAATCCTGACTTTTAAACACACATCTCTTTCAAAATATCTTGGAATCCTTCCTCATTATACCACACTTAGCCAATCTTTGAGATAAAACAGAAGAAAGGCGCTGAAATCCATGTTTTTTGGCAAAAAACAGAATTCTCAGAATTTGTGTTTGTATTAAAAAAAATCAACATTTGCTTGTGAAAATGAAAGATGTTTTCTTCACAGGGAGAAAAAATAAATAATTTGTGTTTGAGAAGAACAAGATGATGAAAGCACCATATAGTTATGCTATTGATGAGTTTTTTTAATGTCGAATCTTTACAATAATTAATGATGCTTAACAGTTTAACAGAGGTGTATGTGTGTGTTCTCAATTCATCACCTTCATTATTAACAATTCATCATTCAGTATGTAAATTTTACATAATGTAGTGTAAATTAATGCTGTCATCTTTATGGAGTGTGTAGAATGTTTACTTATATTACTCAGCTTTTATTTATTTTATGGGTGTCATGCACAATACAGGATATGCCTACTCTAAAACAAGAAATTAATTTGTATTGAATACCTCACCCTGTTTTTAGATGCTAACAAGTGTCTTCTTGTGAGATCATTAAAGTTATATCTAATTACATCATTATGTTATGTTATGTTATAAACAACATTAATGATACTGTTGATTTCCCTAGGTAACTCTATCTTCATTTTTTATTGTCCAGCGTGGTTTCCCTTGTCAGTGATGCAGGACAGAGGACCTGACAAGGACAGCTGTCTATTTTGTTTGCATTGTACGAAAAACCGAGGTCCTGTGTACACATTGGCGTGCACGTAAAAGATCACTTGGCAGTTGGAATTCAATATAAGAGTAGGCCGTAAAGCGCCACTGCTTAGACCAAATTTCCACTGCTTAGACCAAATTTCCCTCATAGCACACTGTATGCCCGTCTTCATTAGCCCAGTTTAGAAGCAGAACAGTAGGACGTTAAACCCCATTTCATTTCATTTTCTATCTTCATTTTGTTGCTTCCAGAGCCATTGTGACTCTGGTTGGTCCAGAGAACTCCTCTGCAGGTTGGTTTCAACTTGTCAGGAGGTCCTGGGGTTGGCTCAGAAAACTCCTCTGCAGGTTGATTTTAACCGTCCGGGACAAGGGCTTGCAAGGAAAAGTGCATAGTCATTCAGATGTTACTAAAATTGATATTAGAGGTGCTATCCCTTAGTTAAATACCAGAAATGATGAAACTGGTACAAAGGAAAAGCATGGCCATGGTTCATCATATCACATTGTTAAATTTTCATGTCGATATCATTACTAGTGTATGAGCTACATGTATATTTAGAGATGTTACCATTTCTATGCAAGTTATTTCCTGCACATTTACCAAAGTTTGTTTATTCTCCTAAAAATTGGTACCACTCTCAACAACATGTCCTCTATCAGCGGATAATTTTGTGGACTAAAAAGTCACATTCTGTTACAGTCATATCATGTGTTTGGCTGGCTTATTCCTGTAAATATGGTCTTATTAATAAAACACTAGACTTTCTTCCATGAACAATAAGGATTACTTGCCTGTATGATAGATAAGTTTCTCTCACCAATTAAATTATATTTCACTGCATAAATAACTATAATTACTTCAAATTTAAAGAATCCTTTGGGTAAGGTGGAAGTTGTAAATCATGCAATGACTATAATAGTGGGTTCAGATGGGTTATTTGGCTTCAAGGGTAAATCAGTCTTAATAACTCCAGCCCAGTCTCTGTTTAGCCTACATACAACACAAATTTTATAGTATTAGTACCAAATGAAAATGTTCCGTAAATTCACATAGGAGATGTCGTGTATTTCACTCATCCACCTTTACACCTGAGGTATGCTGAACATTTCCTTTCTACCATTCTCTTTGAATCTGACAATTATTATTAGGAATGTCTTAAGAGTGAAAGGTTACGCCTACACCTGGCAAACAATTAAGTTGAACCACCTTGGATAATTCTCAGGCTTATGGAACTCTCAACAATCTGGTCAGAGATAAAAAAAAACCCGGCAAACTTAAGCTTCCACCTTAATTTTAGAAATTGTCGCACATAATTGTCAAATTTTGGGGCAATGGCAGAATTAATGACAACATTATTCTATTTCATTTCTTTCATACAGAAGATCCCTTGACAGTTTGAATTCTAATCCAAGCACAGTTGGGGCGAAATGCCACCATTCATGCATGATTGTCCTCTATTGCATGTTTTAATCAAACAAAAGACCACATTATCTTCTTTCAACTTTCTATCATCATCAATTTGGTGCCAAATTGGCAAAGGTTTGTTTAATTTTTTATGGAATTGGTTCCATTTTCCACAGGGTTCTCTTTAATTGTATTAAAGGCCAAGTGGATGGAAATGGTTGGAGTCCATCAAAAAGTAATGTTAGACATGCTGCGACCACGTTCTTTGATGTAAACAGAATATCAGATAGACCAAAAGAAAGCTGCTAACATGGAGAGACATACTAAGGGAAATATATAACAAATAAACAATCAATCATATTCTGTAATAAAAGACCCATAACATCTGTGACTGAAATGAACATTTACACACAGGTTAAAGGTGAATCACCTCAGATGTCTACAAAACGCTGTTGTAGATGTTTATTAGCAATAAGGTTCAATGGTCAAGAAAAAATAGCTTTCACATCAATCCTTGAAAATAAACAGAACATATAACGAATATTCATTATCAAATGGCTTAGAAGTTAGGAGATCACAAAAATGTATAATAAATTTATCACTTGCCCTTTTTTTTAATGTTTGGATTTGATACCTAAAGGGTTAATAAATGTTCTATATAACCTTCAATATGTTTTGTATCAGTGGACTATAATGATTCTGACCTTTAATCTCATGATGTCAGTGTAACATTACAATATTAGATATAAAACAGGTTCAGATCAAACTGACCTCAGACAAAGTCAAACTGCAGCCTCCTGGTTAACATCAAAAAGGGGAGCATTTTGGCACAAGACTAATATAATCTGTCAATTTCTGACTATTCATTTTGTGTCAATTTCTCTATCTTATAGAAATAAATAAACAATCATCCTTATCTATCATGCATTTTCAAACTTCACATGCGCAGATTCAAGAGAAGGGGGAGATGGGAAATAGGTGGGGTTAAGGTCAAATACAGAAGTAACTAGATAAAAGTATTTATCAATTATAATGCCAAATGACCACTTTCCCATATGTCCATGGTCTTGGGCAAAGTGCAACAAAATAATTGTCCCAAGTGGACTCTGTGTACACCAAATGTTATCTCGATTCACCCCTGTTCAATAATTTCGGATTCTTTGCTTGACTTGTCACAGTTAGAACTATGCTTTTAATAGTCTATATATTGGGGTATTTTTTTAAGTTGGGTGTGTCTTTTCTAAACACAGCATTTTTTAAACACACTATCTGGGTACCTCCTGGACATCCTCTTTGGGTTTCATATTAAGATAAACAAACAGGGCTTACCCAATGCCTTTTGAACTTTATAACATTAAAGGAAGTATTGCCGCACTCAATACCTGGCGTTCAGTGCATAATATATTTTCATGTATCACCAAATTTCATTGGCTTAATTATATGTCAACGAATATTTGATTGGATGTTATAGAAACAAAGATAAAGAAGCATCAATTTTCTTTTTTTAAATATCTTTGGGGGTAAATAAATAGTTTGAAATGTAAGGTGGCTTTAACATATTTTGAGAAATATTTCTTCATGAACCATAACATATTATACAAATTTTATTTGGGCTTTCTCCTATAAAGTCTGAGGTGATGTAAAGTTCTCCAACACAACACTACTACACTTAATAAATTAAAAAGATTTCTACATCGGCTTTCAGAACAATATTCATGGTGACTGAAGACTTACAATAGCCAGTTTTGACAAGTTAAATTGTCTTAGAAATATAGCAAACCTAGGCCAGTTAAACCGTGTCACCTAAATGCAAAGGTCAGGTAAAAAAGTTTTAATAAAACAAATTTTTATGGTTCTTTCAGATCTTTTTTATAAAAAAAAAAGCAACTTATCATGGTCATCTGAAAAGTTTGGCTTTAAAATGTTTGTTAAACATAGCTTTGACTTACAACATATGTGAACACTACTGGTTTATATGGTTCTTTTGGATGTTTTTGAAAAGCTTATCTTGGTCATCTGAAAAGTTTGGCTTAAAAATGTTGGTTCCACACAGCTTTCACTCAGAGTATAGTTTGTAAAGAAAGTTTGGCGCTTTTTGTACACAGTGGATGTGGTCCCTTACATGGAAACAAAATGATGATGATAAGAAATAACTTTTTTTTTCTAGTTTGTTATAGAAATATAGACAATATATGCTGTGATGTTGTACTCTGAGGTGTAATCGGTGTAGGTCAAAAAAGATATTGCCTTGCAAAATGTTTGAAAAGACTCATACTCTTAAGAAACATCAACACAAAAAAAGCTGTTCCAACTCAAAACAACCACACTAGTGTGCTGGTCAGATAAGTCTAAAGTTTTTAACAAATTTACAAAGCTTGGTCTGTCCTATGTGGAGGATATGAAATATGGTCCAATTAATTGTGAAATATTGCTAGAGATATATCTTTGATAAAGCAGAAAGTTATTCTGTCCAATCTCTCAGATCTTTCTCTATCATGTGTGGAATATAACAGATTAGCCATGGTATATCAGAATACCAAGCATGACATGCATGGTTATCATAATAGTATCAGGATATCCTATACTCTGTTGGTACATATCTAAAGTTACCTATTTTCATGGTTTCCACAGATATAGATATCCTACCAATAGATAAAATCACACCCATTAAAAGTAGTACTCTCCAAACATTGGTGGCAAAAGAAGAATAATTTCATGATGAATTTAACATACTAGTACTGGTACACTGCTTTCAAAGGTTATCTGGTATACATTTCTTTTGTGTTTTTTTTTTTAATTTCAAATACTATCCAATTCAATTGCATTAAACCCCCCAAAATATCACTCAATTGAAAGTCCTGGTGACCCTTTGAATTCTCCGATTGTTGCTTGAAGGATTTGCAATTCCTTTTAAAACTTTAATAATATTTTGAACGATAAATCTGCCCAAAATTGTTAAATTTCATTTAGTATTTACAAAGATATTATGATAATCTAAAATTTGTCAACATTCAGCATCCTATGTAGCCTATAACAAAATCTTTTGATATACCCGCTTTTTAATAGGATTAAATCCAGGTCAGGATATTTTGTGTTCTTAATTTACAATTAAATAATCAATTTGAGTACATTTTAACATGGATTAAGTTATGAAAACGTGCAATTGGCGATCATCAACTGCATGTTTCCAATTATAGCTGGCGATTTTCGCCTACTAAAGATGGCAAGGACCAATGTCTAGTGAATAAGATGAATGTGAAAATGATTTACATTTACATATATTTACTGTAAAGATCACTTGACATTTGGAATTCATAGAAAGATATGCAGAAACAGTGCCATCCAAGCGAAATCCTCTACCCTTGCATTGTAACATTGAGATATTTTTAACTCTATTCATTTTCTTTACTGAAGTTATTTAAAATTGTTTGTATATTTGTACGATTGACATTTACTTGCAGCTACTGCAGATATCAAGTCCAGGCAATATTTCCCCAAGGTTATATTTTACAGACAATATTTACCTGCAGGTCTTTAAGGGATTTCCAACATTTTATCATTTATGCTTGAAGAGAATTCCACCCGATTTGATATTTCTTATCTTGACAACTATATGTCTGTAACATGTATCAATTATTTACAGACAAATTTCTATGAATTCTTTGTTGAACTTAACATTGCAATAACTTATTTCCCTTTATTCATCCCAGTGTTGATTTTGGCTACTATACACTAAACTCAAATCTACAATATCCTAGGTTCAAAATCGTCCTGTAGACTAGGAATCTTTCGTGATTTTCTAAGCATTTCCAAACTGTCAGGATTTGACAGGCAAACAGTGATTAGACCAAAGACAATTTGAAATCAGATATATCCTGCAAAAGAGACCCCATTATTAGTTCTCTAATTAAATATCAATAAATTCTAAAATACTTTTAATTAATATATTGGGATACATTGATGATTGAATAGCAATAAAAAGGTGGGTCTTTGTTTTATATACACCCTTTATATCACTTCATTTCCATAACAGATCAAGGGTGTTGAACCATTCTGTAATTGAAATACCTTTCAGGAGGATTCTTTCATGATCATGAGTAGAATGTTTAGAATTATCTCTACGATATATATCACTTGTATCAATTTATTCATTGCCTACAGATAAAATGGAATCGGATCTTGACAAAAGCTGTGACAAAGTGTGCAGTTTTTATAAGCAGGCATCATCTTGTACCGTTTAAAAGAATATGTTAATCTTAGAATTGCAGAAATATAAGTTTATTTTCATTAACTACAAATTCAAGAAAAACTGACATAACAATGTTTTGACAAAGATGTCTCCGTTTTCCTGCACCCTGTTATCAAAACAAAACAGAAGAAAATGGCTGAACCAGGGATTGCTTAATAACGATACTGTTATTTTTAAACATGTGCATTCAGTATGAGCTTTTGGTCAATTTGGCCAAAACCATTTCAATAGGGAAATTAGGCATTTTAAATCACAGTTGAGAATTTCCGTGCATAAAATATTAATAATACATAAAAGGCGTCTTCCAGCAATCCTAAGCACGATCTGTGAATTACATTTTAAGTGTGAAACATTTTGACATTTAGTCATAATAGAACCAGTAGACATAAGACCTCCATTATCTAGCCACTAAGGTAGAAATAATATATTATAGATAATTAGACTCTAAAAGTTAAAGTGTTAACCGTCTGCCCTCACACATTACAAATTTATATTTTGTCTATAAATTTTTTATTAAAATTCCATAATCATGTTCTCATTTGGATTTATTTCAAGGGATTTGTCAAATTAGTTTGTCACCTATACCTATTCCAGAGTCTTGAACCAAGAAAATTAGTCTGAAATGTCTAACCCCTCCTGGGCAAATATTGAAGTTCTAACCTACCCAATAAAAATAATAGTATCTTCAAATTAAATATGTTCATCTTTTTTAAAAATCTTTAATATGTTATTTCTTATTGCTTAAAAAATAGAAATATAGTCTGACATGTGATTAATAAACTTACAATAAGTAAGATGATAAAGAAATAATTAATCTCAAAAAATTTATTCAACAAAACTAGGTCATTTCGGAACTAACATATTATATGGTTTAATTTTATTTCAATAACTCGCTAGGAGGAAACCAGAGGACCCAGAGAGAACCCAGGAATTCGCAACCACGCCAGTTGACTCAATGACAGGCTTTATGATACAACACGCATGTGCTAACCGTTCAGCCATCCACCCCCCCTCCATCATAAGCAGGTGCAGAAGTGTCACAAACTCAAATTTTGGTGACATTTAATCAAATCATAGTCCTGTCAGATTTCAGTATATACTAATCAATGGTTATGTTATTAAACCATTGAATCTCCAAGGAATATATATTTAACACCTTCATGTAAAAACATCAATCATTCTTTTCCATTTATTTAATAAACATCAAAATTAAAGCACAACTTACAGCTAAGATTAGTCTTTTTAGTACATGTTTGCCTGTTTTTATCAAATGATCTTTCAATAAAAAGAGATTTGGTACTAAGAATGTACTTGATAAGACTTAATTTCACGGTGTGCTGGTTCCAGGGGTCCTTTAGGGAATTCTTTAGGAGGTATTCTTGCACACCTGTTTTGACACTGAGCAAACACTTATCATTAGACTACCATAGCAGGTTTTCCTTTGACTACCTTATCACTAAATTACCTTCAGGGGACCCCCTGGTACCAAAAGTCAAGTTCTAAAAGTTGTTCTACTATCAAAGGTGAAATTTGAATTACTTTTTTGATTTGCTTAATTTTCTAGGTTCCCTGTTAAAAAATATACTCATAGAACTTTAGCCTCTAGAAAGTAACAAAGTTGTTCAGCCCTATGAAGGGCAATAGATCTTAAGTGTAGTTTATCAAAGAAATTAATAGAATTTGTAGAGTGACTACAAGACTTTCAAAGTGATCAAGAGCATAACTTTGCAAGTAATCATAAGGAATTGTTGAAAAGCTATAGGTTTTTTCACCTCATACATATAAATTGTCCATCCACAATTGGGAATTAACTGGTAGAGGTGACAACAGCACATGGCTACATTTAACTAGGGGAACCTTCAAAAATAACCAGTTATCACGATTCAATAGTATAAGAAGCAGGGTCATAATTTTATCGTACAAGTATTTTTTTGGCAAAGAACTTTCAGGGTTTTTTTTACATTATTCCTTTATCATTCTAACATAGCTATATGAATATTATTATGACCAGTAAGTTTTACACAGTATTTAATGTGTCATGGCTAATGTCAATCAGAAGTTCATTAGTTAAAGTTACATTATTCAAGATATAGATAAGAACTAGCCATTCTTGCTATACTAGTTCGAAAGTAGATGATGTAAAATGAATAATTTGAAAATTTCATTCAAATTACTCTATTGCAAGCGAAGAAATAGGCATTTAAAGATTTGACCGACCTGTGCAATAATTTCACCCACGGTCCTGGTTGATCAAAGCTACGACTCGAAGCGTCTAGCCGCGCCATATTTGATTTACCGCTGAAACGTTTTAATCTGTTTAATATCGGAGCAATCTGATGTCATCCAAAGTTGATTAAGGCCTGGATCAGTTAACCCTTCCTTAGCGCATAAATATTCACTGAGGTAGCGCAATATTTTTAGGCAAAATGTGCCAAATACTGTATACATTATTAAAATTAGTCCAGCTAAGTAACTAATGAATATAGAACTTTCAAATTTTCAAGGACTACTTATTACTATCTCAGGTTATACTTGGCAAGTTTTGACCTACTTCTACCAAGTTTCCATGGTAACCAGGTAATCCAAGATGGCCGCCACTTTTTTAAAAAATCATATTTTCAAGATAATCAAGTGCTGTAGGCTATAAAATATATATAAAAATAGTGCCAATTGTATAGAATATGGGGCCTAACATGTTTCCAATATTTTACCACCAAAAAAGGGGGATAACATCTAAAATTTGAAAAATAATTGTGTGATAACTAATTAAAAACAGATTTTTCGAGAATTTTTTTTTTCGCACAAAGACTTACAAAAAACATTTATTTTGTCATCAATAAACTTCTAAATTGTTTTTAGAACAAAATATATAACTATCTCATTGTGAACAAAGAGAAATATAAAATATGTTATGGGACATGTCGGATCATCGCCAAAACTAACCTCATCTGGGGGGGGGGGGGCAGCGAAGGTAGGCGGGGAAGCTCGAAGGTCGGCTGGTCAACTTGCATCGGTCCAGGAACATTGTCAGCTATGTCATCAAACGCCTCATTTTCTGAGCTTTCAGGAGATATGTCGTTTGTCGGTATATCGTATCTTCGTCATTTGAGCTGTTGAAAATGAAATCTAGGGCGTGTTGAAATGCGTAGTATTTGTTGATATTTTAGTCGGATGTTATGGTTTTGTATGACCCGGATGTTGGCTATATTCGGTCGCTAGTAATACCAACGCTAGTTACACACTCCCGAGTTAGATTTCACGTGATACAAGGTCACTGAACCATGCATTCTAATATCCCGACATTTGTCGGCAGACGCTACCAGCGGTCAAAAACGTTGCCGACAAATGTCTAATTAATACTTTAGAAAACATTTCATGCCCAAATAAAGACCTTCACTAGGCAGATTTAGCTCTTGAATAATGCATGTTTAAGTATGTTCATGTCAATAGTGATAATCCTGCATAGTATGTTTTGATGTAATTAAATGATGCAAGAAACATTCCAGGCTTATACTAGTTATTGAAGAACCTAGCGGCTATATTATCTTGCAAATAATAGTTCTTTATCATTTCTTCTATTTTTACAGGCTTATCATTTGGAAATGTTTTTATAAAATCTTATATTACAAATTACCTGTTAGCAACACCACAGTTATTTTATTAGAAGGGCTCCAATAAAATCATTTTTTTAATTCTGTTAGTATACTTGATACTATTTCTAAAAGCGTCTTTATTAAATGAAAAAAAAAAATATTTATTGAGCTTTTTTTTATGTAGTGTGATTTAAGTTATTATAAATTTCTAAAGGTAGATTATATCTGGTATATATGTTCAATTTGTTTGGATTAGTGTCTGCATTCACACTGACAGGATTAGAAATTTTGAAATGTATGTTAGGTGGTTCTTTTAGAGTCAGTGATATCTGCTATTGAAGCAGCATGCTCTCTGACATAGATTAGGGAATAAAGCTGTGTTCACGTTGCATTGCAACCATAACCATTTGGTCAAAAACATACTTTTTACCGAAAGCAAATTACTTATTTGCATTCACATAGGTAGGCATCCAACATTATACACACTGCAACTGTGTTAGTATGGGGCCTAGGAATTCAAATAAGTATACACACTTTTGCTTACCAGTTCCATCAACATATTTCTACAGAAACTGATGTTAAGGAGAAACCTTCTCTTTAAACACATATGTTCCTCTAACTTTCAAGTACACTGAAATCACAAATAAAAGTTTTTACCACAAACTTACACTTACAAACTAAGAATGAAAATACCATTTTGTTGAAAAAAGAAATTAAATATGGCATTAGAGAGAGGGTGAGTGATGAAATTCAATCACTGACCATGTTTTCCAAAAACATATAAGATGTAAAAATCTGAAGTGTTGATGTTTTACAAACGAACAGAATTCTGTCAGCTGTCGATAAAATGTCCACAAGAAATTTGTTGTCAAGAACAACATGTTATGGTGTGTTTAAATAAACCATTACTCTAATACTGTTTGTCTTGCCGATTTTGACACTTTTTTTAAAAGTTAGTTACAAGTCAAGAAGTACTGTTTCACTATATTAATCCTTTAAACCCTAATGAGAATGACTGTTAGTACATTATCAATTTGAACCCCACTTAAATATGCATTATGCAAGAGCTAAATCTGCCTATTGCAGTCCTGAAATGTTATCTGAACTATTAATTTGACATTAACTAACTTATCCAGACCATAATTAACTCTTGATGTCAATGCTAGCCTGCTATATTTACTGGATTAGGATCTGTTTTGGCACCCAACTTTCATTCATGATTTAATCAAGAAATGGATAATCAAGACTGTTTTTTATTGACTGAAATTTTCAGCAAATTCCCTTTACATTATCTAGGTTTTAACTATTATAGTGAGAAATTCCCACTGTTTATCTAACCTCCCATAAAGTATCTTTAACAAATGTATTATTTACTTCAATAGTCACAAGAGAAATAAATAACATATATATAAAAGAAACACTTTAGACATTTCAAGACTAACGTCTTTTTCTTCTTCAGTTCTTCATGTGCAATACTATTAGGACAATTTCCGACAGACCATGGGGTTTCTGTCTACATTTCATCAAATTCCAGCTGTCAAAGCCAAAGTGTACACAGGAGCATCTTGGGTATTTGCCCTAGACAACATCTTACTTTTAAGTACCACATGGATAACACTGAGAAGATTCAAACCCCAGACATTCTAATTGATAGTTCCGTTCCCTAACTACTCGTGCAGCTACCCCAGCACCAATAACATGTACAAAAGGACCAAAATATGTGAAATCCTCAAATGGGAAACTGAGTCAGGAAATTAGCCTTACAACAGTCCTAGGTGGGTTACTTGTTTTTGTTTTTATCAAATTTAGCTGTACACATTTTATCAGAACACCCAAAACACCCACCCACATAGAATTATTTAATCTACATATTATGCATATAATGAGAAACAAAAATGTTTACATGTCAAGGTAAAAAACAGATTGTTCTCCACTATTACCTCATTTAAAGTCACCACAATCTACATGAATAAAACAGTTAATATCTTGTCTGCAGTAGCCGGAAGGTGAATTAAAATCTTAATAAGATAATATCTCTTGTCTACATGTAAATTATAACACTTCCTACAAATAGTTTGCTCTTAATGGCTTGTTCATTCTTTAAAGGATGTATTGCTCCCAAATTTGGAACCTTAAAATAGACGAAAAACATGTCTGAAAGCTCATATTAATATGTATGATTTTTATATGTATATTCAATTTTAAAAACATCAGTCAAAATTCATTTAATTTTTTGAATCCCATATCAACTTTGCCAAGTAGCCTTTAACTTAAGACAACAAAAATGCGCTTTCAATTAATTTGTCAAATTTGGCTACTCAAACCCAGTTTGTCACCAGGAAGAATCCATAAAAGGTAATTTAAGAATATACATTATCTTTTAAGTTCATGGCATGAACAAAATTCAAAGAGGCAAAATCTCCCTTTAATGAACAGCTGAGTGTCATCTGTTTGTCGTTTAAATTAATGACATCATTCATAACAAATGGCAACCAGACAGCCTACTTGTACTGAACATAAACAAAGTCATAAACAGAAACATAGCACATATTAAAATTCACAATTTGTGGAGACAGATACTTACATATACTATTCAAAAAAGTAGGGGATATTTGATTTTGGGGGCATAATACTAAAATATGCAAATGACTACGAAAAAAGTCACTATAGAACCTAACAGAAGAAACATTTCCGGTTACATGTGACGCCCAAACGCACCAATAGCTACCGCATGGAATGCAGGTGATGCTTGGGATCATCATGGGGGTCCAATCCAAGATTTGCACGACTCTGACTTGAATGTTACAGTCATTGTGGCATTGAATTCCAGGGTGGAAACATCAGTTTAATTGTTTTAGTGACCAGAAAACAAATTTTGATATGCGTCGGCTTACCCAAAATGAAAGGTTACGTGCCCTTGGCATGCTACAGATCGGCACAACACAGGCGGTTGTGGCGCGGACGATGAATGTTTCTCAGTCTGTCACAAGCAGGCTATGGTCCAGATACCGTGATACACAATCTGTACAGGACAGATCACGCTCAGGTCGACCAAGGGCGACAACCCATCGAGCATGTCCGGGACCCCAAGTTTTTGATGACTTTAAAGCATATTAATATTACAAATCTTGAATGTTATTTTTTCTCACTAGAAAATATTTGGGGCATCCACGTATGACAAAAAAAGGTAGGTTGCCAATCAACAAAATATACATAGGGAGACAGAATGGGACTCCGGAGGCTAGTCCCCCAAGACAATTTATAAACTGATGAAGTCATATTTGATATCCGTAATAGGGAAATGGGATGTTGTCACTCTTGCTTGAGTATTGTGTGGGCTATACTGCATATGTTCTGCTTTCGACCTGCACTACAGAATTAGGCATGCTATCCTATTCTTATAAGTTAATTAGTGGACCTTGCATTGTCTGATGGAAACAATTGGCCAGTCTTAGGATGATAGTGTGATGCTTCTTGTCCTAATGCCATTTTGAATTAACGCAAAGGTGCATTTCTTAGTGTTAAGGTGTCAACCTTGGCATCCTGTCGTGTCTTGTACACAACTTTAGGAGTTATACTAATCCTAGCTTATTAAAAGACACATTTTATAACTCTTGTTTGTTTCCACCATAAATTCATGATTTTCAACATTTCTATTCTGTTAAAAATATTTTTTTGTGCTCAAGCTGATCTGTGATGCATTTGCATGACTGTAAAGCATGATTCTTGCATGTTACCATGATGATGTGATGTTGTTAAATTCAGAATTGCAAGATTTCAGTGTATCTCTCATAAGGCTCGCAATCATTCATTTATAAGTGCTGTGTTTTTATTGTATCTCAGTAGCTAACACCAATAATGCAATTCAGTTCAATACATGTAATTCTTGGCCTTTACATCCCCCAATGCAGGTTATTATATATTTTTCCATATAACTCTATTCACCCACTTACTAAAATATTTGTAAAACATATTCTGAACGCAATATTGCACTTGGCTTTTAAACATAAATACTTCCTTAATGGTTACATCTTTTTTATCTTTCTCAACAAACTGCAGTTCAAAATGACTATTCATCTCATTTTTTGTATATTTTTCATACTAATCGCAAACTTTTGTCATACAAAGTTTCCTGCTGAAAGTTGACAAAGTTTTTTCTATTATTAGCCTACTATTAATATAATCTATCTTCGAAACTATGTTTTGAAAAGCAGTTCGAAGTCACAAAACTCCAACCAATTTATAGCTCCGTTATAATGCAATAATCTAATGTACTTTGAGAATAATAGTTGATGATTTTTTTTACTGTTTTCCTGCAGCCAATCAAAGGTTGTATAACAAAAATATTTGGGCAAGTATACGAATCTCAATGGGATACATCTGAAAAGATAAAACTGTGGTCTACTACTACTGCACCACATGCAATCTTTTGGTTAAATTTCTTGATTTAAACACAATATTTGAAAAAAGTACATCTTATCAGAAATCTTATTAGTAATCTAGCTAGAAAAAAGTCTGGGGGTCTCCACAAATCATGATTAAACTCAGATAAAGATTTGGCTGATATGGCGATAGAATAGATTTTAAATAATTATCTAAAACCTGTTTAACATTCATCTTCATTAAGTGCAGTTTTTTCTACATTTTACATTTTTTAAATCGTTTTTTATATCTTCATCTACAGATAGATCCCCTTAAAATTTGATACAAAATATTTAATGGCAAGAAAACACAAAAGCCATCGACAGAAATACAGCCTTGAATGTATCAAGAAAGAAAAAGAACCATATGCTGGTTTTCATATCAAAAATTGAAACTTAAGATTGTTTACCCATTCTATTATTCCATTACACTAGTATACTTAAAAAGAAGAAAATGTATGTACCAGCTCTTAGCAATTTGTAATTTTGCTTTGGATGACAATATCATAATACCAAGTCATGTTTTTATCTGAATTGAAACTTGATATTAAGCTTGGAGTCTTGGACAATTACTATAGTTAATTTTGCTTGAATAAAATACAATCAAAGCTCTGTAAACAGACAACAACTATATCTGACAGACAAAGATTGTAACCATCTTATTATACAGGAGGGGTAAAAATTTCAAAATTCTGTTGCTAAAATTGACAAAGGTTTGCTGTTAACATAATGTGCCATTAATACATGTTTACAACAATTCCTGATATTTTGTAACGATTTCATTACAGCATATTTGCGACAACCTTTGATAACAGACGTGTAGACGACAATACCCATATAAAAAGAATAAAAACCACAAAACATAACAAAAGAAATCAACATGGGGATAACTCATAAGGAAAGAAAAAAAAAACAATACGTGAAAAAAAGAATAAATCAAACACTTTTTAAATGTCACGAAACTTACGAAAAGTGGAAAATTATGCGTGAACAGCAAACAAAGGTCCTTAGACATTTCATGTTTTTTTAAATTATTGTATCCATATGATCGAAAACAATGGTTGCGATGTTTGTAAGGAGAGATTCAAAAATGTTAGCAGATGTCAACAAAGATTTCAAGTTTCTTTTGAAATATTTTATGTTATCATTGAATGGTAACTGTTATGTTTTTTTTTGTTGTGTGGAACAATTTTGAAATACCGGTATGCAGAATTGTTCATACACCTTGCACTTTTACAGTTTTCTATGTTTCTTTTGAAATATATTCTGTTATATGGTAACTGTTAGGTTTGTTTTTGTGTGGCACAATTTTGAAATATGCAGAATTGTTCATACACCTTGCAGTGTTAAAGTTTGTTATTTCTATGTCATAGTATTGTTGCAGTGTGTTGGACTATCAAATCCCTCGTTAAAGATACATCATTCGAGAGTTAATTTGCCTTTTCCAGGTCTTTCTTTGGCTTTTTCCAATTTTTTTTTTAGTTGAGTGTGTTTAGATGAAATTTGTATCATCAATTAATTGAAATATTGTTAAAAAATACAGTTTGTTGACCAGAATAAAGATTGGGACATATTATTCAGTTGCAACGAGAGTGGTATTGAGCCTTTTAAGTTTCTATTTTCACTATGAATGTGTTTCAATTTGTTTGATAAAAATATGAAATGGGGTTTAACATCCATCAACCGGGAAAATGAAGACATGTATACACCATGCATTCAGCCATTGTAAGTTAGCATTGATAGCAGTGTATATCCATGCACTCTTCCTAAAATCCCAATTGGTTTAAACAATATTTTATTTCATTAGTGAGTCAGATATATACAGCATACTATATATGGATACAATAACAAGCATTGCTGCTTATGTAAAATCGCTTCCATAAATGATCATCATTGAAAAGTTAGACGACTGGATTTACATTTTTTACAGGGTGCAAAAGGTTAAGGTAACGATCCCTTAGAAAGAATGTTCAATAGTACATACAAGTAGATTATAGCGGTAGATATACAATAAAACAAAGATGAAGTCGATGCCAAGGCCCAAAATTAGTTCGCCAAGTTTTATGAATGCGCCTGCTTTAGGAGAGGGGGGGGGGTCTATGTTGTTTTAAATCGTTTGGTTAATTTGATAAAGTCGTGCATCAACATGTACACAGCACCTCATATTCAATCCAAATAACTGGACATTGTTTCTTGTCGGGCTCTCTATCCTGCACCACTTGTATGAGGAAACCATGCTAAAACGGCCAGAAGAACTCCCTTGATCCTTGTGCAATTAATTTTATGAATTGGAAACTTTATTTTTGTCTTGATTTTATTATAATAATATTGCTAAATACAAAAGACAGAAAGGTCCTAAAGAAGTGTTAAGAACTGGACCCCTTTCAATTACATCTGGCCTGCATGTGAGGTTTTATGTGCACTGTCATTTTTTAAAAAAGATCTTAGTTTTTCAACAAATCGATAGGTATTTTATATTTTCCAGTAAGATACACAAGTCAAGCTATAATAATTTAAACAATATCTTATTCAGGTAAGTAAATAGACTGTCGTCAATAATGTAAGCATGCAAAACAAAGCCACAGGCTTTTATCAATGCTTCTCGTTATGATCAATAAAACTGGAGAATTTAAAAAATTTATTGCATGCTCTGACGTCAGAAATTAAAACATAATTCTATTTTTTATCTAAATTTATCTGCTGATACTGGAATATATTAACTCATTAATTCTAAAGGATTTTATCATACTAACAAAAAGATTCATTGACGTCAGAGGATTATATACAGTAATTGAAAAGTTTTCTAAATTTACATGATTGTATCACTGCCAAAATCTTATACCTGTCAAATTAAAAGCATTAAAGTCATTCTATTTTTGGTTACTTCCTGCTAATGGATTCAGAATGGCTTAATTAATTTCCTAATTGAAATATACCGTTTTGATGAGGTAATGTCTAATAATTAGAATAAAATACAAAAATAAATTGGGAGGTTGTTTATAATATGATAAATTAAATCTGTATTGAGCAGACAAAACATGAAAGATGTGGGAGGTAGGCAAAATAATTAACCCTAAAACGCCATAATAATTGACTATTATTCAAAAAGTACAGAGACACAGAAATGTGGTATACTATATACTCAACATAAAGTTATTAAGGGATTATAGCACATGTTTATTTCAATAAGGGGTCTGTATCGATGGGAGATCAAAACTGTGTCACTTGACTCAATGAAGTGTATCAGATCACTAAACAACCAAACCCGACCCCAACACTACAGTTAAAGAAAAAAATTTCTTCCATTATAATATATTTTAGTCCAAAATGTCTATTTTTCATGGCTTTTTTTATGGGTATTTGGGGGTTGACAGCAACGAGAGTCAGGATAAAAAAGCACTGGGGTTTTTTTTTCACACAGATCCTCTTCTTGAAAAGCCTTTAATAATACATATGACTTGTATGTTGGAATTAGTGTCCAAAATAATACCCTCTATCCATACCATGTGCCGATATGTGGTAGGTTTAGTATTTAGTGCACAACATGGGTAGCTAAGGTTATGGGAGATCTTTAAAAAGGTAAAAAATTTCAAAAGGATCAAAGATAAATAATACAGTCATTTAAACTGTTTAAAATTAACTAAGTAGTTATCAAAACCAAGGAAGTTCCACACACACAATGGCAACCTAATAAAATTAAATGCAGCCCAGCTTCAAACAAAGTATTTCTTTTTGGCAATCCCCAAAAAAGCAACATGTGTACAATTACCCCTTTAAAGTACATGACACGTTTTAACAATACATCCTGATTGATCAGATCAAACAACTCTGTGGTTAAGATGGCTGACACTGACGTAATCATATACTTATATCACCAACTGGTTTCGGGGCTATTCTTGTTTTGAATATGCACCCAGGTGATACATATGTACTATTTGTAGATGAGCCAGGATTGGGGGTGTATCGCTCATAACTGGATCAGTAGTCTTGATTAAGGCAGTCGGTGTTCATTGAAAGTCCAATTCCAAATTCATTTCAATATTACTTTATATACAGTTCAACAATTCATTATTTACAAAATCATTTTAAATGGGTACTAAACGTCTTAACTCCTAACCCTATCTCCTATCTGATCTGTATATTTTTGTATCTGCCTATGTTCATGTTATATCTGACGTCTGTATTTGAAGAAACTAAGTTTCATACAGACCAGAGAACAATCATTTCAACCAATCAGATAAAAGATAAATTTAGGGATAAAAATATATTTTAACGAATCAAAATAAAGGAAGTTAAATCAATATGTAATTTCATTGGTTAAATAATTAATAGAATTGGTTAATAACCTGTAAGTCGTATATATAGATTTGACACTTTGATTGACACTAATGTGACTATTGTTAATTCTATAACTCTTTGTTTGAGGTTCCTCTTAATAAGCCTGCTGGCCATTTTAGGCAATTAAATATTACCATTAGAATTAAAGACAGACAGAATGATAACCTTAATGATTAGCTATATAATGTCTATATACGTGAATAAAAGGTTGATAAATATATTATGAATTCTTAAAATAAAATTTGAAATAGAACTTAAAATTAGTATCACTATTCGGTGATAAATGCCCCCGGCCTGTAAAATTCATGCGTCCTCGCATGATATATATACTACAATAGCTTGATGAAAATATTAATAATTACAAAAAACATATGCTTAAAAACGCATGATATATAACTATAATAACTTGATGAAAATATTGATAATAACATAAAAGAACCAGCGGCTGCCAGGCAGGATACGCCCACATACAAGAGTTGGATAGAGAACAAGCTAAAAAGAAAGTGATTTTTCCTACAATCAAGGACAATAACTCATGAAGTTACAAATCGATATGCGCATATATCGAATGGAACCAAGATCTTTGAATGGGTTATGAACATGCATTTCAAGGTACTTCAAAATCAGATTAAAATTATGACCTCTACAGGGTTCACAACCTTGATAAACCATATTTTTACACAATATTCGCATACAAGTGGCGGCCATTTTGTCCGGCAGTTGTGGTCCGATTTCACAAAATTCAAACTCAACCTTCATTACAATGTAACGATGATATAATCAAATGTTTTTTAAATCGGATAATAATTGTGACCTCCAGAGGGACCACAAGCGAAACAAAGACGATTTTGCGAATAATCAGGAGCCATAATTCAGGGAGTTACGATCCGATATGCGCAAATATCGAAAGGAACCAAGATCTTTGGGTTATAACCATGCATTTCAAGTTTCATCAAAATCGAATTAAAATTGTGATCTCTACAGGGTCCACAACCTTGATATACCATTTTTTAACAGGATTCGCGTACGAACGGCGGCCATTTTGTATGGTCATTTTAGTCCGATTTTTCCGAAATTTGAACTCAACCCTCCTTAGGGTGTAACGTTGATATAATAGAACGGTTTTTCAAATTGGATAATAATTGTGACCTCCAGAGGTACCACAAGCTAAAATAGGTGATTTTTCGGACAATCGGGGGACATAATTCAGGAAATTACGTTCCGATAGGCACAAATATCGAAAGGAACCAAGATCTTTGGGTTATAACCATGCATTTCAAGTTTCATTAAAATCGAATTAAAATTGTGACCTCTACAGGGTCCACAACCTTGATATACCATTTTTTAACCGTATTCGCGTACGAATGGCGGCCATTTTGTATGGCAATTTTGGTCCAATTTTACCGAAATTCGAACTCAACCTTCCTTAGGGTGTAACGATGATATAATCAAACGATTTTTTAAATCGGATAATTATTGTTACCTCCAGAGGGACCACAAGCTAAACCAAGGTGATTTTGCGTATAATCAGGGACCATAATTCAGGAAGTTACGATCCGATATGCGCAAATATCGAAAGGAACCAAGATCTTTGGGTTATAACCATGCATTTTAAGTTTCATCAAAATCGAATTAAAATTGTGATCTCTACAGGGTCCACAACCTTGATATACCATTTTTTAACAGTATACGCGTACGAACGGCGGCCATTTTGTATGGTAATTTTGGTCCGATTTTTCCGAAATTTGAACTCAACCCTCTTTAGGGTGTAACGGTGATATAGTCGAACGGTTTTACAAATCGGATAATAATTTTGACCTCCAGAGGTACCACGAGCTAAAATAGGTGATTTTTCGGACAATCAGGGGCCATAATTCAGGAAATTACGTTTCGATAGGCGCAAATATCGAAAGGAACCAAGATCTTTGGGTTATAAACATGCATGTCAAGTTTCATCACAATCGGTTCAAAATTGTGACCTCTATAGGGTCCACAAGCTAAAAACGTGATTTTTCGTACAATCAGGGGCCATAATCCATGAAGTTTTGATCCGATACATGCCAATATCGAAAGCAGCCGAGATCTTTTGGGGATAAACCTATATTTTAAGTTTCGTTAAAATCCGACAAGAATTGTGACCTATAGAGAGTCCACAAACAATTGTGGACGGACGGACGTCCGGACGGACGGACGGACGGACGGACGGACGGACGGACAGACGGACAGGGGCGACGACATAATACGTCCACATGAAAATGTGGGCGTATAAAAACATGCTTATAATAAAATATATGTAGAAAATTTTGTATCACAATTGAGTGAATTATGTTGCTATATGATTATACAGGCTAAAGTCACTTAGGTAATCCTTTGTTGTCCCTTAGGTATAATACATTGGTGTCACATGCATAAATATCAATTGCAATAATTAAGTAAAACAAAAAGGTTTTATGGAATACAAATTCCTAAAGAAACGATTTTCAGTTAGTAATTGAACTGAAAAAGATAAATGAAAAAAAAAAATTTCTGGTAATTAAGAGTCACATAATAAAATTAGCACTATGATAAAGAAAGTTCCAATATCTTCACTTTTTAAAGTCTGCAACACCGGAATATTTATTATTTGTGAAAATACTTGTTCACATTATATTTATCAGTGGATGTTATTTGAATGTTTCACCTGCCGAACATATATATATTATACAATTTTAATCTGGAACACAATTTTAATCTGGAACACACTTTTAATCTGGAACACACTTTTAATCAGGAGCACACTTTTGCAATTTCTGGAACTTTACAATTTACAGGATCAGGTATTATGCTTGTAAGGTCCACCATATTCATCTTATTAATCATCTAGCACATTTTGTTGTCTGGATACATGTACCTTCAACTTTATCTGGAGATGAACCATGAGCTGGTACTTCTTCTTGAACTTGGAGAAATCTCACTTGGTTTGACAAAGTCAACCTTGTCCAGGATTGAAGATATCAGCTTCAAGCTTCTTTGGTCCAGTCTGTTATCAGAGATGTTGATCAACAAGATTAAACCTGAAATATTTCTAGACCATCTCATATAATAACATTCAATGTGTGACAATAAATCAATTATATTAAATAATTTTGAATCAAAAGAATGTGGTCATTCGCTGTACTCAATCTGACTAAATGTAATACCAGTCTCCCTTTCCGTTCCAAATATAATCATGTATTTCTTCAACACTGTCAAATTGTCAAGACTGTGCAAAGGCTCAGATAATACTCTATATTCTTTTCTTTTTTCTAATATAGCATAATTCAATATTTGGTTATTCTTATAACCATTTCTTATTCTTATATGATCATTTCTTATTCATATATGATCATTTCCATCTTTATATGATCCATTCTTATTCTTATTTGATCTTATTTGTTCTTATATTATGATCATTTTTTTTTTTTTATTATGATCATTTATTATATTTTGATCATTTATTATTTTATGATCTAATTTATTTTCTTATTTATTCTCATATTATTTATGATTACAAATATTCTCATGAACTTATTTATTCTCTATTTATTTTCTATTCTCGTGTCATGATTATTAAAAGAAATTGGGGGTATACTTCACGAAATGTGAAAAGAAAACAATTTATATTTATATATACATATACATAGCATTTAATATAATAATCATATTCAGAACTTCTATTTCCTATTACATGAAAAACATACTAGTTTTGTTATTTTCTTATATTAAGTAAAAGAACTAGGTCTATGTGGTCTAATCAAACTTTGTTAAAGTTTGTAAAATGATTACACAGTGCTTTACCCTTTTATTGTCACCAATATGGTACAGCGTTGGAATGTCAGTCAAAAATGGATGGCCAGTCCGCCTTGCCTAACAAACCTGATTATAGCAATATAAAAATAATTTAAAAATTAATTTAGACACACAGACCTTTTTCTTTCTTTATTTCAATCATTTTTATATTGAAATGATGCGGTTGTCAAATTTTAGTCGCTTTTTACGACATGCAATTCAACTAACGTTGGGCCTACTCTTGTCCCTGGTCCCACAGGGGAAACAAAGTCACTATTTTTATTCATCGTAATTACATGAGTTTTCTTTATACATGGTAACATTCACATCCGTTTTTTTTTCGTTTTTTAAAATTTCTGCCCATGAACCTATATACAACTGTCTTGTTTTTGATAGATATAAAATATATCGCAAAGAATATCACTTTGAATTTCCTTATTTGAAAATTGGAAGAAAATAGCAATGTTGAAATATTTACATATTTTTGATCAGTGGTTAAGAATTGACTTACAGAATAATTTAAATTATTATTTATGTACATATTATTATTTATAGTTATAACATTAAAACGAATTGGCATACAAAATGAGTTTAAGAACTCCCTATACCTTACATCATTAATTATTAGGTTTTTATTTACAATGGAATTTTTAGGATTTCTGACTTTTGAGGAATCTTTGGAAACTAGTGGTACTGAGTCTTGTCCAATACATTTTAATTGATCGACTTTCTTTATTGACAGATCATTACCAATTATTATATCATAATTACTTGAAGTTGACCTTATGATATAAAATTTATGTAGTATGATTGTGTCAGAAACTTCGAAATCAAGTAAAACAGATCCTAAAATTTTGACAGCTTGACCTTCACAAGTAATACTAACACCAGGGGTTATGTCAGATGGCAAGATTTCTGTACTTGGTCTAATTTTATCTAACAGTGTCTCAGAGATAAAAGATATGCTTGTTCCTTTGTCAAAAAGGCTTTTAACAATGTTATTACCTATAGTGACGGTCACAAAATCTTTGTTCAGGAAAGCAATAGCATTTTTATCGGTTTTCAAAGACTTGGTATTACTATCTAGTTCTTTTGAGTGAGAATAACCCATCTTAATGATTCTGACTTAGGTTGAAATCAACAAGTAAATAAGTCTATTATCAAAAAGAATGATAATTATTGTCACACACTAAATGTAAATTTTCGAGAATGGTACAAGAAATAGTTGATTTAACTTACCAACCAATTCTCTGATCTCATATAAACCAAATTTTAGCAATTCACTTGTATCTCCAATCTGTCTTTGAATGTCTTTGTTCAAACCATTAGATCTTGTTCTCGCTTGGCATGTGAGAAGTTCCGAGCCTTGAATTCATCTTCCACCATTATATCACCAACTGGTTTCGGGGCTATTCTTGTTTTGAATATGCACCCAGGTGATACATATGTACTATTTGTAGATGAGCCAGGATTGGGGGTGTATCGCTCATAACTGGATCAGTAGTCTTGATTAAGGCAGTCGGTGTTCATTGAAAGTCCAATTCCAAATTCATTTCAATATTACTTTATATACAGTTCAACAATTCATTATTTACAAAATCATTTTAAATGGGTACTAAACGTCTTAACTCCTAACCCTATCTCCTATCTGATCTGTATATTTTTGTATCTGCCTATGTTCATGTTATATCTGACGTCTGTATTTGAAGAAACTAAGTTTCATACAGACCAGAGAACAATCATTTCAACCAATCAGATAAAAGATAAATTTAGGGATAAAAATATATTTTAACGAATCAAAATAAAGGAAGTTAAATCAATATGTAATTTCATTGGTTAAATAATTAATAGAATTGGTTAATAACCTGTAAGTCGTATATATAGATTTGACACTTTGATTGACACTAATGTGACTATTGTTAATTCTATAACTCTTTGTTTGAGGTTCCTCTTAATAAGCCTGCTGGCTATTTTAGGCAATTAAATATTACCATTAGAATTAAAGACAGACAGAATGATAACCTTAATGATTAGCTATATAATGTCTATATATGTGAATAAAAGGTTGATAAATATATTATGAATTCTTAAAATAAAATTTGAAATAGAACTTAAAATTAGTATCACTATTCGGTGATACATATATAACCATGTGAAAGGTGTCGTTTATTATTTAGGACACCTTTGAACATTTCTGTAAAATGTGCAACCTCAGAGTCAAGATGGCAACTGTATGATGGTGGCAACTGATGTCTGCACCTGAATAAGCTAAATTGCTACAAATATCCAGCAGGTTTCATATTGAGATTTTATAGGATCATTAACAGTGAAATGAGTTTAAATAATACAAATATGTATACGATTTCAAACTTTCCGTCTTGAGGTAATGTCATGGACAAAAAAAAAGAAGAATTTGGATATTATGGGTGGCGAATTTTCTATATTTGTATTGACCTTAGGATATCATCATGTTCAAATGTTATAAAACTGTACCTGGAGTACCACAAGATTATTATTATATATTTGGTCATATCCTATATTATGTCCATACACAGTTTTGGTCAGGGGTCGCCTCCGCCTCCTCTGAGCCCCTCGACCAAAACTGTTTTTAAATTCACCGATACACCGAGGAAAGTGTGCTGATAACTACTACATAAACCATGTCGTACCAGACAATATATATATATTTATTATATATGTCTGGTATGACATGGTGTATGGCTGTATGCATATATATATATACAGATAGAAGGTCAGATTTCTGTGGTGATATAGACTTAATGATTCCATAAAAAAACTTTAAAACTATATCCCTGAGATACCTTGATTGTAATTATGATTATTTATACTTCACTCAATGCAAGCTGTATGATATCTGAGCACTAAATGTGGAACTTCATAAGGTGTAACATTCTACAGTGTTCAATTACTCGAAACTATTCCCCGCCACTGAAGGTTCAATAACTATAATGGTACCACCTGCACAGAATTACCCTCCGCTTGCAGAGTATAGATTAAGCAAATTATTTAAATACATATTTTGGTATGGTCCAATTACTATCAATTCAGAAGTAAAAATATTTCTCTAAGAAATCGAATCAGACACTTTAGTTCGCATACCAAATATTTTTGGTATTTTAGCATAGCAAGCTAACTAATTACAAAACTTCCTTTGTAAGTTACTTGTATCAAAAAGCTAACTTTTCCTTTTATTTGGATCTTAGCAAACTGCCAGAAAGGCAAGCTTTAAAGATTTAAATTTAACAATAAATGTTCTTATAGATAATAATACAATTACCGGTATAAACAATACAAACAAATAATATTGTTTCATGCCATCTTGAATTCAATGTTCATGATTCAAAATAAAAAATATTATTCTGGTGTCCGTTAATAATCGTAGACAAATTAAGTCATTGGCATTTAAGCTAAGAGATTGTTAGATGGCTATAGAACTGATCAATTGAAATAAATTTTGGACATATGTTTTTAATTCGACTACATTTCATTGTGTATTCTAAAAGTCAATATTTGGGTTTAAGTCTACAATATTTAGTGGCTGTAAGTTTTAAGTATATTTTTTCATTATTATGGATGATTAATCCAAGGCCTAAATATATTCTATACAAGTTGTATAATGCAGCAAACCTTTTTAAACAAGTTAAGTCAATGGCGCTTGCCACTACCAATGTGTTAACTATTATCATAGGTGTTAAATTGCCTGCTGAACACCTGCATTATCTTAATTTCTATCTAAAAGGTAAATGTATTGTTTTTGGCAGATAATTTAGTTGTCAAAAGGTCCATGGGTCATATGTCACGATCTTATATCTTCTTATTCCTTGTTTTGTAATGTTACCCAACATGTCGTACATTAAAAGTTTTTTGTGCGTTTTTTGAACTTTTTGGGGTAAATGATATGAATTATACATCTAATGGATATTTGAAAAGTTTATCAGACAAAATGTTTTTGCAACATGTTTGTGTTAGTTACAAGCATCTGTTCAAATACATTTGGTAGACACTGGTAAATCGTGTAAAATTGATGAATTCAGTTTACTTCAAGGTTCAGAAATTAACTCATGAAACTGGCCAATAATGGATCCAATAAGCTGAATGCATATATTCTTACTCTTTCTGGAACAGTTGATAACACCTCCCATATTTCCATAACCTGGATACTTCTTTTTGTATGGAAATACTGATTTTGAATGAATGAATATTCTCAAAAAGACAGAATTGATTAGATTATTAGAATCCATTTACCTATACACTGTTTAGTAAGTGCAGGAAAACTGCACCACACACATAATTACACAATACAAATGGGTTTGTTTAGGGTCATGTGGTGATGTTTAATTTTCTTCTATTCTTGCTTTGGTCAGGAATAGCTTTTTTTATTATTCCCTGAACTATCCATGATGCCAAACTATATATTTACATGCATGCATGTTGTAAAGTTAGTCATATTGACTACCCTACCAAACAATTGCTACCATCCCATACTCTGTTGTCGAGGGGGAGGGGGATGGATGGCTGAATGGTTAGCGTATGCGCGCTGTATCATAAAGCCTGTCATTGAGTCAACTGGCATGGTTTCGAATCCCCGGTTGTACATGGCAGGGAGTAGGGTTACCTGTCCAACCTCGTCCTAGTGGGTCCTCCGGTTTCCTCCCACTACTAAAGACCCCTACGCGCAAGAGAATTATTGAAATAAAAAAAACAACATTAAAAAACATATGTTAGTCCCGAAATGATCTAGTTTGTGTCGATTGGATGTTAAACCCCATTTCTCCCTCTCTCCTATGTTGTCGAAGGATGTACCACTCTATTCCAAGTCTGTTTTAGGGTAATAAATCTTGACAACATTTTTGCAACATCTCCGATTAAAAACCTACGGAAATAATCCTCAGATATAATGCTCTTGTTTCATGATATAATTTATTCTTTCTATACCACAAAGACCTAGGCATCAATAGAAATGTTGTTAAATGACACAATTTGTCTTCAGTGTGTCTGGAGTAACTTCTGATCAAGTAATATTTAGAAGAGCAAAAGGGAAGATAAATAAAACAATGAGTTAAAATAGAACCCAAATGTTTTCTAATAAACAGATGCATGACAAGATATCTTGACACAATCTTTTATACATGTAACGTGATTGGAAGGGTTGCTTCAAGCCAATAGTTCCTTAAACTTTGTTTTTTGTCTGTCTAGAAATAGGACTATTTTAAATAATGTTTAAAAATATAATCAAACTATAAATAGTGTTTATCTATGCATTTTTCAAAAACAGTTTTGTCTGAACTTGCTACTGAAAATATTATAAGTTTAACCATATCTTTTTAATTGATACCTGATTTTAGGGTTTTTTATTAACAAATACCGGTACTATAAATTTAATATTGTTTATACTGTCGAGTCATGTTTCTTCTTTGAAAATGACCTGTTTCTTGGCATTTAAATTCAATGGTACAGATACCTTTTCTACAATGTTTGTAAAAAACTAGAGACCGTTTCTTCAAATGTTTTTTTTAAAAACAAGAGACCTTTCTTAAAAATGTTTTTATAAAAAGTCTCATTGTCAAATCTTTAATTAAATCAACATACCTGAATCAGACTAAAAGCACACAGTGCTACTAGAACAACCTTTACATTAACTAATTTTTGACAGCATAGTGGAGATATCGGACCCCATTTGCATGAATAATCCTCATCATCTTCTTTCAATTCTGCTAACACCACTTTCGATTTTCCACTGCCATTATTGTCTTTTAAAGAACCAACTCTTCCATTATGAATATCATTTTGAGGTCCATTGTCTTTGAACGAGTTTTCATTGGCAACTGGATCGGATTCATCTTTTACAAAAGCATTGTTAGTGATGCCTATTTCCTCACAATTAGGTGTGTACCTTACTGGTTCAACAGACATTTTGAAGATTCGTACTTGAACTCTTTATTTAAGAGTGAATCTCCATTTTGAATAATTTGACATGCACACAAAATATTATGCAATGATATATATATATAGGTTGTATAGAATCTTTAATTTCCTTCAGTCATAAAAAATCTGAAAGTTAAAAAAATGATCATAAAAAAATAAAAATATATTTTCATCAAGGTTGAATCATTTCTTGCTTTTACACAAAGATAACTTAACAATCATAACCAAACAAGAACCACTAAATACAAATTAATAATGTGTTTTAAATGGTAAATAATATAGCTCCAAATTATCTTTATTGTTTTATACCACCACATTAAACAAGTAAAGATGTAAAACTAATATTTATAAAAAAAATTTTTTTGCCTATTACTAAACTGTATTCAGCTGTATTCCCTCAAATGAACAAAGTGTTTTTCTATACAACAATTTCAATGTATACATATACACCCTACCCACAAGGAAGCCTTGTTTTTGTATCCTAGTCTTTATGCCTTTATATTGTACAATTGAAATAAATCCTGTTAGAACCCCTCAAAAACAGAAACAAACTAAAGCCTAAAAAACTTTTAAACAAAAAAATCCATTTCAAAGATAAAAACAATGATGAATTTTCAAAACCATGATCAAACAGATGAAACAATCAACTACCATCAACTAATCCATCCACTATATACCTTGTAATAAAAAAATGACCTCTGAAGTCATTGCATCTCTAGCTAATATCAATTTAGCAAAGACTTTTGTAATAAACATCATTCATTTAATACCAAAGGCATGTCTGATTATATTATTGCATTCGTTATCAACTCAAACAATGAAGTATTGATTTTTATAGACTTCCATCTATTAACACTAAACACAAAAAGATAGAAAGCTATTAGCAACTCTTGAAATCAACTGAGTGATAATTGAAGATAAAGAGACATGAAAATCAGATGCAAAATATTTACAAATAAAATTAACCGTTAATATCAATGCTTATCATAATAATATTATAAGATCTCTGAGGGGGAATGAACATTTTCTTTGGATGATTGTTTTTTAAACACCTGCTTAAAATCTTATTCAATAATTTTTCTGTCTCTACTTTATATTTCTTAATTTACTCCTATTGGTACCTCATTTTTTCCTTAAAGTAGCTTGAACACATTCCTTTGACAGGGTGAATGGTGTGTTAAGATGAAACACTTTTGGGTCTCGCATGTTACCTTAGCAAGTAGCAATTGGAATTTGAGTAACACTTAACCTGGAGCAAAAGATTTTATGGCCTTGTTATATAAGTAATAATTCTTCTTACCTTATTTTATTCCTATTTAACATACATATTGATATTTTGGTTTAAATACATTTTTATTTACATATAATACCTTTTATACATAAGCTGTATATTTTCAAAAAATAGTACCATCTCTTAATATTTGTCTAGTTTTCCAAGTTTAACATTAAATAACCTAGCACAATGGAAGTCGAGTAGGCCTACAGTAACCAGGATTCTTTCATGGTGTACTATTTGTATTATGTTGTACCCATACAATATATTCTCTCAATGTTATATTGTTTGATATATATTATACTTGGGTACAATTTCAATATTTATCTTACGGTTCAATTCAAAAAGATTCTAAATCTCTTTATAAATAAAAATTTGTTTGCTTTTATAATTGGGGTAAGTTAATTTACTTCTTTTTATACAAAGTTCTGTTGTATGTTGGGGGGGGGCTGTGAATAATGGTTCTCTGTAACATTTTTAAACAATTACAGAAATGGAGAGACTTCCATAATTACATGGAGTGACATGTGTTTGCCAATCGTATCATACGTGTATTTCATCATTATATTGTTATACATTATTAGACTCTACTTTTCTGATAATATCTGAGTTCACCTGCGATTCATACATTAAGTAAAATTATATGTAAAATTTGGTTGGACTTTAGAGATGGGACAGTTTAATGACAAGACCTATACAATTATCAGTTCTGTATTAAGGTCTTGGGATTCAGATTAAGTTATGTTCTCATAACTTGTATATTCTATAATAAAGGATATTATGCTAAGTCATACTACCTTTATAGACAAAATTGGGTGTATCAAAACGTCCATTGAGGACAACATATAATACAAACTGAAGGCATATATATTTACTATACAAACTGAAGGCATATATATTTACTTTACAAATTCTCCAAGGTAAAATATTTACACGAACAACCAATCTTACATATAGGCCTACCTCAACAAAAAGACTACTTTACTTTTAATAAGCCTATATATATGAAGACTTCATATATTAAAGGAGAATTCCAAGACATTTCTGATGATTAACGTTTTGTTCTTAGTTGACCTTCTACAGATACAGCCTCATGTTTTTCATGGGTTAGGGGATTCCTTCCTTACAAAGATAACTCATTGATCTGCCCAATAGTTGCTACAGAGATTAAACTTCTTGTAACCTTTAAGTTCAACTCCATCAACTTGATCCAGTTGTCATGTACAGATGAAGACAAGCTTCTTGACTATCAATCAACTTGGGCCTTGATAAAACTATGGCGCTTCAGAAATTTCAGCATCTAAGGTATAACAAGCAAATATCGGGATCGACCGATGAAATTAATCAAAATTTTCCAGCTTGGTTGCCCCATTTATGTGGTGCAGGACAGAGGGCGTCACAACAAGGATATAGTCGTTCAGATGGATGGGAAAAAAACAAGGTTCCATGTATAAATCAGCATGCACATAAAAGAACCCTTGGCAGTTGGAATGTGAGCACTATAAGAGTATGCTGTAGCGTTGCTGGCCGGGCAAAATGTCCCTTATAGCACACTGTGTGGCGTATGCCCTTCTTCATTAGCCCAGTCGGAACAGAACAGTAGGATTTTAACATTGTTACCGTAACCCCCATTTCACTTGTCAGTGGTGGTATAACATGATAAAGATCTATACTTATAAATCATTTTAAAGAGGAGTAGATATTATACACAGATTTCTATCTATGTAAGCAACATTATTTACCTTGTAATATAAGAATTGACCTAATTTTGCCATTTTAATTGTCACGTGTATATCATAATATCTTACATATGTTTATATCCAGGTGGCTCCAAGTGATTTATTAGTGACACAGGCTTATGCAAACTTCAGTCTGGGAGCTTGATCCTGGTGTTCCTTAGGCCTTTCCAGGTTGCTTTCCCCTTGGATTCCAATAAAGAGAAGGCAGAAACATTGTTTTACGGGTAAAATTTGCCTCATGGGATGCTAAACCTATTAGAATTCATTAATTCCAACTGTTTCCTAATTATATGGTTTGTAACCTTTATGAATTTGAACAGTAAGGAGAAAATAATGCAAGGGCAAAAAATTGTCCAGTGCAAGGAACGATATCTTAATCTCAACTGCAGCTCATTCAAAGATGTAATCTCTATTGTTTTCACAAAATGTTGTAGAACTCTGAAAATACATAAAGATCATCCTCTCAAGGTTGCAAATGGCAATCTTCACTTCAAATTTGAAAAAATCGTTCAAAAACTCTAACCTCTATTGTGTTAATGAAAAAATTGCTAGTACCTCCAAAACAGAAAATTTGAGAACGCTGATAATCCATAGGGATCATCTTCTTATGGTGTCTATGCTTCATGTCAAGCTTGAAAAAAAATATTTTAAAACTCTAGCCTCTATCGCATTAATACATGGGCACATAAAAGATCTAAGTTTTCATTTTTTTTAACACTTCTTAGATCAGATATGTCACAGCTCATACTGTAAATATTTATACATTCATGTAATTGATGGGAATAATTGATATTAAGTTTCCAATAATCGTCATCTTTCTACACTATTGTATATCAAAACAAATACATTGGCTAAACATCAACACACGTTTATCGATTTATTTCTTTGAATGGTATCTAAATATAGAGGTTCCTACAGTACTAATTATGAATTTTAATTTGTTTAAAGATCTGCTCCAATCTGCATACTTTCGTCACATGCTGGACCATTTAGAGATATTTTCCTACAAAAGTACGGAATTTCTTATGACCATGAAAAATCAAATTACAGACTCCATTTGCCTGGAAAGCCAGGGCTAGAAATTCACGCGAATCTCCGAATCTAATTCGCGCAAGGATTCTCGCAGGAGCTTACCGTGCGAATCTATAAGGATTCGCGTAAAACTTTTGTAAAAAAAAAAAAAAATATTGGGTCCGACTATTGAAATTCAGTTATGGTGTTTTGAATCAAAGTTGTATGACTTACTTTATAGCATACTACATGTATAATAAAATAAAATAATTGTTGTGTTTTTGTTTTACTTTTAACTTATAATTTGGACGAGTTACAGGCTGGCCGTTAATTGTCTTTGTTATGTAATAAATTGTGTGGAAACTTCCACGATCACGACACGGCGACGACTTTTAGAAGTAGAGCATTTATGCATATTTCAGTTACGATACAAAATTATCGGTTTCCTTATTATTAATTTAAATCCTTCTTAAAAAAAATAAAAGAAACTACTTTAGCATGCCAACCTTAAAACGAAATAGTTCTGGGTTCCATGATTTTATCCTTTCGAACGGCGATTTGATTCCGTTAGTTGTTAAATTGGGTCATTCCAATTCTATTTTGTCACTGTCAAGGTCGGCCACGGACTCGATGTCGCATGGAATTCTCCGCCTTCCATATTAGGCATGACTTACTACGGAATGTGTAAAAAGATTGCTTTTGGCGCGAAATAGCTGTCAGCAGCCACGTACACCAACCAATAACAGACATATCACGGACCTTATAATACATGGACTAAGTGCATGCCGCACGAGACGGGGAAGTTGGCGATGCCTTTTTACGAGGGATAGAATTCCTCATGTATAAATTGATTTTAAATCCAGTTGTAATATTCACAACCAGAATGTGACGTTACTGTGTCCAAGATGACGAATAAACCGTTACCCAATCGGACATTACCAGCTTGGAGGCTCTTCTATTCGCCTCCCTATACATACGTTGCCAATTTTTAAAGACACGTGGTTTTTATTTTTATTTGTACTGTCTTGTGCCCTCTTGTTGTTTTTCGTCAATACGATTATCGCTATATATGTTAAAATATTATGTACGGGAATTGTTGTAGGCCTACTTGTGAATTGTAATTTATTGCCAGTATTGAATTTTTAATTAGCAGTTAAAACGGTAGCCGTCAGCTATTCAGTGCTCACGCATATCAACGCAGTAAAGACAATGACATTATTAGCCATGACAATGACATTATAGAATTTATATACGGTATCCGATTTATCGGCACCGATACGATTTTTGGCTGGCCAATTTACCGATTCAAGAATTTATAATCGTGACGTAACACTAGTGGATATTTTTCCGACGGAATCTCGCAGTGTTCGAATTCCAATAACACGTGACATCTTGGTAGGAATTAGGTCAATTAACCAGTTCTGCATTTGCGTGTACCGTTTTGATTATTTTATTTTATACACATGCTGACAGATGCTTAATTTTTGTAATAAAGGATATATCCTAGTCGTAGGCCTACTGAATTTTACTTTATAGCAATTGCAGTTTTGGTTTTCACGTGATCATTGTACCGTTTGTCTATCAATAGTATCATCGACGAATGAATAAAAAATTGTGCAAGTTACGTGATAGAAAAAAGACTAACCATTGTGTTATACACAAATAGCATGGTGCCGTATTAGTTTATTTTGGCTACGGCATTATCTGGATATTACTTTTTTCACTATTTAAGTGTTTACCGAAAATTCTATCTGATTGTTTTATTTTTATCATTGTTGTTGAATTTTGGTGTTTAAGATTAATACAAATAACACAATTTTGTTTTTCAGACATTATTATAAATTAAGATTCGGAGGATTCGCGCAGATTGCATATATGAGAATCCTCTTAGATTCTGGCAAAAAATGACGAATTTCTAGCCCTGAAAGCCCACAAAAAATTAAACAAGTTCATTTAATTTTTCAAAAATGTTTTCTTTGAAGTATTTCAAGGATATAAATATTCTATTAACAAAAATATTTTTCTGGTAGTTTGGATATATTATCCAATTTATGGTTATATAAAGTAAGTTCAGGGGGACTGAACCACACACAAAGAATTACACAAGACAAACCTATGGACAAGACACAATAAGCGTCCACTGCTGTAATAATACAGGCTTCACTCCAAAGAAAAAAAAATGATTTGCAAGAAAGATTAAACAAATAATACGACCAATCATTACAGGGATCGTCTCTTGAAAGGCAATGGTTTGCCAGTTGACGCCATGAGTTAGAACCTCAAGTAATTTGAACAATAAGGGCAATTATAGAATCTCAGAAATAACCATAAGTTAAATAGCACAGCATTGGAAATAGTTAAACCTGTGGCAACATTGTTGCTGATATCTCTTATAGGAAAATGCTAAGAATATGTTTTATGGTTTTCTAGCCATGTCTAAATCAATATATTACAATAGAAACGACTCTTACCATATCATCTTATATAACCAATTACAATGGTTTAATCTCATAAACATAAAATTCTTATTGTATTCTGTAATAAATAAAATTAAAGGGACTTTCAGTAGTTAGCTAGTGGCTATGAAAATGTAAGATGCTTAAATTTATTACTAATTAGATATTTGAAAATAAAGGTAAACAAGCTTTGTGATCATTTTTGTTCCATCGGTCAACATTCACAAAGTACTAAAACAAATATCTGCAAATACCAAAATTCTCCAATGGTCCCAAAATTATAACTAGATAGTTACCAGAGGGTGAGAAATTATCAGTGATAAAATTGTCTATTATATGATGTTTTAACTAAATTTAAATTTTTATTTATTGAATTATCTAAAAATGCAATGGAGGTTGCACTGAGATCCGAATGAATTATATTCTTAGCCCTCTGTTTGTCTAATTTGCAATTCTCACCTTTCAACTTTGATTCTCTTTGAGGGAACAGACTTAATTCAAATTATTGTTTTAATTACATAAGCTATTTCCTGAGTAAAGCCATCTTTTAAAGATATATTTGTGACTGCTGTTAAATCATATTTGTTATCAAATTTTTCTATGTACAAATTTTAACATTCCATTATGTATTATATATGCAGATAGCCCAGGTCAATCATTAATCACTGTGTATATGTCAACTATCACAAGTTATAGCCTATACTTTAAACATAAAACATATCTGTTATGGTGCTTTCACTTCCAAACTTTATTTTTCTGGTGCTTTCTAATTTTTCCGACCAGTGTTTTGAAGTATTTGGTTAACTTAGGGAAGATATCTTATACCGGAAAACTTTGTCCACAACAGAGAGACACGTGGTCATGCAAGTTGCCTCCCACTTCTGATTACTGAGACACTCTTGTCTTAATCTTGACTGTCACATTATTAAACAATTTGGTATTTAAAAATTATCTAAATGATTTAACCCATGTTTAAAAACCTGACCAGATTATGGAATCAACAACAAATCTAAATTTGGGCACAAAAGCAGACAACATGTTCAGTCACCTGGGACATATTTTTTCAAAAAAAGCTACCCTCTTGTTCAGCTACATTGATCCTAAAATAAGACATAAAAAACAAACCAGTCAGCCAAATCAGTTGGCTACACCCTTTCATGACACAGTATTCAGCGATGAAAGTATAAAGATGTGAATATATTCTCTGTTGCCCAAACAATTATACGTTTGCCTTTAGGTTTCACGATGCCAAATTGGTCAGCATAAATTGAGTGAACATAATATTAGTCAAAGAAAGTGTAGTACCAAAGGCAATCAAATTCACTGGAATATTTCAAAGTGACTGATGTCCTCAGAAGAGTATTATCGACAGGTATTCTGGGGAGAAAAACATACACTGCCCCATTCACATCAGCCGTAAATTCTATAGGAAATATGTGAAAACTATGAAATAGTAACTTTCAATTGACAAAATATATCTTCAGTGATGGTAGACACAGACCAGACATGCCATACCTATAACAATGTCCTGGTGCACTGGTTTACCTCAAACAAACATAACAATAACAAGCTCTTTATGTAACCCTAGCTAGTACTCAGCCTTACAATACAATCTTACATTTTATACAAATTAATTAACCTTTTAGGAAGTATTATTAACTTGAGAGTTGAGATTGATATAACAGTCACAAATTGTTTTTGACAAGTCACCATAAACTAGGCCTACCTGTGTACGGGTAATACTAATACTTTTATCCAAACATGTACAATCCAAACTTTAACTGATGGACGTCTCCATTACTAAACCTTTGACAACAGTTAAATAATTCACATATATTCAACATGAAGAAACCTAAACATAACAAAGTCTAACCACTGAGAATAAGTATTCATTGACAAGATATATTCACACACCTACCTGTCGATGACAGTTAAAAATTCATACTGACAGTGAATATATATAGCACACTACAGCTGCTTAATGGATTATTTCATTGGTCACGCTACAATAAATCTGTGACACAGCTCCTAAGGTGAGTAGAGTGAGTTATGGTGGTTATGGTTGAATGCCATATACTTAAGTAGTGTTGAATGGTCTATGATCTGTCACACCTTAAGGTCAAAATATTTTGACAGTTCTGTGGCAGCATGCAAGAACCTGATAACCCACATTTTCCCAAAAATTGAGATAAGCGTGTCATTGAACGTAGATTGGTAGTATCCATCTTGACTGTAATCATGGGGACACTGTGAATGTATTTGACATGGTAACCAAGTCTATAATAGTTTTAACCTGATATAAAAATAAGCATATTCCATGCAAGAACCTGATAAGCCACATATAGGATCGGATTTGTGTGCCAACGTATCCATGCAAGAACCTGGTAACCCACAATTATTCACACCCAACGTCATTTATCTCGGGTACATGTAGGTTCCTTTGGATATTCGCGCATATTGGATCGTAACTTCATGTATTATGCCCCCCCCCCCTACCTCCCAGAAATGAAATGGGGTTTAACGTCCTACTATTATGCACCCAACCTGGGCTAATAGAAGACAGGCATACGCCATACAGTTTTACAGTGTGCTACGAGGGACATATATTTTTCTGCACAGACTAATGCTAAATTGGAACGGAGAACCCGCAGGGCATGACACATTGAGCGTCGGAGGCGCTAACTTACTAGGGGGGAGGGGGCATACCAATGCCCCCCCCCCTCCAGATTTGTTATAATTTCCAGAAGCCAGGAGGGGCGTTTTTAGCCATTTTGTGACACTAAATATATTTATTTTGTTGAATGGGTCATTGACGGGAATTATTTCGATTGTCACATGTTAGTGATATTTGTAGGAGCCGGTCGTAATTAAGCTTTTTTTGGACTGGACGGTAATTTCAATCAATCAATATATCGCGGTTTCGAAATAATATGACGATGATTATAAAACCATCGAAAATACCGCAAAATTCCAATATATTGTTTGGCGCTAAATACCGACGTTTGCACTGCGATATTCTCATAAAAATTAGTTCTGAACATTCAAAAATTCTTCAGTGACACCCCGAATAACTTATCACAAGGTCATGTTAATATAACAATGGACTAAAAAAAAGATACACATTATGCTGGTACATTTAATCTTGACTGGTACACCGAGACTATAAAAAAATATCGAAAGTGAAAATAGGAAAAACTGGGAATACCATTACTATTTTCGTCATTTTTCTAGTATTGATTACCAACGTTCATTTTTAATTGGTAAAGTTTCGGCTGGTCGGCGATGTCTAAAGTCATCGATATTTTCACACAAATCATGAAAAGGGCAGACGAATGGTGGAAGTAGAAATTTTCAATTGAAAAACACCTGATTTAAAAACCTGGACATTAAGGCACGTGAGAGACATTGGGACGGGACAACAAAAAGGACCCCCCAAAACAGGGATGTATGGTAACCCTAGGCATGGGCGCTATGGCCTAATCTTATATTGAATTCCAACTGCCAAGGGATCTTTTACATGTAGGCCCCTACGCCAATGTGTACACGGGACTTCGGTTTATCGTCCCATCCAAACGACTAGACAACTGTTGCGAATCACTGACAAGAGGAAACCACGCCGGAAATTAAGATGGACTTTCTCGGCCAATGCAGGGATCGAGCACCCGACCTCCAGGCTAGCGAGCCAGCGCCTGACACACTTAGCCACGTGGTCCGCCACCCCCCCCCCCTCCCCAGGCCAGGCACATGGTTTAATTTTATTTCTATAATTTGCTTGCGCGATGGGATCTTTAGCAGTGGGAGTAAACCGGAGGTCCCGGAGAAAATCCAAGAAGTTTGGCAGGCGACCACTTTTCCTTGTCACGTACAACAGTGGAATCGGAACCCCGCCAGTTGACTTAATGGCAGGCCTCATGATACAGCACGCACGCACAAATCAGCCATCCAGTTTCTGGGCTGGGATCCCCTGTTGAGGGCTTCGCCACCCGAGCCCCCCCCCCCCAACCCATGGTTGCTGAGTACGCTCTTGATATTCCCAGATATGTGGGATTTTGTTTTATTTACTTTTGTATGTGCTGTATCAGTTGATTTATGACGTATTTTATAAGATTAAAGCCAACAAACCTTCAATTTGATTTCATCAATGTGGCTTATCAGGTTTTTGCATGGAAAATTCAAAAAATATTATCTCAGAAATTCATATTTGACCAAAAGTACCCGTAAGGTTTGTAGTTACAAGACTGATTATTATCCAGAATGTTTATACTATGCCTCTGTACACATCAAAATCACAAAACATCAAAAAGAGATCATAGATTTGGAATTATAGATCCCAGACTTTAGATGCATTTTTCTCAAATTGAATGTCATGTGGCTTATCAGGTTCTTGCATGCTGCCACAGAGTTTATAACACTCAATTTGGTCAATTATGATAAAATCCTCTAAATCAATCATCCTATATGTTAGTACTGAGTTTTATTTTGCAAAGTTTTTAATCTTTCATTTAGTAAATTAATGACAGGAACTTATTGTATAAAGCCCAAATTGTTTGCTCTATTTCCCCTGTCAATTAACACAGTCCTACATTTCTAAACATGAATCATCTTGAGAAAACAGTGTATGGTTATATTTTAGACAGCTCCCATGATTTGTTTTATGCCATGCCATCTCTTTAAATCAATTAATCAATTGTTGCATCTATATAACAATATTAAATAGTGGGATCCATGGTGACTCGTAATTAAAGAGCTGGCAGCCCAGCTAGGAGGTTCTAGGTTCCATCCATTTAGTGTTAGGCAAAAAAGGTTTGGTTTCCCTGTGTCATAGGATCTGGCAAGATACAGTATCTCGCTTAGCTGTACCAGAATCAAGAGGAGACAATATTGTTTACTCCTCGCTTTCTCAACCATATAACACTGTTCGAATTTCAGAGAATGTAGCTCATGGACGTATGTTCTTTAAGTATCAGAAATGAATACAGATTCTTGGAATGGATCTTCAACACTTTATTTCAGGAGCATATAATTAACAGCAACAATTTAACAACTTATCATTTCCTATATATCGACCTCCAACTAGTATGTTCCCTAAGCTGGTCTCTTTCAAGCCTTAAATGTTATATAAACTATTTATTAGACAGTTTTTAACATGACAAGACCATAATCAACGGGTTCGAGTTTACAACAAATTTGAATCTGATCTACATTTTAACAGCCGTGTTCACCATTAACCATAAATATGCATAAATAAGCAAGACTTTGTTTATTATCGTAACAACAGTAACAATGGGGCTACTGTGTTATTAAAATGAGGATTTCTCAGCTCAGAGAGACGTAATTTGATTGAAATTTTCAGCATATTCCCGTTACATCTATTTTTAATTATTACAGCGAGAACAGTCAGCTGTTTATCTTATCTCCCATAAGGTATCTTTAATGATTGTTGTTGGGCATGGTTGTACCATGAAATAACATCAATTATGCCCTATACCACAAAAGGATATGCCTTATATAAGTAGTAGTTATTAGCACCCTTTCCGAGGTGTATCGGTGAATATCAGGACAGTTTTGGTCGGGGGTTCAGCCGAGGCGAAGCCGAGGCGGTCCCCGACCAAAACTGTCCTGATATTCACCGATACACCGAGGAAAGGTGCTAATAACTGACTTACATCACATTTCTATCGAGTATTGTGAAGGAAAATGTGAAAATAGTATTTATTATCGAGTCGTTTCAACCGAAACGTGTCAAATGCTCTTTCATTTATCCCTTTTTGAGCCTCACGTTACATTTCATGGTAGAATGATTGCGCAGTGGAGAGACGACCTGAATAGTATTTACACGTGCGTATTGGTATACCGCTGGGAGTAAAACTATCACGTGTTTGTTTAGACCACATCATCAAAACAACTTGTCTATGGCGAAGAGGACTGCGATATTAATAATATTATTATTAAATGTAGTGTAAAGGAAATGCGAAACGTAGGTCATTCCTGGTGAAAGTATGCATCAGCGAATTATTTGTAATAAAGTGTATGTCTTTCTAGGCGTTTCTTTTTCATCCTGCTTATTTTTAATGCCCGTGAAGTGTCCAGCAAGAGAACTGCGCCTTCTATCCTCACAATTGATATAATTATTTAGTATTCTAATTTATATGTTTTGCATATTAATATAAATCAAACCAAATTGTGGAATAGATGCCAATTGATATGTATAATAATTGATTTTTGTAATATGTTTTTATTTTAATTTAATTTTATTGTATATATTTTTGAACTGCCAGTTTGTTCCACCCGGTTTGTGTTGTTACAGTGATTTTGACTACTTGTTTGGTGTGATTTTTCTGGCTGCTTTGAATAGAGCTATCGTTATCATTGCGATCTGGGCCGGACTAAACGTCCGCTACTTATTGCTTGAATGGTATCTTAAACGGTGTAGAAGTGTTCGTTTGTCGGGAATGAACAGTACTCTTTTTAAAAAGTGTACTGTTCATTTCTGATACACGGATACTTTTAAGCCTGTATTGGAAATAAACAGGCCACTTTTATCAAAGGTTGCCACTGGCAACGAGGTATAAGTGGGATGTAAGCCATGTTACATGATCAATGTATAGTTTTGGATACAAATGATATACAATTTAATAAAGTAATTATCTATGTTATTTATTCTGTGACCTTCATGCAGTTTAGTTGCTGCTAATTGTTAACAGTTTTTCTATTTTGTACCCAAAAAAATCCATTTAATATTTTTCAGATGCATTATCCCATAATACTTGATGACACCCATTCTATTAGTCTCCAACAGTTAATTTAGGGACCATACACAGATTTTAGTCATAAATTTTTATGAAAGCTTCTAGTGTAATTTTATGATTTTAATGATGTTTTTATCAAATTTTGTGATAATTTTATAATGTTTTTATCACATCTCATGACTTTTTATGTTTTTATCGTTATCAAATATTATGATTTTCTTTAAAAAACTGTAAATAAGTTTTTACCATTCCATGAAGGGAAATGGGGTTTAACGTCCACTCGACACAACTAGGTCATTTAGGGACTACCATTACATGAAGAAGTGTTCATTTAGTGTTATGCGGATAAGAACACCCCACCAGTAGCCTTGGTGTAAAATGGTTGCAGTCATTTCCTATGTTCATACCGGGCCCTCAGAAGCCTATGTGCCACCCCACGACAAAGGTTTCAGTGACACCCCCACCCCAAACTATAAACTGTAATTGCTTTGTTCAGTTGAAGTTTTATGATTAAAGAAAAATTAAAATACAATTTTTATACGACCACATTATTGTCGGATATTTGATCGACTTTAACTTTTTACACAATGTTTAAGGTCATGAGATGTAGAAGCTTAGCTGCTGAGGGGGTATGTTTCATAGCCTGGCAACCCATCTTTTATACTTTTAACACTTTATCTAATTACCTATTTTTATCAAATCAACTTTGACACTCCATTTGATCAAAAAAACCTATACATATAATATATCTTGTAAAAATCATAATTCTATCCTCTGTATTTGCTCAAATATGAAATGGTTTTTCACAGGTTTAGGGAAAGCGAATGCTGGTGATTAGCTGTCTCAGCCTTCAAGGAAGCTTGTCCATAAATATTCAAAGGGTCCCCTTTAAAATATTCCTCGTATGTACTTAGATAATTTGCCGCCCCAAAGAAGCCTCGCCCCGCCCTGGCATATTCCCCTCTCAGCCCTCCCACATAACATATAGACTAAACCAGGGCTTCACAACCGGTCATTTTTCCCGTGGAGAAAGTGATGGTATTTTTAGCACAAAATTATAAGCCATAAAACAACATGATATTGAAATGCCGTTCGGGTTTAATTGGGTCAAGGACAGTCATAAAGAAATTTAATCTCACGTCCGCATTTATACCCACCCACCCCCTCAATAAAGGAACACATGTAACCAATTATAATTTATTGATTTATATAATATAAAAATATAACAACAAGAAACATTCGCAAGTACACTATTTTCTTACTTTTTTTACAACATCACCCATATAGGCTATACTCGTCGTATCTCAAATGGAACTGTTGTGGTATAACATATTTAAATAGTCGATATTCGTGTTCATGTGACGTTTTATTGTCACTGGAGACAGTGTGCTCTACGAGAGCCGACTTTCTAAAATTTTGGGAAAAATCACAAAACTATTCTTAGCTAATATTTCTAACAACGATCTTTTAATTAACCTGTTCGTATACGGGACAAGTTAGACTGTTGACTATTTCTCCATACACGGCGAAAAGTAGTTCCGAGTGATTAATGCATTTAAATTATTAAAAGTCATTCAATGTACAATAATTTACATACTTTTTAAACTAATTAATATATTATTAACTCGTATCAATATTTGGGGAGCTCAAAGGTCTTGTATTTGCAATCGATAACATGTAAAGATTGATTCACAGTGTATCAAAATAGCGGCCAGCGTAAATAGTTCATTGTGTCAAGTAAAGTAACGGCAATCAGTTGTTACAAAAAGGAAACAAAAGGATTAAAAAAAACAACCGACAATACATTTTTGTGTAGGAATATTAAAACTTAACCACGGGAATGTTTGTGACAAGATTTTAAGACAGAATTTGTCTCCAACGTGGGCCGATGTTGAAAATAGGCGGTCAGATTCATTTGACGACAATTGTTATTCTGAGAGGTTTGGAATTTCAACATTTTGAAATGATATAAAGCATGCAAACATTTCTGCTTTATATATCATTTGCAAGCTTAACTCTAGTTATCAAGTGAAGACAAGACATCAAAGTAAAGTTTTTAATCTGTTTGATGTTGACATAGTAATTATAGCTGCATGAGCGTTGAAAGTCGGCAAATATGCTGTAACAACAACTCGGTTTTAAGAATGGTCACACGGTACTGATTAAAAAATAAAACGTCAAGCTTTTAATCTGTTTGATATTGATCCTTCGTTGATTGTGAGTACAGCAATATACACAAGGATAATTGATTGGCAGTGGTGTCAATTCGCTGACTACTGAACACTGTTAATTTGATTATACCCGTCAGTTTACATCACGACACGCACGGAGATTCTTCGTTTCCCGGGATTTTATGATTTAGCACAAAATATGCTATTTTTCCGGCATGCAAAATGACCTACGGGTCTGATCCGGTTTAGGTCATTTTCCAGAGCCGTAGGTCCCGACCGGTATATACGGCCCACATGGAACTCATGGACTGAACACTATCAAACAGAAAATGAAAGAGAGCAGCTAGCTGACAGTCATAAAATGCCTGGATGATTTTCTTATTCAAATTAGGATTTATCATTATAGAAATTTATTATTTATTTTGAAGAAATAGTGAAATAGTGAAATTTTATATTTTTTATAATATTTTTCCATTTTATGATAATTTTATGAGAAATGACCAAATTTTGTGAAAATTTTAATCTTTTTATATTGTACAGTTCTTGTAACATCTGGTTAATTGCTGGCTGAATCATAGATAGGGACAGCCATAGATATTGAGATCAATTTTATTTCCAGTTTCAGAGTTGAGAAAGAGAGAAATGGGTTTAACGTCCACTCGACACAAACTAGGTCATTTCAGGACTAACATATGGTTAAATTTTATTTCAATAATTCGCTTGTGCATAGGGGTCTTTAGCAGTGGGAGAAAATCGGAGGACCCGGAGAAAACCCACGAGGTTAGACAGGCGACCACATTCCTTGCCACGTACAACCGGGGATTCAAAACAACGCTGTCAGGATTTATGATAAAGTGCGTGCACGCTAACCATTTAGCCATCCAACCCCCCTGTTTCAGAGTTGAAGTGAGACTTTAAAACAATTTATTCATTTTGCAATGTTCATTATTCAAGTTATTGGCTATTGCACAATGATTTATATATTTATTGTTTGTAACGACACAAAAATTATTTTACCACAATTTTGTATGTTAATATGATAATGTATTGTCTTGCCCCTGTTCATCCATTCTCACCTAATAACTCTCCAGAATTAAGTGTAATCCAATTTTTAGGAATGGTCAGTGTTGGCTAAAGATGAAGTTTTTTGATCAACGGTTTCCTTGATAGTGTTTTTAGAAGTATGGCTTTGTGATTCCATAATCTAGGAAATGTCAAGGAAACAGAACACTTAAGTTTGGTGATAATTGGCTATTTTTGTTGTTTCAATTTTTTTGAATAGAAGAAAATGGATGTAAAAGATCATGTTAATGTAATATGAATGTATATAAAATGATTTATATATAATTTTAAAAAAAAACCTTTGTAATTATAATCAGTTATGTTCGGTGAAATATGTGAATTGTCTAAATTGAGCGACAGTCCTTTACTCCTGCTTTGTCCATTCTACATGTTTTTATTTTATTATTTTGTCGATTGTGAATCAGATATTACTTATTACTCCCGCAGTGTATTTCTTTTTTCATTACAATAAATAAAAAATGTTCATTGTGCATTAAATATTGGATAATTTCATGCTAAGATAACAACATCATTATGGACTAATATGGACGATTATTGAATTCTAATTGGTGTTTTTGATTTCAAATATTATAGAAAATATTGAGTTACAGGTTTAGTTCCTTTAATTCTAGATCTGAAGGCGTCTGGTGTATTTACTGTATTTGTTCTATGTTATATCTAATCTTTCTTCGATTAAATGCATGTGGATTTTTTGTGTTTTTTGTACTTTATAACTGTCCGTTGCTAATGATTAATGCAACTTTAAGTTATTTAAAGAACCTACCTGTATCCCACCTGCACAGCACAAAAAGAATAGCACCCATGCTGGTTTGCGGAAGCTCTGGAACAGCAATGGCTGAAGGAAGAACCATCCACAAGTCTCTTCTAGAGATCCAAGATCTTTTTTACTTTTATAACGACGTTCTTCTGTGGAAGAACTTTTGTTGGTTGGCTGGATGATTGCTTGAGTCATGGCTGTATATTCGGCAGGGCGAGACTTTAGAATCGTCATGATGACTTATTTTGGTTATTTATGGAAGAGATCACAAAGTGTTTGGCAAATTTAAAGCAGCACTAATTGAGGTAGTTTTAACATTAGATGCTGGTCATTGTGGTAACATCTTCATATCGCAGTATCCTGTTGATATCTGTTCACTCTGAAACATACAATATTTAAAAGAAGTGTAAAGCAGGTCCCATAAAATCTCTAACTATTGTTGCACCCTACAGGCCAGGAACCAAATTCTTTCAAAAATGGTTTAGGGCCATACTCCATTTCCTTTCTTATAAAACTGCCTATCAGAAGTTGTGTGATATGTTCCAGAAAGTAAGAGATTGGTTTAGGGCTAATACTACATTTATTTACTTATAAAACTGCAAATGAGAAATGATATCACATGGTGACCTTGAAAAGGCCATTTACCTTGGCAATCCTTGTGAATCACTGCAAGAAAAGGACATTTACCTTGGCAATCCTTTAAATCACTGCAAATTTTTTTTTGATTTTACACAATTTGTCTATAGATTGTTTGAAACATTGTGATCCAAAGCAGGAATTCAGGTTTTTTAAGTTGACATTAAATAGTGAATCTCAAGGTGTTCTGACTTGCTCAGGTGACAATTAGGTGAGAGGAATTGGTTATCTATTGAAGAGAATTAGAGGGGGAGGGGGGGGAAGTAAGTTAGCTGACAAAACATGATGGGCGTTAATTCATAATAAAAATACAGGATGGTTGTAATCTGCTACTACCGAAACAAAAAATTAAACTTGACAGGAATAAGCATGACCACACCTTAATAAAAGCTAATTGTTAAGTCAACTTTAAGATACCCTTTTGTTTTTTCTACGCTCTGAGACAATATGTATCATGCAGCCATTGAAACAAGCTGTGCTTTTAGAATAAAACTGAAATAAAATGGATGGGGTTACTATTGAAGGTCAACAAATCTTCTGTCAAACATATGTTATGCTTATCGAAATGAGAAACCCTACAGCAATTGCATCAGAGTTGTAAATATGAGGTTTGCTGTTCGTCCGGTTCAAATAACTGACGGATACCTAAATTCTTCCATTTTAGATCTCCAAGTGGTACATTGAGTCAAGTGGTGTGGTTTCAATCACAATCTTGTATGTGACAAGGAGTAGGCTTTATAGTCCTACCATGTGGGTTTTCTACGGGACCTCTGGTTTCCCTTCCATTGCTTATCCCAAAATGACCTAGTTTGTTGTGTTAAGTGAATGTAAAACCCACTTCTGTCTCTTTTTCTCTCTATTGAACATAGGGGAGAGAAATGCGGTTTAATGTCCACTAGACACAAACTAGGTCACTCCGTGACTAACAGATGGTTCAATTTTTATTTCAATAATTTGTTTGTGTATAGGGTCTTCAGCAGTGGCAAAACCCACAAGGTTGAACAGGTGACCCTACAACTTGTCACGTACAACCAAATCGAAACTACTCCAATTGGCTCAGTGACAGACCTTGTGATACAGTGCCCAAACGCTAACCATTCGGTTATCCGACACCCTATTGAACATAGGAGTATGTTAACTTAACATATTCTTCATGAAACACATCCCTGAGATCTCTTATACTGGTTTGGTATAGGTTAGCCTTTTTTTTCTTTTGTCATGAATGCATAGTTTCAAAAAATTTACATTAAAATCCATGTTATAGGTGTGGAATGATGAAGGTGTTATTCTTAGGCATATCAGAACTAGGATTCCAACTCTGGGTTACGGTTTAGCTTAATTGGTACCCCAATATTTGACTAGGTTTCTTGCATATATAGAAAGATATACGACTTCCATAATTTAATGCCCAGGTTAAAATGTCTATTTCTAACGATGAAATGAATATGAAAAATACCTGAATATCCATTATCCATAATGATAATCCTAACATTATAAGTCAAATGTAAAGTCACAGATATTCCTGGAAGTTTCAAATTACCTCTTGCAAATGTTTGTTACCCATGTGAACTTCACAAAAGAAGTGGTATCTGGTGTTCCAGAAAATACAAACAAACTCTACCCCTACCATGATTATTTCAAGTTAGCACGCAAAAATAAACGGAACAATATCCCTCTTTCTGTCCCTGCACTAATAATTGGGACCAACCATCAAACATATGTTTTACCGCACAAATGTTTAAAGTGCCAAGAAAGCGCCATTCATATATTTTGTTTCACTACATGTGCAATTTCTAAGCACAGGTATTTTTTGCATGTTAATGAGATATAACATCTGTCTAAGGTATGATATATCAGCCCAAACGGATATTAAATCAGCGACACACAGCAGAGCAGACACAGTCGAAAAGATTTATGAATGAATCAACAACATATGCCAACAATCAGACACTTTTTTACCAAACGTCATACATATTATATTCAAGGAAATAAAGAATTTAGCACTTGGGTATATAAACAATCCTCATTCCATTTCAAGTGTAGGTGTATTAAGATACAAAAACAGCTTAAATGTAAAAGAGATATTTTATTAGATACTGATTTCGTAATAGCTAGCTATGGTGTTTACATACCTTGAATCAAACCTTTTTTGAATGTATTTAATATTTTGTTGATTCATCATCTGATACAAAGATTAGTCAAAGACTTTACACATCATTCCAATGAACGCTATTTTAGGATGCCACTGGGTCATTAAATATAATTTGATTTTTTATAATCTTTAAAATTTACCTGAAATATCATAATACCTCTCTGTTCACAATGTGCGAATGGACATTTCTTGACACAATCAGATAAAATGAAATGACAGCATTTAAAACAGAAGTGTTCAGATCCTTGCTTTCCTTAGGAACATAAATGAACAATTGAAAGCCTTTAAAAGGTGTATCACAGACACACTTAACTTTCTGTTTATTCATCAACCAATGTTTTCTCATCAAGGCGTTAACTAGTCTATCGACATTATCAAGCAATCTTTTGCTCAACAGTTTTAATAAAACACAAGTTAAAATAATCATAAGTTGTTCAATTCTCATGCCACAAAGACCAGAACAACTAACAGTTCCTTGGACTTACACAGCCACAAGGATATTTCAAATAAATGTTTATTCTAGAATCAAATCTAACCCCAAGTTTGTTGAATATATTCACATTGAAAATGAACAGACAAAAGCAATTAGGGGTGCCTGGTTTTGAATCTTTTTTCAATGTTTACTTCAATCTTCTAAGTTCTATGTATACACTCCAAAAATAGCACAAACTGCACATAAAATAGCACAAACTGCACATAAATATAATAAACAATTAGGTAAAATTGGAAATGTCAAGACCATTAATTATTCCATCCAGCAAACTATATGTACAAGAATAAATTATGTAAATAGAATTACCTAAATTAAAGTAAATTTTGAAATGAAATGAAATGGGGTTTAACGTCCTAATGAATGTTCTGTTCCCAAACTGGGCTAATGAAAACAGGCTACATTTTGAAGTAGTAAATTGTAATCTAAATAAAAGTAAATTGGAACTTGTTAAAGGGACTATCCTGATTTGAATAGAGAGAGAGAAATGGGGTTTAACGTGATTTGAATAGAGGCTCAAAAATAAAAGTCTGAGTACGTATGAGTGCCAAGGTATAGATGAATGGTGTATGTACCCTGTCTCAAAATTCCAGCTCAAAATATTGAGTCGTTTTGGCGTTGACATCAAAACAGCTTATCCGGACACGTAACCCTTTCAAGATTTCGGGTCAATTCTTTCATTGGATGGCCTGATAACTGATTCGCGTTCCTTCAGAGGTCTATACCTGCTGTACTTGATAACGAAAGGTAATTTCAACTACCGTACACATTATGTTTGTAAAATAAAAGTCTGATTTTATCCAGACACTGCATAATACAGCTTGGTACACAGGCTTCTATTTCCAGATTAAGACTGAGGGGTTTAAGTTGTTTGAAAACATCACATATATTGAGTAAGTTGCTCGGCCCTATAAGATAAAGGATTTTATCATAAAATTAGGCAGTTTTATTCTCCAAAATCTTTTGGGGATTGGCCCTTTAACTGTCATAGCTATATCAATTAATCACGCTGATGAAAACCTTATCAGACAAACTACAATTATTATTGCAAAATGAAATAAACTCTCAACATCCAATTTCTTTTAACAGAATTTAATTCTTAAGACTAAAATATATTAAATTTTTGTCAAGAATTTGCAGTCAGCTTTTCTACAGTTGGAATTTCTGCATTAACTCAATGTCCGGATGGACTTTTGTTATTTTGTAGTGGGAGCATTTACAAAATGACCAAGTTTGTGTTGAGTGGACGTTAAACCCCATTTCTCTCTCTCTCTTTTACGTTAATCAGTATGAAGTAAAAATTGAAATTGGTTATCTTGGGACTAAAATGATAAATAATTATTTTTATAATTTGCTGTGCACAGGGTTAAAAGTCAGTTGGAGAAAACCTACGAACAAGGTTAGGCAGGCAACCATCATATATTCTTTGAAACATGCGAGTAAAGGGTTGGACTTTTTGCATTCTCCCGGATTTTCTGCTTTCTAAAATGGAGTTTGATAACCACATGATTGCTGATATCTATTTATACTTTCTATTTAGAGTTTTAAGCTAAATTTTTAAGTATTCTGCTACACAAATTCGGAAGAAAAAAAATGCAATCTAGCATTAAATTTCTCAAACTAAACGTTAAGAAAATTTCAAAGCATTTAATGGCCAACTTCAAGATAATTCATTTAATTTCAATTTAAAACAGAAACTTTAGAGTAATTTCTGAATTAACTTTAAAATTGCTGAGGTAATCAATTTCCGGATGTAGTTTCATTCTGTAATCAAATTACATGCACGAAAATACTCATAAAACTTCTGTGGCAAACCGTCAACTTTTTTCAACATCAAATCAGAAAAAAAAGTTTTAACAGGATACATTTTTAACTTGAAAAAAATAACCTAGCTAATTATCAGCGTCTGCCATATTGTGTAATCTAATGTTATTAAAGGTGCATGTATGTTACCAATTATAATGCAGTTTGATTTATCTCTGATATTTCAGTTTCCTGATTATTTTTAACCCTTTGAACACGCCAGAAGGAGCTACAACCATATTTTAATATTTTTAGGATCAAAATTTAACAAAGACCATTCACCTGATTGGACAATACCGGTCCATTAACAGGATATCAATATAATATTAACAATCTGAAAATCTTATCTATCAGTATTACACCTAGTTCAGGGCGTTCTCTTTTAAATGTTAAAATAATCTGGACATTTCTAAATTGCCACAATGTCTTTGTCCCCCCTCCCATAAAGTCTGTTTCTAGTCACGAGTGTCAGATTTTAAGCACCTTTTCCAAATTCCAATGCAAAAATTAATTTTATTTCAATTTAAAATCATATCTAACCTTAAATTGATTACCATATGTTAATGTGTCCTTGACGAAGAATTTTATAAAAAAATATTTTGCTAATTTTCTGAATATTTTCTTGTTTGGGTTTTATTGTCTGTGAATGGAAAATTGAGCATGATCACCTTTAAAAAATATTTTCCAGAAAATGTCTAACAGTAATAAGATGAATGTAAGGGGTTTGATATCCTAAAGGAGTTTGATATCCTACATTTCTACACTAACCAGGCCAATGAAGATAGTCATAGGCGATGCAGGGTGTTGTGAAGAAAACTTTGTCTGGACAGCAATTGTTTCTGTCTAACCTTTATCAAATTCCAAATGTCAATTTTTTCTTTTAACCATGCTAAAAAATCCAAAGTAACTTTTTCAGCCAAGTTGAGGATAAAACCCAGGCAGGACCTCTTGGTCGTGAGCCAGCGCCTTATACACTGAGCCACCACAGCCCCTTGAATTACACAAGATAATATCACTTGAAATTAAACTTTGATGCATTTGGAAATTTATGATTGAAAAAAAAAATAAACATTTTAAAATAATGGTACTACTGGTCCGGCATGAGTTATTTTAATGTAAAGGATGATTTTGCTAGGGGAGCTGTTACTTGAGTGAAAGGTTTAGCATAAATCTCTCAAAGGATATGTCATATATTTTAGAAGCCAAAGCATATGCTGTCTTGTGTCCTACATGCTTGACTTAGAGTGTTAACCACAAAACCAGACATTTATATCTTCATATTTATGGTATATATTTAACATGTTATCAAATAGAGCTGGCACTTCATTCATTATCTTGTAAGTGTGATATATAATCACAACTATGCTTAAGAATGCTGGTTATCAAGAAAGAAATTTCGAAAAATCTTGGATTCAGAAAGAAAGATTTTTTCAAGCAGATTAGAAATGTTTTCATATCCATGGTTATAGATTTAAGGAAAAATATATCCTTTATGAAAATTTATACTCCAATATATGGGTTTTAAAATAATTAATTGTCTGATTCGTTATTCCTCTTCAAAATGTCTTGAAATTATATTACATGTACACCACATACCTGTGTAGGCCTATATACATCATAATGTAATTTTCAGCATAATAAGTCTAGCTTTAAGTTCATGTGACAGTTTCTGTCACAAAGACAACATCAATTAACTCCCCTTATAACCTGATTTTACACTTCTTCAGATTATGTGTAAACTCTGTAACAGTTTAAAAATTTTAGCTAAAAATTAGGCTTTTACTTAAAGGGTCAATCCCGATAATGTTTTTGAGAATAAAACTGTTTAATTTTGTGTTAAATCCATTAAGATCCCCTACCTTAGGGCTGAGCAACTATCTCAATATATGTGATGCGTTTTCAAACAAATTAAACCCACACTCTTCATCTTGAAATGGAGTCGGTTGTCCCAAACTGTATTATGCGGTGATTTGATAAAACCAGAGTTTTATTTTATAAAAATAATGTGTCGGTGAAATTTACCTTTGTTATCAAGTAAAGCACATGGAACATTCACCGTGTAGATCCCTAAAAGAACGGGAATCGATTATCGGGTCACCAAACGAAAGAATTGACCCGAAACCTTAAAAGGGTTACGTGTCCGGATAAGCTGTTTTAACGCTCACGCCCAAACGACTCAATATTTTGAGCTGAAATTTTGAGTCAGAGTATATACGCCAGTCTTCTATATTTTGGCGTTTAAATTTCATACATACTCGGATTTTATTTTTGAGGCTATGCTCTATTCGGGACTGTCCCTTTAAGACACACAGATGGACAGTTTGAGAATTTGGAATTTTTAATTCAAGATAAAGACTCCTTCAAGACATTATCAAATTTCAACGAATTGAAATACAACTAAAACACTCATGTATCTTTGTACAAAGTTATGGCAAAAATTGAAATACGATTTGCTTGCACAAGTCTTGTTTAAGTTAACTTTTTGGTTAAAGTTCCAAATTTCTGTGAAAAAATGCAAGAAGACTACAAAAAGTGTAATTTTCAAACAAAGATACCCTGTCACAAGAGCTAAACAATCTCATGATGATAATGCATTCTTGTACAAAGTTACTCTGAGAGTGGAAACCGGATTCCTTTCTGAAGCCATATTTCGACAAAACTTTTGGTTTAAAAATTCAAAATGTCAGTGAAAACAAACAACAAGACTATCCAAACTGTAATTTTCTAACAAAGTTACTCAGCTAAAAAAGGTTAAACCATTTTAAGGTATCAAATTCAGCAGAATTTAGCTAATTTTCAAAGATGAACATGATTATCCTGCGTCTGTCCTCATTAGATACAATTTGGTAGAGATTGCTGTGTCTGGAAGAGTTTACTGACAAAACAATATGGCAGAAGTAAGATTTGTAGATCAACTTACATTTTCTTCTCATCATTACATTTTATTGGGGGTTTCTTGTAGATTGCGGATTACTTTTTTTAATTTCTTATTAGCACTAATCGTTTGATCTTTACACAACAAAAGATGGCCAATTAACGAACAGAGTATTGTTTATAGAATTTCAGAGGGTGGAGATTGAGAGTATAGCATTTTAAAATACTTATAAAAATATAAATTTTGTAATGCCTGCAAAACATTATTTTATATTTTAGTTAGTACAATAATGGGAGGTTTGTCTGGTAAAGACAAGTCAGGGGGGAGGGGAAGGGACAACAACGGAGGGGATCTTGGGGGAGGACTATGGCCAAATTACACCCTCCCCCATTCAAATCAAGAATAGAATGCATGAACAATATCCTGTCTGTATATCAATATGTCAATTGCCAAATGCCATTACAATTAGCATGCAATAGCCGTCTTTTTTTCTAAATATTATTACACTGCCTTTTTCTAAAAAAAAGCAGCAGTTTTATACTCACATCAAACAACTTTATATTACATAGATCTACCAGTACCATTCATGGTCCACCAAGCACAACAACCTTTCCCTTGGTCTCTATCCAATCTGTAATAGAAACAAGACATTAATTGTTGATGGTCATGATTAAAATAGCATAGTAAAACAAATTAGATGACAAAATAAGATGAATGAATGAAGATGCATACTGATACATGAACTGATAAATTATGGCTGCCTCTGTTTCCTGGATGCATTGCTCTTTGTCATTATACATGACATATCATGATATATGATACCATAAATTAGTACACTTCAAGGACAGTGGCTATTTAAACTTTTACAAAATACAACTTATTTTTACATCTCTGGACTAGTCGCTCTAAATGAGATAAGTCTTGCATTACCTAAAATTGACATTTTTCAAAATTTGCTAAGGCCTTCAGGTTTTTTTCTCCTAGTTCAGCCGCACTGGAACTTGCGATTTTATTTCTTTTTCTTAGTTCAGCCCCCCCACTCCGACACACACACACTTTTAACACTATGTTGGGTTTAATATGGACAAACAGACTAATTCAATATTTTTTAAAAGACTATAGTTCCATGTGTGAGACTGATTTAATGATCTTGAGGTACTATGTTTATTTAATTGGATTTTAGATGCTTAATCAAACAAAAGTATCTTTTTCTAGATTGCAAGCAACACAAAATATGTACCTTGCAATTTCTGGTCTTAGATTAACATTTTTCAGAAAGCAATTTATCAGGAAATGGCTGACAAAATTAGGGAGAGGGGTGATATAGGCCTTGCCTGTTCCCCAATCCTATTCTTATTAAAATATAGTTAAAAAAAAAAAAAATGTGACAAAAATTAGTGATCCAAATGAGCTTTGACGACTTTTCACATCTTTTTAACATTATATCTTAAGACGACTTATTTTATATTACATTAGCAGTCAAACACTGCTCTATTCATTTATCAATACTCAGACCATTTCAAAAAGCACATATTTATTGCAGCAGGTACACATGTTTTTTCTTTCCAGATAAATAATATTGTATTCCATAATATACACAACTAGTGAAAGATATTCTTGCCATTCGCTAAAACACTTGCAGTGACATTTAACCCTAATTCAAAAAATCACCATAATTTAAAAAACGCTAACTGAATTAACATTTACGTCTGCGAAAAACACCGTTTTCCCACAGTTTTCATGTCTGATCTTTGAATTTTATTTATTTTTAAATCCACAATAATTTCAATGAAATTCAACATGTACAGCATTTGTATATACTGGATTATAATAAATGTTAACATTTGCTCTTCAGAAGAAATCTCATGAAAAGTTTGAGTTTAGATAACTTTTTTTTGTGAGATGCTCTTCAAATCATATCTCAGATTTTTTCATTTTTGAAAATAATAAATGTTTTAACAGCATAAGAAACATAACCAAGACATTTTCTTAAAGTTCAAGTAAGATATATTTGTAAACATGGTCTACATAGATATTAAAGGTCTTTTGATGTAGACATGAATGAGTGCCTCGGAAAAGACTTCTGTTGCAGTCCTGTTTTTTCTGAGGATTTAGATAAATATTTATCTTTTATTTATATCTCAGAAGAATTTCCTTCTTAAATGTTGAGCTTAAAATATGTTTGTGTCCCTTCCTGAACGAGTTTATCAAATATTTTCTAATTTATTCTGATGGGAGACTAAGGTGATCTCTTGACAGTTTCTTGTGGCTAACAGCTTTGCATTACCTTTGATATTTGGATTTAGTGCTCACACTTTATTGCTATTACCAAACTCTTTTCTGTAAACCATTAACCCAGTAGGGACCTTAGGGGTACTATGAACAAATGGAAGTGAAACACAATTGAGTCCTGTTACATTTTTTCCAGTCACGAGTGATAAAAAATAGTATCATATTCAGTTGGCAGATGTTTTGCTTATCTCCCCCCTTAACTCTTGTATTCACTCACAGTGACACCTTTTGAAGGATGGAAAGCATTCAAATTTAGAACTTTCAATCAAGTATCTCCCTTTATTTGTAGAACAAAGACTTGTGTTATTATTTTACAAATTAATGAGACATTGCATCTATAGTATGGCAGTTGCAGGTCAACATGAACTGTCATGCATTTGAGCTGTCTTGTCTAAAACTATCTAACCTGCTCCTTTATCCATAATATAATAATTTAATATTTCCATTATGTAAAAAAAACTGCCCATATTAGGTGATCTCTCTTGCTTCTGAAAGCTTTTAGGCAACTTAGTTATTTCAAATGCTTTAACATTTTAAAACATGTATGGACAACAAGTCTTGGCAACACTAATCTTTCAGAACGTATTAAATTCTGTTAAATCTATTTCCAGTGACATATACCTGACATTGTAGCTTTCAGCGCAACATTCTCAGATATAATCACATTAAAATGAGGGGTGAATTGGGAGAAATCGTTTTAGCATAACATCGATTTTCCCCTTCAAGAAAATTGATCTTAATACCAAACCCTATTTAATAATACTTTTAAGTGAAGTCACATCCTTATAGAACAATTTTGTAGCATCCATCAAGTGGCCTGAAAATTTATCATTTTAAATATTCCTATTTGGCATTATCTTACGCATAACTTTCTTGATTTTAAATGTAGTCTCAAAAAAGTTTGTATGGGTCTGGTTGGACAAATTTAATTGGGATAATTTAAAATCTCATTAAATAAGGTCAATTAATTAAGGTTTTCGAATAATTTAGCTTAAGCAGCAATTCATTCATTTACTAATCTTAGTTCCATTATTGGCTCACAGCAAAATGCACAAAAGGTAATTTCTCAACACTGGCTATCATTTGGCCTACAATTTTCAAGGAAAACAGTTTGTCATACGACAAGACAGTTCAACATATAATCCATTTCAACCAACAACTAAATTAAACAATTAAATTAATTTTTTATGATGCAAAGAAGATCAAAAGTCTATTTTAAAAATTGAGCGGTAGAATACTACTGAAATTGAATAACAAACTTGCCATTTGAGTTTCGAAAGGCTTGAATAGTATGTCACTTTAAAACAATTCCATCATCATCAAATTTTGGACAGAGTTTCAATGATCTTCTGATTGACAACTTAATGATAACACACTTCAAGAAAACCACCATATTACTGTGATTGAAATAAGTCAATTGGAAACGTAATATTTTAGGGTTGTGACCTTGTGATTTTGTGGATATTTGTGTGGGAGGGAGGAACTAGATAATTAGATAGAAGCCAACTGGAAATGAGTAAATGGTATTTGATTCCTGTGAGAAATCATTGATTGGAATTGAAGAATGATAGTGATGGATAATATTGGATACATGACTGAATCTCTTGCTTCCAATTCCTTTGCTAGTTAATAAAATTTAAAGAAGCTAAACCTCTTTGATTTAGGTAAAATAAAGAGCATACTGTTTTAGATGGCTGCATCTAACTCTTACAGCAGAATGTTTGAGATTTGACTGGGCAAGAAAAAAGGTCAATTTAATTAGGTTAGTAGAGAGTCAGTCTTGTAATATAGTTGATATTGTGTTGACAGTTTAAACCAAAAAACTCTACAATTTGTTTTAATAAACTAAAGAAAGAAACTATAATTGCATAGATTAAAGTAACCTGGTTAAGTCCTTTAAAGATATTTCAAGTATTTTCTACACTCATTAGAAATAGTGCCTGTGTACATATTGTTCTAATGTGCATAAAATATTCCTTTAACAGTCTGAATTCAAAAAAGAGTGCGTAGAAAAGTCCAACGGCTCTCTCTCACATAACCATTTTTTGGTCTCAAAACCCCTACGTTTGTCACATTCACAATTTGTAGAGTTTTTTTTCATTCAAAATCTATTTTCAGAAGTAAACCTTTAGATATAAGCAATTCATTACCCAATAAATTTGAGTGGAATTGACACCGGGTAATTGTATACAGAAGTTATAATTCAGTTTCTAACATGTGTTGCTGGCATCTGGATACTTGATTTGTCAATGTTAGTGAAGTGACTATTACCATACTAATCTGTGCTTTTAACAAATTGTGTTCATGTTGAGCTATAGAATGTTTTACCCTATGCAGCCCTTCTAAAATAATATGACTGGGTTAGTAAAAGTAATATAGGATGCTAGGGAAATAGAGAAAATGACCTGAGTGGATATTAAATCCAGTTTATTGCTCTCTCTTTTATCTGTATATGACAAAAGGTAAATTTTGGACACCATGTCATACAATTTATTAAAAGAGTACAGAAAACAAAAATATCCTGACAATTATCATTCCAAAACAGGCTGATACATTTATATAAAAGACATATACATGCTTTTTGACCCGAATAACAGAAATAGCTATGTTCTTTGGGTTCTTGCAAGAACTTTGATTACTTTCAGCAACTATTTCCACCATTCTGTATTTTTGCATGTGCAAAGATCACATCAAAGTTCAAAGATATGATTCCTGAGAATACCCTTACTATGGAATGTTTCCAATTTGAAGAGAACTTGGATATTATTACTTAGTTCCATATATCTACAAGACAATAAGAAAGAGCACCAAATGCCATATTTATTCTCATAAAATTTTTTCACTGTCTTCAGGAAGCAATATTGTGAGAAACTTTGCTCAGAATCTCCCTGGAGTCCACATTGCAGGTGCTTTTTATAACACTGGCATTTATTTCAATGTTTGAAACGTTCTGTCACATGTACATGAGTCTAGGGTTTATCTTTGGATATACATCTATGTAAATGCCAATACTTCCGGTAATGTGCTTGAGAAAAAGTATTATCTTGATTTGCATGTCCGGGTAGCACAGCAATGTGACCAGAATGATTCCTTAATGTGAAATTCTGACATTCGACCATATGCACTTATTCTTGTCTTATATGAATTCTAATCCTAGTCTGATTTCAAATGTTGATTGGAATCAATTCATTTCAGCTAATTGTTTCAGCTAATTTGCTTCAGGTAAAACAAGATATGAATCCTAATGTATTCAACAACTGATCTGGATCGGTGAAACCATGTTTACTGATAGAAATTGTTTTGATTGTACACTAAACATATGGTTCATCTTTGGAATTCCGTGGACACAGAAGTAAACCTATGTGATGCAAACCAGAAGTGATATCAGATATATGTATTTAAAATTCCAGGCCCAATGCAGCCATAAAGAAATAAATAATCTAATTTCACAACTTCATCATGTTTGTGCTCTTCCCTGCAGAACACAAACCGAAACAAATAGCAAACACAAGATGATTGGTCTTATTAAATAACAACTGAAGCATGACACTAATTAGGACAGAACTATCCAGTAATTTCCCGAAGAACCTCATGCTTCTCGGGATCAAATAATCTTTGTCAGAAAACCCATCCACCTGGCCAGACACTATGTACCATATATAATAAGGTCCTGTTTTTGTCAATTTTAGAATAAAGGTTTCAAATGGGCCAGGCAGGTTCCACTCTCCATGAAATGACAATCGAAAAGGAAGAGTCAACCATTTCATCATTTTGATTACACATGTGACCTCCATCAATTTCTACATAGACACAATTAATTTTTAAATGATCTGAATGTCCATATAACCTATATCGCCATGTCAGAGTAAAAACTAGTCTCAGCACCATTTAATTATCAACCATCTGCTATTTGAAGTCTGTCATTCCAAATCAAAATATGTTTATTTAAATTCAGCATGGATCTTTTCCATACATCATTTGTCATTATTTTTACAGTTGTCCAAATATTTCTGCTTACTTGAATTTTTTTTATATAACCGGGTAAGTGATAAATCAGAATATATCTGATGTCTGCTCAGCTCATCAGACAGATAGCAAAGTATATTTTTTTGACACCTGTACCTCCATCATATATTGATCTATTTTATACATGTCTTTGAAGCACCTATGCAAAAGAAATTGTTTGGTATGTAAGCTTTCTAAATTACATGAAGGTTAGAAATAACTTACCATATGTTAGTCTAAAAATGGCCTGCTTAATCTAGAGTGGGTGCATCACTATATTCATAATAAATCTGAAGCTCAAAATATTAATGAAATTTGAAGCGCAACAATAACTGACTGTTTTTATGCCGTATAATAAATTATGTATAACAAGCCATCAAATTAACTTTTAGCAAAATAATTAAATGAACGACTTCTCAGTAAGTAGTTAAGTGTGGAAAACACATGTATGTTGTATTTCTTGGAAGTACAACTGGGATGCTATGACACCTTTATAAAGTGACTACTCAACCAATTTCATTTCCAGATGACAACACACATTCAAGATGTGAACCAAAAAAAAATGCATTCTGAAAACTTTAAATACATATAAAGTGGCAGGAATGTGGCGTTAAATTGTGTACAAAACTAACATTAGTTTTGTGAAAATCAAAAGTGAAAAACATTTTAAATGGACAATGGCATCTGGTACAAAACATTAAAACTTGCTTGTAGTCCAAAATATATGAGCTGTCCCAAGCATCTAATAGATAACATAGTATGTCTCCCTGGGAAAGTCAGAGGCACTCAGCCCTGTTTCAAGGTTGAAACTTTGACGGTTGAATTTAGATGAATTACCTCTTTCTTCAAAATTGTGGTTGAAGTGACAATTTAACTATATTCGAGACATTTTGAAAAGCTAAATGATTACTCCTCTCCCAAACCAACCAAATCCCCAAACAAAGAAAACTTTTTGGACCCTACAGTGCTCACATCAGTCTAAAAAAATTTATTCATACCGGAAAACTTGGAAATATCAGATGGTTCAGACCAGATGTTGTGTGGAAGTTTTAAATGGCCTGCAAAAATATGTCAAACTCAAGTGTAATATACCCAAAAATATGGTGGATCACAATCTTGATGAACCTGTTGTAGAATCCTCCTTTTTACTGTAATTTCCTTGTCAGTTTTACTAGATGTTAATTTTTTTTTAATTACGTGAAATTTGATTTGGGAAAATTTTGAAAAACATGATATAAATGCACCCGTTAAAATGAAGACCAGTGTGAGTCATTTGTATTTTACATCTGCTTCCACTTAGGTGATATCACAGACAAAATTGACCACCAGAGAATTGTGGTAATTTATTGAAAAAGTGTTCCATCAAGTTTACTATTCATATGGTAAAATATAAAATCTGTGGTGTATATAGATGTTAACATTAATTACTACACCTGTCAGCCTGTCAACACCTAAATACATTCTGTTTTACTCATAATATAAACTTCATGTAGAGGTTTTGGCTCTACACACTTGACCCATGACCTTGTATAACACCTGTATAGGTTACAAAGTGTTAACACGATAATGATGTAGAGGGTAATTACTTTTAACTAGTGATGATGAGATAAAGATGCTACTCTTTGAAAAGTGATTTATTACTTACTACTGGTTGAATGAGTTAATGAATGAATGAATGAATGAATGTAATATGAGTTTTAATGTATACACAATTGAACCAAACAAATAAGTCATTTAGGACAAACTTGTAATTTTATATTTAAAAATTATTGATTGCTAGCCGGACATCTCAGCACTGGAACCTGACCGAAGTGATCCCAATGCCAGATCTCTAGACAATCTATAGTAGTAGTCGCTGAGTCTTCCAGCTGACAAAGCGAGGGGTAAAAATCTGTAGACTACTGGAAGTTTGTAATCTTTGTAGTTATTGTGAATTATATTACAGCATAGACCTATTGCTGTAAATGATTGTGCATATACTTATTTGAATGTCACAGAATTTCTGTTACAGTGGTAGGCTTAAGATTTACAATAATATTCACAAAATTTGCCAGAGAGAAAGAAATGGGGTTTTACGTCCACTCGACACAAACTAAGCCATTTTGGGATTAACAAATGGTTTAATTTTATTTCAATAATTCGCTTGCGCATAGGGGTCTTTAACAGTGTGAGGAAACTGGAAGACCAGAGAAAACCCACGAGGTTGGCGGCGACCTACTCCTTGCCACATACAACTGGGGATTCGAAACCACGCCAGTTGACTCAATGACAGGCTTTTAGATACAGCACACACATGCTAACCATTCAGCCATCCAACCCCCCTTCGATCAGAGGACTGTCATTTTTAATATATTTGTCATGAAAATGGTGAAAATGAATAATGACATTGAATGTGACAAATTAAATAGTTTGCACGATTCATTTATTTCCAAAAAGCTAAAAGAGGTCAACATGGTATGTAATTCCAGCATGGAGGTCTTTTATAATAAACTTTTTTAAAAAAATTTGTTTGCAAAGTCCGTTTAAAATAAATACCATGTGTCCTGTCAATTAAAAGCCACATGTAACCGGTAATGCACAAAAACAACTAACTATATACATGTATTCAGCTGACAATAAAATAGTTCCATTATATTAAACTGAAGCTCAATGTGGATGACACTGGTTCACGAACCAAGAGGTCCTTCAGGATTTTCCTGTAAAGATTTCCCTTTTCTGCAACACAGGACTAAAGAGTGGCTCGTTGTTCAAGTGGAACCAAAAACAAGGTCTTTTGTACAGCAAAGTATTGGCAGCCAGCGCCAGATTAACCATTGTTGGGCCCCTGGGGCCTGGAACATGCAGTGGGCCCCTGATGGCCGACCACGGAGCTGTTGCCAGTGAAGCTACCACAAGCGTCGAAGGCGTAAAGCCCCGCAGGGGGGGGGGGGTCTCCCCCTGGAAATTAAAACAAAATGGAGGCTGGAAACGTGATTTCCTGGCATTTCAGGGACTAAGGTGGAGCCATTTAGAAATACCTCCCCCAGAAAAAAATAAAATTCTGCCACAGAATTTGCGCATTCTGGCATTATTATTTCAGTGGACCAATCCATGTGAGTGCTATGAAATAATGGCATTTCTAGAGAAGGGGGTTGGATGCAACTGAGATTTGTTGTGGGGGGCCCTGGGGCCTGTGCCCCATGGTTAATCCGGCCCTGTTGGCTTCACATTAACAGTTGGGAAAAATAGACTGTAGTTCCACTGTCTCAGTAAAATCTCATTTGCCATCATTACAAGTTTGGTTGGTCCAGAAACATAAGATGTTAAAACCCTTTTCATTTCATGAAGCTAATTAACTAAATTAACTAACTGAGGCTAACAGATTCAACATGTTCAGTAACAGAAGTGAAATGAGAAATTTAAGACACATTAGTTGTGAAAAAGTGTTTTTCTTTTTAAGATAGTAATTTAGACCACTAAAAGTAAAAATGTGGGTAGCCCTTATTATTATCATTCAGATGTCAATAGACAAGTTTAAGACCAATCAGTAAAAATTTGTGAGATCTATTGATGACCATAACTTATGTTAAGATTAATCAATTTTATTACTATTTTTTTAATGGTCTTAATCGTATATATGACGTGCTATTTATTGTGGAATAATTATCTTTTACTTCAGCTGAAGATGCCCATAAGTAATTATTAACTTTACATTTTAAGCGCTTAGTGATACTATATAGTTTGTAGAACCAATACAACCAAAGGTGTTTTGTTTAAAAATGCTTTTGAATTTAGTACAGTTGTCACCTACAGAATGGAGGTGAATTAAATTGTTCTACATTGAGAGATAATTCACTTTGTTTGTTTAAGAAGCATTAAATTGTTATATTTATTATTTTATATCCATATATCAGATAAACTCTGACCTAACTAAATGTCATTTACAAAATAATAATGACCTCTGGGTCAACAACTGAGTGTTTTATGGCCATTTTATGCTGCCTGTTTATTAAATATTCTGCCTGTTAGTGATAAGCAGAAGATAACCCTGTATTAAAGAGACTTTGGCACTTGCCACAACAATGAGAATAGGATATAAAAACAGATAGCCTAAATGTAGCACAATTGGGTACTGTCATGATGCATCAGTCATTTCAGTAATGTAAACTGGTTGAACAATACCAGTTCAGAGAAAAACTGGCCCACCAACACAAGGTTATGTCAATCACAGATCAAATTCTGTTCATATTTTGGTTGTGTCATTAGAAATAGAGTCTGGCCCAAGTATTTCCATAAATATGAACTTACTAGAAAATGTCAGCATTTTAAAACTAACCCGTTCAGACAGTCAAGATAAAATAGCTTTTCAGAAAAGCTTTCTTCAGGACATTTAATTTCTGTACCAAATTTTGTAAAGCACTATAAAAATGTACAAAAATAATAAAGATAAGTTGCCAAGCAACAAAACATGGGTTCAAGAGGGTGATAATCTACAAAGTTTCATGATGTGTTGTTGTATATATTTGCCTTACAATTGTGTATTACTGTATTAGATGGATAACATTGAGAGAGTAGCTTCCAAACATTGCCCAAATAAACAAGTACCCCAGGTGTTTTTACATAAGTATGTCTTATAGTTTATTGTTTTTTTTTTTCCAATCCTGGTTGACAATTTCGACAGCAGTCAAAAACAATAAAAAAAAGCTCTGACTATATAAAAAAAAATCAACTAGGACCAGGTGCAGGAACTTTGTACAGCTGGGAATTCTAAGAAATGTCCAACTGTACATATATTTCTTACATCATATATATGTTATGACATTTCTATGCAGGGCTGCAGTTATTTGGAAGAAGTAAAAAAAATTCTTGATTTGCAGAGAATGCAATCGACCTCCATGCAAGAACGTCATGCCTAGTGTAATAAAAACAAAAAGGTGATTTCTCAATTCACAAAATTGTTGTTTCTCTGTGTGGGGTGGAACCGAGACAGGCTTTACAAATGACTAAAATAATTATATGTCAGAAATCGTGACACCCCAAAAAACATATTGTAAAGGCCACCATTTCATTCCATTTATTTAAGTAGAAAATATTCATAAAGAGGCACTCTTTCTTTGGGTAGGACATTTAACCTCATTTGATTTCATTTTTCTTCTTTCCTAGGCAAAGTAAATGAACTGGGTTAAAGACTCATCATCACAATATTTTCATATGGAGTATTCTTTCCTGAAGAGGGGAATGGTTTATCATGATCTCTGTCATCCTGCAGGCATTATTCCTGGTAAGTGTAAACTGGGCTTGAAATGTCCAAAAGTTTTTCTTGGCCAACTTCACATCTATGCTTGAACCGGTACTAATAATATGGTATCATTTCTCACCAAACATAAGAAATGTCTTCTACTCTCTCCTACGCTCTCTGAATTACCATCAGTCTTTACTTCTGCTACATCCATCTTCTATAATCCTGAGGTTACTTTAACATCTACACATGTACATGATGGGAAAAATATTACGCATTTTATCAGCCAGGTGTGATACATCTGGTAGCTAAGAATACTGAAGTTTACACACCTCAGGCTTTAGAGTACTGAGTGTGTTTTAACTAGCATAATATTACTATTGTCAAAAGAAAATAGTGCGACCCTTGTGACCTTTTACTCAGCAACATGAAAATAGCGTCCACCTTTAAGGTACTTGGCTTCTCATCGGGCTTACAGAATCAAAGAGTTTTAGGTAACCTCAACAAACAAAATCAGTTTCTTTGTTATTTGTTAGCACTCCATAAATTTCACTCGCATATAATGACTTTATTATATGCAATGAATGGTGGTATTATATGGGCATCCTATTCCTGATATGTCAAAGACAATGACCAATTCTTTCTAGATTTCTATTACGATATGTAGCAGGAGTGAAAAGATGTGGCGAGCACTGCTCATTGATGTAATTGAAAGATTTTTGGATACCAAGATTTTCTGCACTGTGCGGTCTCATGAAATGCAATTACTACTGACTGTAGAGGTGAATGGAATGGATCACAGGTAAATATGAAAGACACAGTTTTTGGTGGAGCTTGGTTCAAACATATTTACAGGAAATCCGTCCTATTCAGTTGGTCTCCCCAACCCAGTTAATTAAATTTTGAGATGTTGCAGGTTTTATCCCAATGTTATCTTTCTGTCCAACATGACTAAGTGGTTTCCAATGCCCAATGTTTTCTTAAACAGAAGTATGATTTATAGAACAAAATGTAAGCTATGTGAACTTAGTTATAGTTTTGTTTTCAACAATAATTTGGGGTAACTGGAAGTTTAAGAAAAGCAGTCACAGAATTTTGGGCAATCATCTAGTACTTTTCAGTGGGGGGGGGGGGGGGCAGGGGAGCCATGCCCCCCCCCCCCCCCTCAACCCCAGCGAGATACCAATTTGTCTAAATTGGTATCTGTTGATATTCAGGCAAATTAGAGAAATTAGAACATTAAGTCAAAGAGTACAGCACTCTGTCCTATGGTTCGAGCTCAGACCACAAATTGTTGACACACCCCACAGTGCAGTAATAAGTCTGTTCCTAAATGGAACAAAAGACCTTCAAGCTTTAAGAACAAGACTGTACTATTTGAAATCAGACATGGTTATCAGTCTTTCTGATTCTTTCTCCATTTTTCATTTGAAAATGTTGAATTATTCCTGAATAATCCTGTTGAACGAGATAAGTGATAAATGGATTCATAAATAATATATGACCCAAGACAACCTGTTATCAAAACTGGTACTTGTTCCCATTTATCATCATTTTACACACACAATTAAGAATATATTTGTAAACTTGAATGTTTTGCACCAAGAAGGATAATGTTATCATCTTCACAGAACTGTTTTAAATAACATGTCTTGGAGAAGAGTGATTGGTACATGAAAGAAAATTCAGAGAAATCTCTTCAGTCTGATTATGTTTGACATAAAATAACCCAGATTTTAGACCCTATTCCATCAGGGAAGGTCTTCTGCAAGTGAATTACTGGTAAGCAAGGTTTGTGTCACTTTGGCTATTGAATATCTGATCTAAATAACTACCAGAACTCTTTGAAGTTTGGTATATCTATTTATATGTGTTTTTAGTATCTGTTCAAATTTAAAATCTTATGTCTTGTCTGTATAGGTTTGGTCTGTGTAATTGTTTGTGTGTGGTGCAGTCACCCTGCAGTTACATGTACCACTATGTGATCACAAACAGAACTTTGAGCTGACCTTGTGTTCAACGCTTGTCATATTACAGTATGTCAAAATCCAAATTAAAGTGACTTGACAAACTAACTGTTGATGTGAAAATTTAGTTGTAATCAAAATAACACATCAGAATCAACTCATTCAAAACTCTATTTTGACCTAGCTTTTTAAGTCTTCTCTTTCACTTTTTTGGATAAATTGAAACATTTTTGGGAGTTTTTTTGATAAAACAGTGACCTCCCAATAAAAGCTATTTAAATATTGAATAAAATAGTAAATCCTGGAGTTATTTCTCCCCAAATGTCGATTTTTATTCTAGCTTTGACAGTAATAAACCTACTTTGCATTTCTTAAATTTGCAATCATATGTTGGGTGTCTGTTTATAATTTACTAAAATTGCAGACATTTTCATGGTTTTTCACTTCTGTCATGAAGCAAAAGTTTCCAGATGGAAGTATATTTAACCACTCTCCACCCTTCTCAAGGCCAAATGGAACAGCTATGACCACAAATAGCATTTAAAAACATTTCAATGTATTTTACGATTGGTTTATTAATTAAGATAGAAATACAATACAGTTTTCACATGTAATCCCACACTGTTTTTTTTATGACCAATTGAATTTTTAAGTCATCAACTTTACTTAACTGCTAAAAAATTGTGTATTCATTTACATTAAACGATATATGTATGAATTTCATTAGAATTTATGATAGTTAATTTCTTAAACGAGTTTCCACAGTGACACCACAAAAAAAACATCAATATTGATACAGATGTTCAGAGTTACTTCCCCATCTGTTCAAAATACAAAAATATGGGTCAAAATGGACAACAGATTTCTGATGTTCACTTGAACAAAATTTATGAGTATTAATTGCTTTATCTTTATTTTTAACATGAAAACCTCCAGAGATTTAAGAGACGTGCCCAACTGGGTGCCATATTCATAAAACAGACAAAAAAGAGAAAATAATATCAAATTTGAGAACTGCTTCAATACTTAGTAGGCTATACTAAAAGGAAGACTGTTTAATTACAGGAAAATCAACCTTTTCTGGCAAATTTCAAAAATGTGTAATTTTCCTTATGCACACACTAAGAAGTAGCTATCGTGTGTTTTGTACGGATTGGGGAGGGAAACGAAGAGTCTCGTGTGTTTTAAACGTAACTGGGTAAAATTCTAACTAATGCGAGACATCTAAGAGAAAGATGTTAAATCTGCAGATACGGTGTGTTAATTAACAGGGGTGAGAGATTGACTAAGGGTGAGTTAATTATCGCTAGGAGTGAAAATCTGTGCGACAGTGTGTTTTCTGTACTGGGTGTGTTAATTAACGGACGGGTTAAAAACGACTGACAAGGTGTGTATTCTATGCTTGGTGAGTTTTCTCGAAGCCGTGTTATAACTGCAACAAAGGTGATTTATCTTGGGCCACAGGCTTTATCTGACACGTATGTGTCAAATATCAACTTTGATAGGAAATCTTTTTGTACCGTGCGATTTCTCGTTCGACCGTGTGTTTCGCGAAAGTCGGTCTTTGTATAAGGTAGGTCTTTAAACACAGAGTGAGGCGTAGACTTCTTATAGATGATCCTTATGCACATACACTGCATGGTGTATACGTGCAGTACAGTGTTAACCATTATTTCTTCTTAATATTTTAATTACTGGGACATATACATTATATAATTATATGTTCAACAAAAGACAATTCAGATACATAATTCGACTTTATGCTTACAGCACAGTAGTTGATGATGTAGCTGTGACTAAGTCAGATGAACTAGTGACTTCCCAAGCTATCAGATTTACATTTTTATACTTAAAGAATCAATTATTAATGAATGATACAAAATTTTACTTAGAGATAAATATTCATATTAACTGTAAATAAATTTAATGAACATGCTTTAGCTCATTATTCCCATGACTCATTAACTACTATCTAATGTTGCCTGGTCATAGGATGCATGCCTGGCCCCTTACACATCACCCCACACTAATCTTGTAGCTAATATGGATTTCAGGAAGTCAAAGTTCATGTTGCCAATGTGAGAAATAAACAAGACAAATTCCCTCAAAACACAAGAACAGCTGACTGATAAGCCATCTAAATGTAAGTTAGATTATAATTTACGAGTAATAATTACTTTAACAAGTTAAGCCACTGATACTGCCAGATTTTTTTTATCACTTGGGGCTTTGGAAGCTGTAGGAGGGGGGAAATTTACACAATAAAAATATTCAAAATTAGGGCAAAAAGAACAGCTGATTTCAGGAGAAAAAGTTTATTTGCTCATATGGAAATTATTGCTGAAATCGGATACGTCTGTGACTTGACATATTTTGGAAAGATTGGCACAGAATTTCAAGCGTTTTCCTATGACAGTTCTCAAATAAACAAAGATATAAACAAATCATCACTAGGTTAAAAACTTTTCTTTGTTTTTCAACAATTCTCTAGATGGATCAAGATCTATTAAGAAAAGTCTGTTGAAAACACATCTTAAAGTTGAAGTGTTCACATTAATACTGCAAGAGAAGAAAAAAAGAATAACTCTGTTGATCTCAATATACTTTAGATGCCGCAGGGTAAAAAGGAAGAACATAGCTTTTCTTTGATTTTGATCTTGATGCAAAACTTGAAATCAGTGGTGAAAACATCTGTACTTATGATGTATATTTTTAACATCCGTAACTGAAATTACACTTCTACTTTGTAAATTAAAAAGACGTCCTTGGTATTGCACCAAATATATTATATACATGTACATTATCAAATATCAAAAGCAAAAACCCCTATAAAATCCTGATATTGAAACCATCTTATTTTCTCTACAAAATGAAGCATTAATTAATATTTTCAACAATTTTAAGGAATAAACATTGAATATCACAACCCGGTAGGCCTACATCACTGCAGAATGATCAACACTGAAGACTTATTTGATAAAATGTAGTAACGTAACTGTAGATGTGCCAGGTTGAGAAAATATTTAATTCTAGAAATTAGATATATAAGTTCATGTAATGTCAGCTCTGTGAATATGATAGTAATAAGATAGTAAAAGACCAGAGGAGTGGTAAAATGATGACATAATGGAATCGAGCGCCGCTGGTGCAAAAACACCAGAGCTTCAAATTTTTTGGGACTGGACCTCAAGGGTTGCTTACTTGGTAATTTGTTAGTTTTGTTAAATGACATCATATGTTCAACAAAAAGTACACAACACTAGTCAAAACTTAAAACCAACTAAAGCAAATGTTTGGAACTGGATTTCAGAAATCAACGACTTTACTTGGCTACTTGTGGGTAGAATATCAAGTTAATAAGTTTCAAATCTGGTACCATTTAAAACTTTATTTTGTAAGGCAGAACTTGGAATGAAAATAAATCCTGCAGTCATATGTAGAGTAATATTATTATAAATAATACAAGTATCATGTTTAATATTTCATGGATCATGTGTGGATATATTTCTAGCCGTGATTTGATCAACTACAGCTGATACTACAGATACAGGAAAACAATAGAAATTACACAGCTAGTTGATACACTTCTATAGTTAACATATTTATACCACCCTTCCTTAAACAGTCTTTGGTAGGAGCATTTCCAACAACTATTTATTTGGTTTTTCGGGGTGTTTACCATCTGCATTTGGCAGACAACTAAATATTTACTCTAAACTCTTTTAAAATTATTGGTATCCAGTTTTCAGTGCAACAATATTTTTGTTTAGTCCTGAGCCACTATATTTGAGCAAACTGATTGAGGATAGACAAACATATTTAGTCTTTAGCACCAGTGCTCAGTGAAAATCATTTGGATCAGTTTTGGATCAGTTATAGTTTCAATTTGAAATTATACTAATGTATATATGATAGACTCTGGGCTTTTTGCATGAAGTATATACCATAATAGGACACCCAGATGACACTAAAGCACACTTGATTTTGTAAACTACAAAATTAAAGAATTATCAATAAAAGCTTAAATTTTTGATCCAACTAAGTATTAGTTTCATTGGCAAATGAGACAACATTCATTATACGAAGCAAAGACTTAATTGATGGTTGCATGTATGAATTGAATATACAGGGAGAAACTAGTGACTACATTTGCCATTGTAAATAGCAACAATTGGATAAACAGATGCTCTTTATACCAAATAATATTAAGGTAAGGGTAGTCGGAAGTCAAATTTTCCCCCATTGCCCTTTTGTGATCCTTTAAAATAGCTGAACTCTTGTTTAAATAAACACCCACTACTGTTTGTTTACCTTGACAACAAATGTAAATATAAACTGGTTCTACTTTATGTAGTACTAATTGGTCTAGACTTGATTCAACCTTTACTTTCAGTGAGCACATCATCTCTTTAACAAGTTTTTAATAACCCATCTTAAAGTACTCAGATTGTAAATACATGTATTTCATTTTGCATACGAAAAATGTTAGTTTCTTATAGTTTCATAAGGAAGAGCTAGGTACCAGGATATTGATGATCAACTTTTGAAATTGCTTGGCATGGATATGTTAGTTCTAGCTTACCACACTAACAAAGCAAACGTAATTCTAATCAAATTCAAGATCTAGCATTGTGGTAATGTTTTCACAGAAGACAAAAGCAAGCTTCATGCCGGTTCAACATTCAGAAACCTTAAAAGCTGTACAAAATTGTTCAAGAATTGTCTTATAGGAAGATCCAAACTACATGTAGCTCAAAAAAAAATGGGATCCCCTTTGAATAATGATTAAAAAAGATGCCTGACTTATATTGTTCTGGAACACAGGGGCCATTCAGTGAATCTCAGAAATTCTGGTAGTCAAATGGGCGGAGGGCCTTGAGGACAGCTGTCTTGTCGTTCGGATGGGATGGAAAAATGAGGTCCTGTGTACACATAGGCATGCTTGTAAAAGATCACTTGGTAGTTGGAATTCAATATATATGAGTAGGCTGTAGTGCAGCTGCCCGGGCAAAATTTCCCTCATAGCTTCCCTCATAGTACACTGTATGGCGTAGGCCATCATTATTAGCCCAGGTTAGGAGCAAAACAGTAGGACATTAAAACCCATTTCATTTCATTTCATTTCTTCCAGTCCAACATTTTCAGTGGAAACAAGTCCTAATTCTGCAAGTTTTAGCCCTTTTAATTAGTTTGACCAATACGACAGCATCACGATTTAACAACATCAATTAACTACTAAATATCCATCATCCCATTAGAATGGTGATGACATACCATACAATTCCTTAATACCCTTTAATGCTTAAATGACCATGTCATCAGACATTTCACAGTAGGAATAAAACCACACAACAATACCATTACCAAATGACTACAGCTTAACATAACAAAACCTGTTGATCTTAAATGTCCAAGTATATTATCTTTTAGTAAAGAAACAACACAAAGTAAGCTGATATTTTAAGTCAATCTACACCCTCTAGGTGGTAACATAATTACTAACATTAATTTACTGATATCCTGTGACCTCACACTGCTCTACGCTGACCCCTGGAAGTCATGAGGTCAGTATTTGATGAGGAGGTCAGTGGTTTCTATCATCTGTTGAAGCAGTGATAAGCATTCTATGATATCATAGTATTTAGACAAACCTGTGATACCCTTAATTTGTAGAAACAGATGTTACAAGAGACACACCCAATACTTACCCACACCCGAGGCTATGATTCCAACTAATATATATTAGTGCTTGCTAGTACAAGTCCACTATCTTTTAGAACCAATTTCAACTTAAGTAGTATAACCTGGTATTATTTTTTTCTAATCAAACAATAATTTTTTTGTTTCAGTGCTGCCAGCATTCAGACTAAAGTACTCTGTTTAGAGTTCATGATGATTACAAAATATTTATCTATATTATATGCAGGTAACCTTGTAATTTTTTATGCAATAAGGTTTCTTCTTCTATATAATGTTCTCATCACATACATTACAAAATCTATTTTTTTATTATCAAAGCGTGTATTAATATTAACTTCCCACTCAGCATTATAAAAGTTCTTTCAAATAATGTTTACAGAAAAAGTTTTGGTATCTTTCAGTTTATAAATGCACAATTTTTATGTGTATGTTTCAAAGTAATATTCTCTATGGGTATAAAGCACTTGAGAAACTTTTATTGTGTTAAAAGGGTAGTGCTGATTACTACTGAGTATTTTATTATAAGAAAATTAACTTATTTGTACTTTTATTTATTCAAAGAGAGTGCAACTATTGCTGTCATATTTACGTCATTTAACTGATTAACCCAGGCATTTTTATCTCAGTAGTAAACCAGACCTGCACGAGACCTACATCGAAGGGAAGGAGTTTGACATCCAAACAAAACAATTTGATTTGTTTGAGATCAAGTTTGACATCTCAACACAATATTTTTGACATTTTGTTCTTCAAAAGATATCTTATAACTATCTACTATGCCTCTTGGAAATCTTGACTCTTGTAGCCATTTTAAAACCCAAGATATGCAACAAATACAAGATAACAAACACACTTTTCACTTAGTTAGCCTCCCAAAATGACTAAATTAAAGACAATAAACAACCTTACCTTTTTAAAAACCAAAGTTAAGAGTTAGAAACATAATATTTAACACCATGCACTACTTTAATTTCAACGACATTGCTAAATTTTCAACAAAAACCCAAATGGTATCCTATTCCAAATGTAATTCTTTGTAAACTGTTGGAGAGAGATTTTTGAGAAGATAAGTGGACATGACATGTATCTATAGAGCTACTTAAACTGTTGTTCAAGCATGTCCTACTAAACAAACTCCCTTCTTTTAAACACATGTAACTTAAAGGGACTCTAACACAGTTTATGAGGTCTACTTTTGAGCTGTCTTTCATTCAAGTACAATGGGCTAAAAAGCTGTGTTAGCATTTTTGCATGTGATTAAACCAGCTGCTTCCGATAAATTTGCTGTATTTGGGTAAAATGTCATATTTTATTTTTAAGATTCTTTTAAAAGAAGTCAATGTTAGCACCGTTTCCCTCTATATGGTATACATTGCATCTTAACAGACTAATCGATTTTCTCTACTATACAAATTCAAAGAGCTGTCGTCTCTGAACATAAGCTGTGATTTCTGTTTAAAGTTTTGTTCTTGACACCATATTATCATCATTAGAGATATCTTCATCTCCCAAACAAGATATACCTTTAAAGCGAGAATTTCATATTTTCTAAGAAAGTCGAAACATAATTATTCCTATGTCTTTTACTCAAAAGGTTATCAACTCACTATTATACGACCATGGGCATTACACTGTATTTCACACCCTTAAAAATCATTGACACAGGAAATAATAACCCAATTACCTCCATGCATGAGCTTCCTTCAAACGTTGGAATTTGAAGTTGAAAATGATATTTTTGCCAATTTCTCAGCTGACAATAGTGAATTATAGGATAAATAGGATAATTCTTTAACAAGGTAGGACTGTTTACGGATACCATCTAATTTAAGGCTTTTTTTAAAATAAATTTTAAAAATATAACTTAAAAATTTGAAATTGTAGCTTTAACTGAAACTGTCACTGAACTAACTGTTTATCATTTTAATTTAAGGGACCAAACCTTTGTAGATGTTCATAAATAAAGATAATATTTTCTATATCTATACATCAGTGCTACTGTTCAAAGTCACAACCGAGACATTAAACTTTATTTACCTTCAGTCTCTTTAAATGAAGGAAAACTGTCATCAAATTTCAGTGAGGTGAATCCAGCCATTCGACACAAACACAAAGCCATAATAGGTTACTTACGTATTTAATCCCCTGAACAAAGGAAGAAATTCCGCAAATTTTGGTCGTCAATTATGCTGGAAAAGAGCTTAAACTAACAGGATTATCAACATTATAAAACCCCTCAGATTGGACGATGTAGCGTATTACACACACGATAACCAATACCTATAGAAGTTTAATGTTCCGGAAAGGCAACACTTGTATTACCAATCAAAAGGATATAAAAATCCTAATTTAACGGGTATATCAAGTTTTTAAAGGTACAAAAGACACTGTAATGAAGTGATTGAAGTGAGAAACCCAAACACTCCAAAAACATGTTTAGTGCTTCTGGTCCTATTTACATCATAACAGTGAAACAATTCCTGAATTCTTTTCCAGTGATAATATTACAGTTTATTTGAGGATATTTCCTTAATTCCAATTTACAGTTTAAAGAATAAATATGGCTTGTACTCTATAATAATTCAGTGAATATGTTAAAGATATTTTCTTTCGAAATTAAATTTTCCAATATTATATAAGAAAGTGATATGTGAACTCTTCAGATGATAGGTGGTATAAGGAGTTATATCAATTGATTGAGGATACAAACCATCTGGAAAAATTTTTAATCCTTACATAATGCACCTATAAGTACTTATAAAATACAACAATAAAGCATTGTAAATGACTATATACATTAGCTTTTATTGAGTTACAGGCTGTCTTTAAAGTTACATTAGTTAAGAGCTAAATCTGCCTATAGCAGGTCTTTCTTTGGGCCTTAAATGTTTTCTAAAGTATTAATTAGTATTAATTAACTGATCCAGGCCTTAATCAACTTTGGATGGCATCAGATTGCACCGATATTAAACAGATTAAAACGTTTCAGTGATACTTCGATTTAATCAAATATGGCTTAGATTCGATCAACCAGGACCGTGGTTGAAATTATTGCACACGTCTGCCAAATCTTAAAATGCCAATATCTTCGCTTGCAATAGAGTAATTTGAATGAAATTTTCAAAATATTCATTTTACATCATCTACTTTTGAACTATTATAGCAAGACTGACTAGTTCTTATCTTTATTTTGAATAATGTAACTTTAAGTGACTGTAGCAGAAGGCTGTCAAAAATATTTGATTTTCTTATTTAACATTGAGACCTACAATTACCATCTTATCAATGAGCCCTTTATTTTTTCCCTTTAATTTGAATGAACAAAATATCAGTAGTAATTGTACAAAATCTTCACTGACGAAACTGTGGCTATAAATTTGATACTATTATACACCTTGTCAGTATATATCATCTTGTAAATACACTAACTTGTTATACATCAGTTATATGTGATACTATAATTACATGTTTATATATATTACTTATCTATCATAAACATCATTATCACACCATATACCTACACAGCAATTTGTTTACAAACAATTTGTTTATTTATTTGTAAGAGACATCTTCACATTATCAATGGATTAAGAAATGTATTAAAGAAATATTGTTAAACACAGGTGAAAATATTTAATATTATTATAAAGAAAACAGACACAAGTAAGACAAGCACACAGACACAAGTAAAGACAGGCAGCAGCGTCACAGACCCCAGTATGATAAACACAGACACCCATAGGATAAACATCGTTAAGGCACCCCAGGGTGACAAAGCAAAGATAAAGAAATTTGTAGGAGAGAAACAGGAAGACAAGTACACAGACAATGAAATGTTACTGACCAGTATAAAGTGAAACCTATAGCCTATACTTCACTGTCACCAGTGTCAGACTGACACACGCAATATTCTGGTTCTGTCCTGTTTAAGAGACAGCTATTTCTTTTTTAAAAACATTTTGCTTTGTTTTAAGAGGTAAGAGCTTTTTGTTCAAATGGTTTTGATCAAATTGTTTTTAAACTACTTATTTAAAATCTGATGCTGCCTTAAGTAGCACCACCCTTTCTTCGATCCTCATAGAAGTTAAATAATGAAGTAACTGAATATTGTAAAGGATCCAATCATGGGTTTAACACAATACAGGATAGTCAAATAGTTTTGACATCTTGTCAGTAAAAGCAAGATAAAGTGGCTAAAAACTGTAGAAGGGGGTCCAGTTAATGATAGGAAAAACATGAAATAGTCAAGTTGACTGTAAAATAATATACCTAAAGATCAAAATAGAGGCCTATCACAAAGCTTAAGTTTCTTTATAAGAAGAGAATTGTTGTGAATTTGCACATTATGTTCAGATATTGTTGGAAAAAGATGTCCAAATCAGTTTAATTAATCGCATATATAAATGATCTATTTCTTTGATTATCAATTTGTTTGTCAATTTTAAAAGGATACAGGCAAGCCACTGAAGAAGTGCTATTGGTTTAATTTAATATAATGGAACCAAATGAGATCCCAGGCTTATATTTCGTTTTCTGGGAGATTTATGTCAAATAGGACCCCGATTTAGTAACATTGTGACTCATTTAATTTGCTCCATGCAACATTATTCAACAATCTAATTGGTAATTCAAGATCCCATTCTCACATCTACTTCTAAGAACTGTTAGAAGGTTAGAAGAAGAATTGTGTTTTAAGGCGCATGTTTTTAGCTTTTGACATTTTCAATGCAATTATTGTATACCTTGAAGCTGTCCCAATGTGAATTGAATGAGTACAAGTTTCTTTATTTGTTTGCATAGCTCAGTTCAAATTTCTTATTTTGGAAATACATTCATAGTTAAATGACAAGTGCTTTAGTGAGATTTAAATGTTCACGAAAGAGGTATTGTTTCTGTGGTTTGATTATAGGGTTGCATTGTGGTGTTTAAATTGGATCGCATGCAAAATTTGAGACAAATCTGCTAATCCATCAATAAGATATAGATGGTTTAAGATTTAAACCTATTGTGTAAAATTGATGTTATTTTGAAGTAATAATGTCCCTTTAAGACCTCAGTATTGTCAATCTGATTTAAATACAGATATATATTTCTTTTCTATTTTATACTTTTGATGGCCTACACTACATGAAGATTTGAGCAGTTGTACTAGAAGGTCATGATGTCAGGGTCGTATTAAGCGTTTTTTATTTTTATCCTATGGCATCCAGATCCTAGTGTAGTGAAGACAAAAAAAACTAAATTTTGAACTATAAAAAATGACACGAAAATATGATCGGTGTTTTAATTAGCGTTGACGTTTCAGTAGTTTACCCACAGTTCTGAGCTAAGAACTCGCCCTAACAGAACTAGACAGTTTCATTGGCTAATCCCTCACTTCAACCAGAATACCAGTAATATTATTACAACTCTTCCAGATCCTATTGAAGTAAGGACAAATAAAACAAAATTTTAAACTATAAAAAACGAAGCAAAATAGGATCTGTGTTTTAATCAGACTGCAGTATTGTGAATAATGAAGATGCCACCATTGCGTCAATAATAGCAAATTAAGGGGAATGGTATTAACACTGAACTATGGTCATTTTGAAACTTATATTTTGTAATTTGTTGTGTACTAATTTTCAAACTTTAACTATCAAGGTATCTGATACAGGCACTCAATATTTTTTACCATTCAATTAACTATATATAATATATATATGAAGTTCTTCAACTGTCAGTAATGTTAGAAATACCCGGTTATATATATACTGACAATGTTTACAATTTTTTTCTTCAAACTACATTAGATTATTTTTTCAAAATATAACATCATACACTATCTAAAACCTCCCATTGTGAATCTAAGGAATAACAATCAACTCGATCGAAAAGCATAATAAATCTCTATGGTTTGCATAAGTACGTAAGTAAAAAAGAAAACACAAGTACATAAAAGATACTTTATCTTTTGAAATAAATATTATTATAGTGTGTTTGATCTTTTAATAAAATAACTATAAAGAAAAGAGAATTCATCAAATTCTTCAAATTTCCTTTTCATTGTTGACTATAAATTTTGTCTCAATATGATAAGGCTCTACTAAAGTAAAAGGTAACCTGTCTGCTCCATTTCTCCTTCTTCTCTCAGGGAAACATGAGTGGTTGCATTGACATGGGACTTACATCCAAAATGTGCCATGTTCAAATCCCAGCATGAAGTCTGTGGTGTCTAGCTATTTTGATGAGATATAAAACAAAGCACGTCTACAAATTTGTAGAGTAAGATAACGATTACTTGGCATACGGAATTCAAAGAAGTGTTGGTGCATATTCTCTCCCCATTACACAATCATAGAATTGAGATCTTAAATGCCATTACATATTGCTTTGAAAAATCCCTTTTTTATCAGTACCTATTCATCCCAGACAGACCTAATGACAAAGCATAGTTGTTTAACCGGTTTGTAAATGTGTAACCTAGAATAAAATTTGTATTGTTTGTAAATATATATATATTATTGGTCATATTGTTATAAATTTATAAGAACCATGTGTATATTGGCAACTAAAGAATTACAAACAAACCCTGTGTCTGTCCCAAAATACATTAAATTGACATTAAACACAATTTTTTTTTTCTGATCTAATGGTCAAAGAGGCTGCAATCAATCAAAGCATGTTTAAGGTATCATCAATTTGTTAATACTTTACTTGAGTTACAGATAAGTTTATGATTTGTAAGATTCACATTTTCTGCAGGTGTTTTTTGTAAACACACTTAGACATGTCAAAACAAATTTTACTAATCTAAAAATGTGATGAAAAAATATTATCTTTAAGAAATAACACATTCTGCTGTTACAGGTAAATTAGAAGTTAAATTATAAGACATGTCTGACATGTTTAACTAAATACTAAATATTTCTGACAGATCTTGAAACTGGTTAAAGGCACAGTCCCTCACTAGTAATATCAATCCATATGTCTACAGGAACAGTTTTGAAAGATTTTTTAAAAAGGGTCAAATGTGTCTAATTTTAGGGGAAGTTGTAAAGCTATAGACAGACGAGCGTATTTTTTCACTTGATTGCGGCAATTAAAATTCCCCTGCGATTTTTTACGCTCGATAACGAACGGGCACACACACATACAAATATGAGATAGAGCTATAAACACTTGCATTATTATAGAACTTCGGACGTTCGTTTGTTACTGGGATTTTAACGTCCACTTTCACCTAGGGTGATATTGTAGACAAAATGTTTCGAAAGAAACTTTCCAGAAAAACCACAAAAAGGCTTGGTCCAGCATGATGGGTGAGATATAGTGGCTTGCAGGGGGGCACCGAAGGTAATTTTCAACCTAGGCCTCTGGATCTAAGAAAAGAAAGAGTGACAAGCGTGCGCGGACTGGCCCGGGGTGGGGATGAGGCTTGACTAACAGCTGGGCCCTAAGGCCCGCCGCATGGTCGGCCTTTTTCCTGGGGCATGGTATGGTATAGGTATGTGCTGTCAACCGGGCCCTATGGCCTGCCACATGTTCAACCTAGGTTCGAGATTGTATTAAGCGCGTTGGGAGAACTTCGGACCTGCAGCACATCCAATTATCTAAATGGTGAAATGGACCCCCAACTAAATATATAACGTTTTCTTTAAAACCAACATCAGGATCATTTGACCACCATTTTCCCAAAATCTGAAAAATCACATGTGATTTCTATACTAGAATTTATACTGATTACTTATGCCTGACTTACATTTGAATCAAATTGGTTAAGTACTTTTTCTCAATCAAAGACAAGTAATCAAATTATTTTGACACAAATTAAATGAGAGTTTTCTAAATTTAATTAGACTTGTATATGTCTACATGTATACTCCAGTTACAAGAAATTATTAAGTCAAGGTCTAATGTGAAAAGTTCAAGACCTATTTTTTAATATAATTTTGCTCAGATGAACTGGAGCTTGCAGAATTATTTTTCTAAGCAAAATATATCAAAATGCATGCCGTGGTAAGTTTACGCAAACTTGCCAAAAATAACTAGTTTATGCCGATCATTTATTTTCTTCAGATGTCCTTATCAGTTAGACTACTGTAAAAAATATAAACAAACTAATCATACTCCATGTTACTAAACTTTCAAGTGGCCATGTTTTATTTATCTTTCAAAAATGTAGTTTGTATTTATATGTCAACCCAGATCGAGTCTAGATGGTTTTCATGTTTTTATCATAGAGAATGATTTATATATATATATATATATATATAATGCTAGTTTGGATTAAAATTAGTTCCAGAATTAAACAGATTCTTTTATTTACCAATTAAGGAAGATGTGACAAGAATAGGCAACCCAGTGGTTAAAGGAATTCCCTCTATAACGCTTTAAGTACTCATTGCAGATACATCCACTGAACACTTTGAAAATCCATAATGACGATTGAAAGATTTGTCCCAATCGATTGATAGATTGGACTCAAAGTTTGCAAGCAATCTAATTTACCTGCATCAAATCATCGAAAATTATCATATCTCTGAATTTGTTGGCCTTAGCAATCTTAAATGTCCGAAACCACTGCTCATGAAATAATTTGCAAATTTTAATGTTTTTATTAAATCAGATGAACATTGGCTAAAAACTACCTAAAGCATGTAAACCATACCTAGAGAGACAAATAAAAATCAGAAGGAAGCATGAAGGAACACTACAGGACAGATGATCTTGGCGTCCCCATATATATATACAAACTCAATCACATATCACTCTACATAATTCACATACATCCATTAAGAGATGTTAAATATGGAGTTCAAGCTCAAACTGTCTGTGTTTCTGAGACTATAATTCATTGATGTAAGAAAGTGTAAACAGTTCAAGGTTTTTTTAAAACAATTATGATTTTGTATGTTAATACATGTTAGGGAGATATAATAATATTTCATTGCAAGATAAACAAATAAACTATTGAAACAACATAGACAACAGCCACATGGAAAGCCAATTAACAAAACGAGTTGTAAGAAAAAAATTTGATTTAAGAACAAGACATTAAAATATCATGTTAAGTCAATCTGACACCAGAAAGGAAAAAAAAATGATTTCAGTTTTCATGGGAAATGCCAGCATGTATTTTAAAAGTCAATTTAATCTTGTCTTCAGATCAAAAGGCTGGGACAGTTTCAAAAACTTGTTAATCAGTAATTCATGTTTAGATTCAAAGAAAGTTTGATAAATGAAACATAATTTCACTAAAACATTCTGAGGGATTCCAGCATCTTTCCCTCAACTTTTCCTAACCCAAACCCATGTTTGCTATGGTTTGTGGAGGGTTGGATTGGCAAATGGTTAGCGCGTGTATGCTGTATCATAAGGACTGTCATTGAATCAACTAGCGTGGTTTCGATTACCTGGTGTTACGTGACAAGAAGTAGGGTCGTCAGTCCAACCTTGTGGGTTTTGTCCGGGTCTCCCCTTTTCTCCCACTGCTAAAGACCTTACATGCAAGTCCCTCAATGACTTAAGTTGGACATTAAACCCCAATTTTTTTTATCGCTATGGTTTGTAATACAGTCAATTGATAAACAGATCCTGGTAAAAAGCACGATATTCAAAAGCCTGAAACTAACAGGTACAAAATTCGTCATCTTATGGTGTGAATTGTCTGTTTTCAGTTTAGTTCTGCGAGATAGAGTTACTATACAAACTGGTCCAATACTGTAAATTATAAGTCAGATAATACGCTCCAGATGAAACAGTAATCTGATTTGTACAGTAGCTTCAACTATTATTTTAAAATCTGGAAAGTAAAGAAAATAAGCAAACATTTTGCCACTCCAATATTTTGGTCATTCATATTTTTCTTGAAATTACTATATCATCTTTTTCTCACTAATTCCAACATAAATTGAGGGTAGCCTCTTAACTTTTCAAAATTTTGCAAAATAAGGACCACCCTACTGAACAGGACTTGAAAAAAAGGGCTATTTACAGCCCATACTGAAATTCTAACCCAGGACATTTGATTACTTCTATCACAAAAGACAGCATATCGGCATAAATTTTAGTACTATTCACAACAAAAATTTAATGCAATGTATCTGTAGGTTAACCCGGTTAACACAAGAAAGAGCCATTATCACCTTCAAATGAATACAATTAATTTGATCAAATATACCGGCAGATCAGTCTTAAAGTTTGCATACAATCTAACATGAACATCCTAATGCAATTGTATATTGTAGTCAAATCCTGACAAATGGAACCAGCCACTGCCAGGCAGGATACGCCCACATTTTCAAGAGATGAATAGATAACAAGCTAAAAAGAAACACGATTTTTTGTACAATCAGGGGCAATAATCCAGAAAGTTACGGCCTGAAATGTGCAAATATCAAAAGCGACTGAGAACTTAGTGTGTAATGGTAATATTCACTCAATTTTTTTAATCGGATAAATTTGTCACCCCTCTGTAGGTGATTTTGTGTATTATCAGGGGTAAAAGTTCAGAAAGTAAGGTCCAATATGTGTGAATATCGAAAGGAACCGAGATCTGTGGCTTATAAGCATACGTTTCAAGTTTAAACCAAATCGGATAAAAATTGTGACCTCTACAGTGTTCACAAGCTAAAATACATGGTGATACACAATCCGATACATCCCAATATCAAAAGGAACCAAGATTGTGTGGTGATAAACCTATATTTGAAGTTTCATTGACATCAGATAAAAAATGTGACCTATAGAGTGTTCGCAAACAATTGTGGACGGACGGACTGGGGCGATGACAATATATGTCTAAATGAAAATGTGAGTGTATATAAACCATTTGTCCATGATCTCTACAGCCTCTTTAGCAAACCGTCCAGTTATACCCATTTTTCTAAATGATCAAGTGGCTTATTACAATCATGCCAGAGGAAAATCTTTCCTCCATGAAAACGTTATGAGTACATGCTGTGATGATAGAACAACATCTGAGCACATTAATCTATGTAGAGATTAAAGCTACATTCCTCTAACTGATTACAATGATAAATAATGTTGAGAGGACTATTAAACCTAATGACATCTGTAGTACAATAAAAATACTCGAAAATCTTCAATAATATATCTTCATTAGGATACCCCACAATGAGATTCTATCTGTATTAAAGATCTACCAATCCCTGAGCAAAGAGACATTAAGTGCAATGGATACCAATTAGTCAATGCCCACATTGGTTCATACTCATTGTTGGCCACATGCCTATTCTGTTAATGAGAAAATTTTGCATTGATCTTAATTTCAGAATCTAAGAAATAGAACCAGGCAGGATACGCCCACATTTTCGAGAGATGGATAGAGAACAAGCAAAACCGAAAGTGATTTTTCCTACAATCAAAGGCCATAATTCATTAAGTTACAATTTGATATGCGCAAATATCGAAAAGTATCAAGATATTTAGGTTATAAACACGCAATTTAAGTTTCATCAAAATCGAAATTAAAATTGTGACCTCTACAGGGTCCACAACCTTGAAATACCATTTTTTAACAGTATTCGCGTACAAATAGCAGCCATTTTGTATTGTAATTTTGGCCCTATTTTCCCGAAATTTGAACTCAACCTTCCTTAGCTTGTAACGGTAATATAATCAACCGATTTTTTAAATCGGATAATAATTGTGACCTCCAGAGAGACCACAAGCTAAACATAGGCGATTTTGCGTATAATCAGGGGCATTAATTCAGGAAGTTACGATCCGATATGCGCAAATATCGAAAGGACCCCAGATCTTTGGGTAATATCCATGCATTTCAAGTTTCGTCAAAATCGAATTAAAATTGGGACCTCTACAGGGTCGACGAGCTTGATATACCATTTTTCAACAGTATTCGCATACGAACGGCGGCCATTTTGTATGGCAATTTTGGTCCGATTTTTCCTAAATTCGAACTCACCCTTCCTTAGGATGTAACGGTGATATAATCAAACGATTTCCTAAATCGGATAATAATTGTGACCTCTAGAGGAACCACAAGCTAAACAAAGGCGATTTTGCGTATAATCAGGGGCCATAATTCAGGACGTTACGATCCGATATGCGCAAATATCGAAGGGAACCAAGATCCTTGGGTTATATCCATGCATTTCAAGTTTCATCAAAATCAAAACATAATTGTGACCTCTACAGGGTCCACAACATTGATATACCATTTTAAACAGTATTCGCGTACGATCGGCGGCCATTTTGTATGGCAATTTTGGTCCGATTTTTCCGAAATTCAAACTCAACCTTCTTTAGGGTGTAACGGTGATATAATCAAACGATTTTTTAAATCAGATAATAATTGTGACATCCAGAGGGACCACAAGCTAAACAAATGCGATTTTGCGTATAATCAGGGGCCATAATTCAGGAAGTTACAATCCGATATGCGCAAATATCGAAAGGAAACAAGATCTATGGGTTATAAACATGCATTTCAAGTTTAATCAAAATTGAATTAAAATTGTGATCTCTACAGGGTCCACAACCTTGATATACCATTTTTTAACAGTATTTGTGTACGAACGGTGGCCATTTTGTATGGTAATTTTGGTCCGATTTTTCCGAAATTTGAACTCAACCTTCCTTAGGGTGTAACGGTGATATATTTGAACGGTTTTTTAAATCGGATAATAATTGTGACCTCCAGAGGTACCACGAGCTAAAATAGGTAATTTTTCAGACAATCAGGGGCCATAATTCCGGAAATTACGTTCCGATAGGCGCAAATATCGAAAGGAACCAAGATATTAGGGTTATAAACATGAATGTAAAGTTTCATCAAAATCGGTTCAAAATTGTGACCTCTATAGGGTCCACAATCTAAAAACATGATTTTTCGTACAATCAGGGGCCATAATCCATGAAGTTTTGATCCGATACATGCCAATATCGAAAGCAGCCGAGATCTTTGGGGGATAAACCTATATTTCAAGTTTCGTCAAAATCGGGTAAGAATTGTGACCTGTAGAGAGTCCACATATTTTGATTTTGTTTCATGTGAACCAAAATGATTTTCCCTTTAATACCATCCTCTTACATCAGAGATGAAAAAAATATTACCTAATAAATATTTGGCTTTCATTCAAATATTTAAATCCATATGGCATGTTTATCAAAATTAGTTTCATTACATATTGGGGAAAAAAACAGTATTACAACTGTAGTATCGATCCCATCACCTTTCACCCAGAATATACAAACGGTAAAAGATATTTCTACACTTTACAAATATTTATACATTTTACAAATATTTATACAATATTTTGGTCACATTTTCCAATACATAATTTGAAAGGGTCAACAGGAGGTTTTATGAATGAAGGCTCTGGGCAAAATTGGAAAAAGGCCTCAGGCCTAATTTGCTACCCTTGTAAAATGACACGATTATTATTATTATTAATATATAATTTTACATGTATTGGAAATGAAAACTAAGTTTTTGCTCTAAAAATGCTATACGTTTGATATTGGAACAACACTGATACCCAATAATAATTCCTTGTATTTTTTTAACATTGAATGACAGTGACACTACTAGTATCTGTGTTAAATTCATCTGAACAGCTTTAGAAACGCATTTGTAATACTTCATAGTATAAGATGAATGATAAGATCAAACAATAAAGAATATACAGGAGTTTGTAATCCATATTTTAGAGAGAGAAGTACTGTATCCATGTAATGGAAACTAGTACATAATTAATCAGAGGAAACCAAGACTAACTGAAACTTAAGAAACTATATACATATTTATTGTATGTTGAAAGAAAAAAACTTACTATTATATTTTCAGTCGTTCTAAAATATGCACTTAAACATGTATACAAATCTTTATAAACTATAATAACTGTACTGATTTCTATAATATCATAGATAATTTAATACCCTGTATACTCTCTTAAACAGGTTATCTTAAACCTACAAAACATGCTTCACTACGGCAGTCTTGATAATAAATGCATTTCAAAGGAGGATCATCCCAGAGATAAAAAGATATGATAGAGCATGACATTGATAGCTTTGCTACTGTAGGTTATAAACAAACATTTAAAGTTACACTATAGACTACAAAATATTAATATTCAAGTGTAACATCATTATATGTACAATATTAATTTTCTTTTTTCCATCCATATTTCTCAGGGAGTTATGTGTGGCCGGATAAGGTCTATCATTGAACATTGACAAGGAGTGGGGTCACCTGTCGAACTTTGTGGCTTTCTTCCCACTGCTAAAGACCCAACCGAAATAGTTTATCAAATTAGGATGTTAAACCCCATTTAAAACCAGTTAAAAATCGCTAAGACAGCAGGGTCATGTTGCATTCCTACGTACTAAAAGTCAAACTAGTTTAAGTATTATGTCCTCTTTGGTCGGTGGTTAGAGTTAACTATGCATGGGTAGCTTCATATTCTTTATATGCCCAACATATGCATTTAGACGTTAAAGTTTAAACTGTAATATGAATGTATAAACTGATTTACATTCAATGGTTTCCATTTTTACTCCAATTTCATATCAGTTATGTTCGGCGAAATAAGTCAGCAGTCTCAATAGTGCAAATTTCTAGCGTCTGGGTGCTCCAATCAAGATACACCGTTTGATTTGGTGCAATTTTTCTAGCCTAGTTCCTTGTTACAACTGGGGCTGAAGTGCATTATGGTAATCTCACTAGCTTTGCTTCCTTTAATGACCCGTTTTATCTGTTATTTCCTGTATCTTACATCATATATATATATAGTTGTTTTTATCAAGTTTATATTCTAACAATCCAATAGTGAGGCTGATGTCCCCGGTCACAAATTCCAAATTAAACAGATAACATATTTACCTTTTTGAAAACTATTGAGCAACTGATAATCTATATTAGTCTAAGCAGAAAAATGTTCACATCCAACTCAGTCAAGGTTTTGAAGTGCTTGGTAGTGAAACAATAGAATACAGTAAATTTCTTCCCTCTCCATCAGTTAGAATAAAAGTAATCCTGTCCCAAAGCATCAACTGATGAAATTGCTTAGCTTTGATTAGTTTTATCGGAAAATGTTCATCATTAAACTCAGTCAAGACATTCACCTAATATAACCAAAGTTATTCACTTCTAAAGTCTCTGCTTAGCTTTAGAATGTGCATTATGAACACAACCAAGGCAGTCTACCTCAATTAGAAGGAGAGTTAATGTGTTTCAAAGTCTTAACAGATCAAATTGCTTAATAACTGCTTTATGCTCATTATCGACCTTAGTCAAGGTATTTGTGTAATGAAATTGAACTCCCAAGTTTCATTGGTCTCACTTTAAAATTAGAACTAAAGTTATTGTATCCAAAAGCATCAGCCAATCAAATTGCTTATCTCTGCTTTGGCCATACTTCAAACTTCATTAAGGCATTCACCTACTAAAAACCTACACCAAGTTTGAACATTCTAGCTCTATAAGAAGAGATATAGTTTCCCAAAAAGTGTAATGGACAGACAGCAACGGACAGACCCATTTTAATAGTCCACTGCTTTCTTCGAAAATGGGGGGGAGGGAGGGGAAACAATATATAGTGATATTTAATTACCCTTCATGCTGAACAATAGTCTATAAAAATACTATTAAACATGTCCTATATATGACATTGAATAACTTAATAACAGGGAGTGGGAACATTTATTATTTGATTCTTACACATTAAAAAAAAATCTCAAATGAAATTTGGTATCAGATTCTCTAGAAAGAGTAAGCATCATGAATCTATTTTTCAATTCTGGTTCCTATTTGGCAGGTGTAGCAGGACAAGGAAAGTGTGTCTGGTCACATAAAAGAAAGTGACCTGTTTTATGGCTATCGTCTTTATGAAGATTATTGCACAGGTTGTGGATTCCTGATAGAGACTGAAATTTGTCGGTGGCCATTTGTCATAGAAATACTTGCCTTTTACAGTATGGCTTGTGTGGTCAATATGAAGATATAGAAACCCTTATTGATGGAAAAATGTTTTACCTGTGGTGTTCGTCTGGGTCAAAAAGGCCATTCTGTCCTAACTTTTGTTACCAGAGGAAACCAGCAATATCGCATAAAAACTTGAATACTGTGGAGTTTATTAACATGTCAAATTCTTCAAACAAATAAATGTTTTAGTCTTCTATTTAATGTGTTTTTCATGACAGAATTTAAGTCTGATTTACAGTAGGGCTTATAAAGGAGGATTACTCTTTAATGGCATAATATTTAATCTTGACATACAGAGAGATTGTTTCCTTAATGACTGCTATTAAACAGATATTTGACAGGATGTGCCAACATCTTGTATATGCACATAAAAGGGATATCAAAATACTCCACATAACTTTTTAAATCGCCTTGGCGAACTGTGGACAGCGTCAGGCGTATGGGGCATTTCTCAAGACTGGATTACCGTAAATGGCTTTTTGATGAATGGCATTTTAATACATGGGATATTTTACATTATCTGATTTTCTTCCAGGGTCACAGCCTTTCTGCTTACCAAGTGACTTTTATCCCATCTATTTATTTTACATTGATCTGTCACTAGAGCTGCTTAAAGCTGAACTCCGATTACAAAAGTATAGAAACAATTAAATAAAAAAAAATAACTTTCATGATGTATTTGCTTGTAAAATGACTGTGCATCTATACAACAATTCAATTTAACTAGAGTCCATGCAGAATGTTGACATTTTTGTTATCAAATTCTGATCTACACTGTATGAACAAATGCAAAATCATTAAAAACATTTACTGACATTTTTAGTTTCCTTATTCCTATTCACACTACTTTCATCTTGCACATATGCACTCCAATTAGCAATAATAATATAGTCTGTTTCCTCTAAAACCAACACTTTTGATTTATTCATTCAAAAGAAATACAGCAAAAAATTGTTGTGTGAAATGTAGGTGTATGTAAGCATACTATTATCTTTAGACGACATTGTCGCACTGAATTGAATACTTTTTTAACTTTATTAGCTATCCATAGGGTTTTTCTTTTGCAACACTGAACTCCTTTTATCAGTAACATGATGGGTAGGCCTATATCTAAACCTTTTCATTTTAAAGTAGCTTTGTCTCTAACTCAATATCATCTAAAGTCTTTGACTTTGAAAACATGAATTATTTGTCAATTTAAAGGAGCTAAATCGCTAACATTTGGGACCTAGAAATTCACAAAAGTGGGTCGAAACGCATATAATACTGTAATATGAATGCATCTGAACTGATTTACATTCAATGGTTTCCGTTTTTACTCCAATTTCAAATCAGTTATGTTCGGCGAAATAAGCCAGCAATTTAAATCAAGTGCACATTTCTAGCATCTAGTTATTCCAGTCTACATAACTCTGTTTGGTTTAATGCAATGTGTCTAGCCTCGTCCCTCGAGTCTCTCAATACAACCAGGGCTGAAGCGCATTATGGTACATTTTATCATAAATACCGGATATCAGAGGCTCATCTTTTAACAGTAAGTTTACATCATCAATGTTGATTTAAATTGACCAATAATTGGTGTTTTCGATGTCGAAGATTTTAAAGGATTTTAAGTTATAGACTTAGGTCTTTTAAATTACACATTGATGTTGTGATCTTACTGGGAAAGATTGGCTTCTAATATCCAATATTTAAGACAAAATCTTCTACCACCATTCGTTTCAGCACTGATTGTAACAATGAACTACAAGAACTAGGCTAGACATATTACTCAAGTCATGTCCAACTGTGATGCCATATTCTTATCTGGAGAGCATGCGCAAATTAAATACTATTCCTGTAGATTCAAATAACCAGATATTAGGCCTACAGATCGCCATTGGATTGAGCCTTTTGGCGTATTTCGCTGAACATAACTGATTTGAAAGAGTAAAAAACGGGAACAATTGAATGTAAATCAGTTTATATATATATATTCAAATTACATTATTATATGCATTGCGACCCAATTGAGTTCTAGTTCTAAGTCCTATTAGCGATTTAGTTCCTTTAAACTGTGGCTATAATTTACCATCCAGATATTGTACGATTAATTGTAGTCTAATCAAACATATGAGAAAACCAAATCACGATTATAACAATGATTTCAAAAGTTAGGATATCACAAAGTTAAATTGGCCTATAAAGTGTTTTTCTTCCGCCCCAACACCCACGTAAAAGAAGACAAACTTGCTACAAAAAAGTCTTGATCATTTACCAAACCTCATGCTTTTCTCCTATGAATTACAATCCCTTACCTGTAAACAATAGACTGTCAATCACTGTACATCAACAAGTATGATAATCCTTGATCTATATCTTTACCTAGATCAGGTGATGGATCAGATATAGGTAATAGTTCTCTTATAGTAAACAACACTTGATCAAGTCACACTCAAAGTTTACATTTAGATTAATGATATTGATAGGGCACTTATCAGTACGAGATCCGGAGATTGCTTGTGTTTAATTAGCTTTATCAAAGGAATGTCACACTTATCAAATGAAATCACTACTTACTACACACACTTTTAAAATATGGTTTCAACTGCTGTTGATACGAATAAAGTACTGGAATAATAAACCACTATTTTTCTTCTACGATCCATAAACCATAATGTTGAAATAATTTCACTTTTCAAACAATTACACCTATTTCCATTAGTCTTAGAAACTGTTCAATTAGTAGTATATTTTTCTATATACTGTTATACCACTAATTTGATAATCCTATTCAATAAATCAATGGAAGTTGATAAAGCAGTAAATATTGTGCACAAATTTACGACGACGGTATCACTAATAAATATTGGGAATACCTGATTTTGTTAAGGCAGTAATTTTGTTATAAAAGTTCTACAAGCCACTTCAAAGAGTTATCCATTAGCATAAATTGCATTGAGTTAACACAAAATAACACTTTTTATTTCAATCCTAACATTCACAAAATAAAGTATGTATTTAACACCACAAAACTCTATTATTCAACAGATGTCAACCAACTAACCCAAACAATAAAATCTTTTTTTAAAAATCCTTTGATCCACACAATTCAGAAAACCACTTATTTGATTAAAGCAAGCACATCACTCAGTTGACATAGGGACAGTATTAAGATGACCGAACTGAAGAATCTTAAATGCTGATTGTCATTAAGAATTCATTTACTTTGAGAATAAGGTGTCTTTAAAATGGTATTAAAACTAATTCCTGTCTATGTACTGAAATTTTTAAATTCAAACTACTATTTCAATAGTATTCCATAACAAAATGTTTAAACAGGAATCTCCAGAAAAACTTAATAGGAGAGTGTGTATTAGAAGTCTTTAAATCACTTTAAGAGTAAAAGCAGTTTTGAGTACACTCAAACATGTGTTTCCATATGTTTTTAAGTCCTCACACTATCTATGCAAAAACAATACAATCTCTTACATCCACATTACAAATCCAAATGTTTACACCCCAAGCTCTTATAGCGTACTAAACACTCTCTTTGAGATATAGCTTCAAGTTCATAGTAGAGTAACAGAGTGTGTATACATTCTCTCAAATACCGATGGGTACCTTTAAATGAAGTCAAAGCACATCATTGGCTTAACACAGGTCCATAACAGACACAACTCTACCAATGATAAGAGGAGAAATCAGGCTATTTATTTGTTCTTGTCAATATAGAGTAAAGCAAGAATTTAGTTGTAAAATAGACCTAGAATAAATTTGGCTTGTAGTTTAAAGGTGCACTACTATATATCACCTATAATTAATTATATCTACTGTATGAATACTTCTCAATTCACTTATTAAAACATTTATGCACTGTACATATGTAATAATTTCTGAAGTCATAATTTCATTTCACAGAATAATTTAAATTTCAACCAATGGACAAAGGTAGGTTTCTAAGAACTTTACAAGGGCAGTGTCATGGCAGCATTCTTTCTTAACATTCTTAGGTTGGAAACAAAATTTGACAGGACTGTAAAGTGTGGTGTCCAAATTAGACTAAAATGCATAATTTGAAACAGATTTAATTTGGTTATCGAAATTGCTGAGATAGTGATGTTTAAAATTTAAGTTTGGGAATGGTATTGTATTACATGTAGGCAGGTCTACATATTAAAATTGTTTTTCAGGGAGTTTAGTGACGAATCATCTAAGCTACATCACTGCTTAAATGTTTAAAGATACATCATGGAAGACGTAAACGTGCCTATTACAGATCTTCATAAGTGTTAATAGACATTTATCATTAATTTACACGACTTGCAAGCCTACAATCAATTCTCTTGAACTTCTGATTACCAAGATTTAAATGGAGTAGACAAGCTACCTGCAAAAGTTAAAATTTCAATGTTAAAATGGATAATCGAGCGTTAGTCCCGATTGTCAAGTCCTGTGGCTACAAAAATTAACAATCTTCACTAAATCTTCAAACATCTGAATAAAATTTTCAATTTATTAATTTTTCATTATTTATTTTTGAACTATTATAGCATGAACAGCCAGCATCTTTACTAATTTGTAGGATGTTAAATCTCATTTCATTTCATTTAATAATTATTATTCAGAAATAATTATATATGTATTTGTCTTGCTGAAGGTGATAATAACCCTTTTATGTGTTTACTTTATAAAAGTTAAAATTCTCAACCTTTAAAATCTTACCCAGTAGGCTATTAGCAGAAAACTAGAAAAGAGGGCGGATAGTCTATAAATGTGCCCCTTTAACTCATGAGGTAAGTATGATATGTGTTATCAATGGACTCCACCCCATGGTGTGTATTAAGCCCCATTAAATAAATATACATCATGTACAATATAAAGATATGTTGTACTACTAATAGCCATCAATTCGTTAAAGAGATATTATGCAAGAGTTAAATTTGGCTATTGAATGATGTTTTTCTGGCTTATCATAAATGATATTGTATAAACTATTATTTAGACATCTATTGAATTGACAAGCCCATAATCAACTTACAAAGTTTTCTATTCTTATATATTAAAAATGATATATATTTAATTAAATCTGCTGTTAGAAAATTTTAAAAAAGTAGACATTCATAACTCTGCCCAAAATAAAATAATTTGACTGAAATTTTTTTGAGCAATTTTAGTCTAAATCTCGCATAATTCCTCTTTAAATTAATGTTTGTATATTACAGACAAAGGTACCCTTCACTTAAAAAATGTAAATCAGCTTCCAATACCAAAGTACAATGGTTAATTTTTTAAATCATAGACAAATATTGTATGGGCCCAAAAGTGTTTTCTAAAATGTTATTTAGCAAATACAAAAAACAGTATTAAGATAATCTCCTGACCTTGATGCAAGAGGATCAACCTCCAGAATAGTGCCACTGTAAAAATAGGGGATCTAGAAGCTGTGAGTAGATGCAGAGGTACAAAATCTAGGGCATCATCCACAATCCCACCCAGAGCCGGATTAACCATGGGGCACAGGCCCCAGGGCCCCCCACAAAAAATCTCCCTTGCGTCCAGCCACCTCCTCTAGAAATGCCATCATTTCATAGCACCCGCATTTATCACCAGGGCCGGATTAACCATGGGGCACCCCCCCCCCCAAAAAAAAACGCAGTTGCGTCTAGCACCCTCCTCTAGAAATTCAATCATTTCATAGCACTCGCATGGATTGGTCCACTGAAATAATGCCAGAATGCACTGCTTGTGGCAGAATTTTTTTTTTCTCGGGGAGGTACTTCTAAATGGCTCCACACAAGTGCCTGAAATGCCAGGAAATCATGTTTCCGGCCTCCAATTTCTGGAAATTTCCAGAAGATATGGCGCTCCCTCCCAAAAAAATGACAACCTTTCAATTATATAATAATACACTCTATTATGATCACATAGTGATGCTCCTAAAGGCACTGATGAGTCGGTCGGTTTTAATGGCGCCTACACCTGATCGAAACTTTCTTATCTCTCTTATGTGGAGGCTATCGGGCGCCACCACAGGCGCGGACCAAAGGTGCGGACTCCAGAAGCAAATGCCTCTCTCAAAAAATCTGCCGCCATATAAAATACAACATTGCCACTCAGATATCACCTGAATGGCAGAAAAACGTGTTTACTGCATTGTTATTTTTCAAAATTTTGTGAAAGAGGACCCCAGACAAGGGTGTCGCCCCCATAGGCGAAGGCCTCTCCTATAACCTCTTTCTGGGTCGGCGTCTGACCCACCACATGACATTAAAGGGTTCGTTTCGGCACCCTTATTCACATTTGACAGAAGCTTGTTGGTCTTTGGGGGCGCCGCCACCAAATTACATGATTAGTGATTTTCGTTCTGGTCGCCCTATCGACGTCACCTTATGGTGTTTCACACCAGTTCTAGTTTAGAGGATAAGGAGTTTCTCATTTAGGTGTGCTTCACATCAAAATAAGAAATAGCGCTGCCAAAATTGACACACAGGAGCTACATTGATTGCAGCTCCAAGTTGGTGGAAACACGTTTGTGACAGTCTAAGCTATTAATCTGTTTGATATTGATCCTCCGTTGATTGTGAGAACAGCAATATACACAAGGATAATTGATTGGCAGTGTTTTCAATACGTGGACTACTGAACACTGTTAATTTTATTATACCTGACAGTTCACATCACGACACGCGCGGAGATTCTTCGTATCCCGAGATTTTAGGATTTAGCACAAAATTTGCTGTTTCCGGCATGCAAAATGACCTACGGGTCTGATCCGGTTTAGGGTTTTTTTCCGGAGCCCTAGGTCCCGACCGGCATATACGGCCGAAATGGAACCCATGCAGTTCAAACACCTGCGGTTCCAACTCTCTCTTTGACAAAACACACAGCCAACCATTTAAGACACGAGCACAGATGATCATAAAAATATCTTGAGAAATAGACGAACTTAATTAATTAGCGCAAATGCAAGTTTCAATGGAAACCCTAAAATCATTAGGCAATTTAGCCAACAGGCCTACTCACCTGTTAGTCTGAAGAAGGTCCATGCCAAACGACGATTACAGTCTTTTTTGTCATTACTCCCAATTCCGGTGGCTGATGCCATTCCTCCCTGTACACGTGTTTTCTGTCACGTGACGTATGGATAATTTAAAGGGCCTGGGCAACATTTTCTGTGTTAAAATGTGTAGCTTTTACAATGAATGAATTGAAATTAAATCTTTTTTTTAATGATTTTTTTTTTTGTTTAAGCATATAAACAAAATGTCATATTTTTTGTTGTACATGTTGCTGGTACTATTTTATACCTATATAATATTAAACCCCACGGGCGCCATGTTGATTTACACAGTATTTAACGTTCTAAAACCTAGCTACTTCATGGAAGACAAATCTAAACTTAGGCACTCCAACCACTTTTACTTTTGTTTGGTTATAGGGTTTTGAAATGCAAGAGACGGACAGAGAATTAGCCAATAACGTACAATCAGGGGGAATAATCCATGAAGTTACAGTGAAATATGCATTAGTGTTGACAATAACCTCAATGTTTAGGATATAAACATAGCCTACATTTTAAGACTTATCAAAATCAGATAAAGATACATACGTTTACACTATTTGCATAGGGGGAGCCGTCCATTTTGTCTGGCATTTTCCATGAAATTCATCATACACAAGTGTACCTATGGTGTAACAACAGTGATATGGGTTTTTTTTAAAATCAGATAAAAGTTATGACCTCTAGAGAATCCACAAGCTAAAAACGTTTTTTTTCCTTAGAAACAGGGGCCATAAGGCAGGAGGTTTTGGTGCAATACGTCATACACGAATATTTAAAGGAACTGAGATCTTTTCAGATATAACCATATATTATGAGTCCCATCAAAATTGGATAAAAATTGTGACCTCTAGAGTCTAGAGGGTCCACAAACTGAAAGCAGGATTGTTTGTACATTCCATGAATTTACGGTCCCATACATGCCAATATCTACATGAACCAAGATGTGTGGGATATAAACCAATATTTCAAGTTTAGTCGATATTGGGTATGTAAAGGGAATGTCTGGGGGGAACTGACTGGTTTGAACAGCACACCGGGAATAATAACTTGGAATTTTAGGAAAGGGATGAAAACCTTATCAACTAAGGGAAAACAGCATGTTACCAAGACAGTACTTCACTGTATTATGGCTTTTGCACTGCTTCGCCATAAAACACTACAAAATGGAGCACAAGACAATGTAGGATATAGAAATATTTGTGGTCTTTATATCTCTCTATTCTTTTTCATTGTACACTGGATTTGAGGGATAAATACATATGAAATTAGGTTTAACATCCTAGTTTCTGCACTGACTGGGCTAATAAAGACAATCACAGTACAGTCTTCTCTTATATCGAATTCCAACTGTAAAGGGTTCTTTTACGTGCAATCCAAATGACTACACACTGTGCGTACCTAGTCCTGCACGACTGACATGGAGAATCCCAAACTTTACCAGTACTTTACTGGGCCATCATGATACCATGATCTGGGGGATAAGTTCATGTGTTGAAAACCTTTAAAATCAGTAGCATTATTCTTTAACCCCATGCTGAAAAGTTGTCCAGGACTTACCGTAACTCCTGAGTAAAAGATAGTATTGAAAGTAAGACAAACTAATATAAGACAACAAAAATGGCAGCTGACTGGAGATTAGAAATTTAAATGAAATGGGGTTTACATCCTACTGTTAAGCACCTAACCTGGGCTAATGGAAAACAGGCATACGCCATACAGTGTGCTATGAGGGAAATTTTGCCCGGGCAGCAGCGCTACAGCCTACTCTTATATCGAATTCCAACTGCTCAGGGATCTTTCATGTGCACGCCACGCCTGAAAATCGAGATAAACCTTCTCGGCCAATGCAGGGATCGAACACTCAACCTCCAGCCTAGCGAGCCAGCGCACTACCCACTGAGCCAAGTGATCCCCCCCTCCTGAGTAAAAGATAGTATGGAAAGGCAGACAACCTAATATAAGACAACAAAGATGATAGCTGACAGAAGATTAGAGGTTATGGATAACATCTTGTTGAATAACTGCAGATGTGTAGTTCTCCAATTGAATCTGTCCCTCACACATGTATACACAGCAGCCTGTTTTAGTCTCATTTGAAAAACATAAGGGTGTAAACATTATTTTCAGACAAACTTATGTCATTTGTTATTACACATTTATATAGCACACTCTCATAAAGTGACTTCTTTTTTATAAGGGTTATCATGAACATTTCAGGGGAGCTGGAAAATATATTTTATGTGCACCAGTTGGAAATATAATTGCTTACCACCACTGTAGAACCCTGTATATTGATCTGGAAAAATTGAAGCTTAGACAGGCGCTTAGGTATTTAGGTTGTTCTATAAATGCTTTAAAACGCGACAAAGATTAAAAACACTTAAGCAATACAAACAAACTATTATGGTTCTCAGACAATCCTTAACAAATTATCTAATGTAGTTTTAAGTTTTGATTTTGTCAAGGAATTGCTGTGCTAAATGACTTCTCACAACCATCACATTTCAAGCCAATAAATTTATATCATAGTGTTTATAGTCATGTTTAATTTTTCAGTTTCATTTGTGACTGCAAGTAACATTTATCAGGGTTGTGTACATTTTTCAGAGGGCTAATTCCAATAAAATATTAATGTGAGGTAATGAATGACTAAACAGTCAAACAACCTTTTTTTTTTAGTGATGCAGGATTATCTGAGAACTAGAATTATATTCTATATACTGAGAGAGAGAGGGGAGAGTGAGTCCACTCAACACAAATACGGTCATTTTGGGACTAACACCAGGGAATCGAAACCATTGGGCCATCCAACTGAAATAAGATAATAAAAAGTGATCTCTTGAATGCTTTGATTAATATAACATTGAAATTGTAGTCGCAAAAAAGGAAATTTCTAGCCACTGAAGGGCAATAACTCCCACTTCAAAAGACTAGTAAAGTGTTCATTTATACCTTTAGGCAATAAAAGAGCACTAGAAAACAATGAATGAATGAATGATTCAATGAATGAAAAGGGGTTTAACATTCTAATCTTCTGCTACTACCCAGCTAATGACAACAGGCAAGAACACAAGATAACAGGACTAAATTAAGCAAGTCTTTAAATCATAATTAGTTTTAATTATAAATCAATTACTACATAAATCTTACTGTGTCATTGTATTTCAGATATGAAAAACTTAATAAAATTATCATACATAATAAGATGTCCCATCAACAATCTTTATTTTTTTAATTTTTTTTAGAAACTGTTAATCAAGTCGAGATACATCTCTGTATTTCTGTCCAATTCACTCGCGCAAATATAAAGACACAGACACAAATCAGAAGTTATATATCAAAATAGTTTATGTCTAATCAAATACAGGTTTATTTCTTGTTTTGATCCTCTTCATGTTTCAACTGGCCAATTTTATTCTTGTGTCTTTCAATAGCTTCCTGCAATTAGACAAATTAAATGATTGATCTATGAGGACACTGTCTCTTTTAATAAACAATGCTTCTTACTGACTTGTCTCCTAAAATAATAAACATTAAAGGTGAATTATGTAAGAATTAAAACTGTCTATTGCAGAACTCAGAATCTATTTGTAAACTAGAAGTATAGTAAGAAATCTACCTAAGAGTCTACCAATATGACCTGTGGTGAGATAATTCTACTTGATTACTAATTTTTTCACTATGAGGCATATTTGTAGTTAACTGTAAGAATGAAGTTTCTCTGCTATAGAAATTAAAAAATTGTCAGAAAGGAACAATCTTATTTCTTGTGTCCCTTTTAAAGACATCCATACCAGTCACTGTTTATTCACATTGCGGTTTATATCTCTCATTAAGTAATTATAAAATCTCAAAATTTAAAAATTTTGTATGCAGTACATGTATGTACAGACAAAAAACCTACAGTATTCACTAAACAGACACAAATTTTTTTATTCACTTCTGAATTCGGTACTTTGGTTCTTATGATAAATTAACATATAATATAGCAAATATATTTTAAATTCTATTTTTTTTTTAAAGCAGCTGTAACTAAAATCATATTATATAATTTATACAAAAGACATTAATAAAAATACAAATATATTTTCGAGTTAATTTAAAAGAAGAATTCTACAACATTTTATAAAAAATATTAAACTAAGTGATAGAGAAAAGATTCAGATAGAAAATTAAATAACTACACCAAATAAATGATCTCAAAAAATAAAGATAGTAAGCTGGCACTGCCAGGCAGGATACACCCACATTTTCGAGAGATGGATAGAGAACAAGCAAAACCGAAAGTGATTTTTCATACAATCAAAGGCCATAATTCATTAAGTTACAATTTGATATGCACAAATATCGAAAAGTATCAAGATATTTAGGTTATAAACACGCAATTTAAGTTTCATCAAAATCGAAATTAAATTGTGACCTCTACAGGGTCCACAACCTTGAAATACCATTTTTTAACAGTATTCGCGTACAAACAGCAGCCATTTTGTATTGTAATTTTGGTCCTATTTTCCCGAAATTTGAACTCAACCTTCCTTAGCTTGTAACGGTGATATAATCAAACGATTTTTTAGATTGGATAATAATTGTGACCTCCAGAGAGACCACAAGCTAAACAAAGGCGATTTTGCGTATAATCAGGGGCATTTATTCAGGAAGTTACAATCCGATATGCGCAAATATCAAAAGGACCCAAGATCTTTGGGTAATATCCATGCATTTCAAGTTTCGTCAAAATCGAATTAAAATTGGGACCTCTACAGGGTCGACGAGCTTGATATACCAATTTTTCAACAGTATTCACATACGAACGGCGGCCATTTTGTATGGTAATTTTGGTCCAATTTTTCCGAAATTCGAACTTCCCCTTCCATAGGTTGTAACGGTGATATAATCAAACGATTTTTTAAATCGGATAATAATTGTGACCTCTAGAGGAACCACAAGCTAAACAAAGGCGATTTTGCATATAATCAGGGGCCATAATTCAGGAAGTTACAATCCAATATGCGAAAATATTAAAAGGAACCAAGATCTTTGGGTTATATCCATGCATTTCAAGTTTCATCAAAATCAAATAAAAATTGTGACCTCGACAGGGTCCACAACATTGATATACCATTTTAAACAGTATTCGCGTACGATCGGCGGCTATTTTGTATGGCAATTTTGGTCCGATTTTTCCGAAATTCAAACTCAACCTTCTTTAAGGTGTAACGGTGATATAATCAAACGATTTTTAAAATCAGATAATAATTGTGACCTCCAGAGGGAACACAAGCTAAACAAAGGCGATTTTGCGTATAATCAGGGGCCATAATTCAGGAAGTTACGATCCGATAGGCGCCAATATCGAAAGGAACCAAGATCTATGGGTTATAACCATGCATTTAAAGTTTCATCAAAATTGAATTAAAATTGTGACCTCTACAGGGTCCACAACCTTGATATACCATTTTTTAACAGTATTCGCGTACGAACGGCGGCCATTTTGTATGGTAATTTTGGCCCGATTTTTCAGAAATTTGAACTCTGCCTTCCTTAGGGTGTAACGGTGATATATTCGAACGGTTTTTTAAATCGGATAATAATTGTGACCTCCAGAGGTACCACAAGCTAAAATAGGTGATTTTTCGGACAATCAGGGGCAATAATTCCGGAAATTACGTTCCGATAGGCGCAAATATCGAAAGGAACCAAGATCTTAGGGTAATAAACATGAATGTAAAGTTTCATCCAAATCGGTTCAAAATTGTGACCTCTATAGGGTCCACAAGCTAAAAACATGATTTTTCGTACAATCAGGGCCATAATCCATGAAGTTTTGATCCGATACATGCCAATATCGAAAGCAGCCGAGATCTTCGGGGGATAAACCTATATTTCAAGTTTCATCAAAATCGGGTAAGAATTGTGACCTGTAGAGAGTCCACAAAAAGACGGACGGACGGACAGGGGCGACGACATAATACGTCCACATGAAAATGTGGGCGTATAAAAATTATAAGATGAAAATATATTGGCAGAAAAATATAATATACTTATTTTATCATGTAATATATATTTTAATGCTGTCAATGCTAGAATACTGAATATATAGATTTTGAGTAGAGATTACAAAATATATAGGGCTTTAAGGGGAGTAAACTCCATTTATCTGCATGCAAGTTTTTGGTTTTTAAAAAAACTCTGTCCTCAGATACACTATAAACCTCAGAATGCCTCGTTTGGCATTTCTGTCCAAACGAGGTAAAAAAAATGCCTCGTTTTCTGCAGTTCCAAAGCAAGTTAAAAAAAAACTTGTTTTGGAACTGCAGAAAACAAGGCATTTTTTTTAACCTTGTTTGGACAGAAATGCCGAACGAGGCATTTTGAGGTTTATAGTGATAGCGAACACCTTACTGCATGCCTCTTTTTTTTATTCTGGTAAGAAATACATTAGGTTTATTTAGAAAATTTCAAAAAGTAAAAGTTCAGACAACTATTAAAGTCAGAAAAAATAGACCTGTAAAATATATATTAGGATGTCAGTTTAGATCAGCAAATTAAAACTAAAAGCATTATCAAATTTATAAGTTTGTCCAATTGTTTTTTTTAGACACAAGCAATTAAATTTTCATTCCTAAAACGTTCATATAAGCGCAAGATTTGTGCTTTTAAAAGTGATTCAGGCAAGAATATTTCAAGCGTAGGAATTAAATATACAGACCGGGTATAAGTTGTGAGGAAAACTGAATGAGATCAACACATGGATCATGGAAGATCATCAATGTTTTCATTTTTAAATTTTTTTCAGTTGAAATTACCTTGTGTTGTTTAATGGAGCGTTCATGGTGTTCAATTTCTTCTCCCAAATGTTCTTTCATTCTATTTAACTGTTCGGCTTGCTAGATTTTTGAGAAGCCCAGATTTGAGGGAGACATAAAATAAATTAATAAAATTAAAGATATATGTAAACTAATTTACACTTCATGCTAAATAGCTTTGACTGTAAGAAAGAATTTCATCAGAACTAGAGGACCTGGGAAGGCCCAACCTCTAAACAAAGTGTTGCCAGGATATGACTGTATGAATACCACCATCATTTTGAAGGATGGTAACAGATGCATAAAATTGATGTGTGACTCTGAACTAGCTAAACAATCGTGATGTTTTTTTAAAAATAAAATCCAATTAAAAGTTGTAATTTTTCCAGAAATGTTCTTTTGAAGTTCTTTCTCAACAGTCCATACATTAGTGACAGAAAAAGATAGAACAAAATACAAGCCACAAGTAAAAATGTGTGAGTGAGGCATAAGCAGATGCTAATGGTAGCCATATTAAATAATCATGGCTCCATGAGTTCACCTTATGCATATCTATCTGTTGACCATGAAATCTTATTTCATCCTTGAACATAGATCGTAATGTAGACAGCTGTTCATTTTGCTAGGTGCAACATAAAAGTAAATAACAACATCAAACTTTAATTATGCTCATAAGATTGATAAATTTAAATATAGTATAGATAATAGAATATAGATACAGTGTACCCCGGTATCTATATTTGAGTCAAATTGTTTTGAACATTGATGGCCAAAACCGGTAGAAAATTACACTGAAAAGTTCTTTTGTTAGATAATTGCTTTAATCTGAAAGAAATTATTTTGAAATTATTCTAAACCAAACTGGTACCTAGTGGCATTTACTACTGTGTAAGTCATCAACATGAAAGGTACATGGATAGATAACCCCTGTGTTGCTGGTAATCAACACCCAAATACTAGCAGTCTTAGTGCAGCAATATAATGAAATGAAAAGGGGAGGAACATCCTACTACTGTGACATACAGCAAATAGTATGAGCAATCTCACTTATGCCACTTTGTAACAATAGACATAAATTGAGTTCAATAACATACTATCACCATCGTTATCGTATTCTTTATTTCGACCATCGATTTTAGAAGTCTCCTGCTTTCTCCAAAAGATAGGGAACAATAAAGAAATTTTATTGTCATTCAAGAAACTTTTATTAAGCTCATCTGTTTCAAGCAAGTTATAACGGTCAAGCAAGTTATAACGGAGAGCTAAAGACATTACTGGTATATTAGATATGTTTCATCAAGTGCTACAAGCACAATATTTGTGGAGCTTGGGTGCTATAGAAATGGACATTTATTATATCAGTCAATAACTTTAAGTTTTGAAATCACAAGCCATTCGGGCCAGTAGATTACAATTTTTTACAAGCCCAGACCCAATTTCACTGGCCCAAAAATTCAAAAGTAGTAATACAACTACTTGAATGCCTTGACGATTTTGGACTCGGGCACGTGACATCTTGGATCCGGGAATAAATTGAAAGGAAAGTTTATTTGAAACAGGCCAATTAAAAAAAAGGGAAATTATTAGCACGAAACACATGGTGATTTAAAGGAGCTAAATCGCTAATACTTGGGACCTGGAAATTGACCCTAATGGGTCGCAACGCATATAATAATATAATCTGATTGTATATACACTGGTTTACATTAAATTGTTACCGTTTTGACTCTAATTTCAAATCCGTTATGTCAAGCGAAATACGGCATGGGTCTCAACCGTATTAAGTATTTGTAGTGTCTGGTTATTCTAGTCTACTGGGCATGCCCACCAGATAAAATATAGTCTCATCGTTTGACAGGAGTTGTGGAATGAGTCTAGCCTCGTTCTTTCTAGTCACTTGTTACAAGTGACGCCGAAACGCTCTATGGTACACGATTCGTGTACCAATGGTAAACTGTTTATTTTGTTTTAAATATTGGATATCAGAGGCCTACCGTTTCCAGGTAAGATCACAACATCAATGTTGATTTAAATTGACCAATAATTCGTGTTTTCGATGTTGGTGATTTTGGAGGATTTTGAGTTACGGACTTAAGTCCTTTAAAATTAAAGGCTCCACAAAAGTAAAGTAAAGTACCGGTAATGGCGGTAAAGTAAAACATTAGTTGCACTGGTAGCTTTTCTTCATACATGTCGCTTCAGTAACTAACCTGTCACTCTAAATTATCAAAGACCAGTCACATCACACATATCCAAACATTTAGGTACACAAACACTCTTTACGTACATTGCTCCATATAAATATCGTAATACGAAACCTATGGTAATGCCCAAAAATTCTTGAAAGTCCGTGAATTGGCTTAGCCTCGGCGCGTAATATTCAAGCAATTCTATAATCCGTATCGACGTAAATTTCTCCAAGTATCATGGTGCCAAACTTCTGTTCTAAATTGAATACTATACCGTTGAGTTGTAGAATTCAGATTCTTAAATATCCGTAATTAATCTAATATCAAACGCGACTCGACACCTGTGGCTGTGCATGGCTGCATATTTACATGCACCGCGTGCGGAGTACAGGTAACGCCCCCTGGAATTCCTTTCTCTTATCATGTCTATATTTACGGTACGCTACAAATTATATTTATATATGGAATTTTTGTCAAATTTTCTAATAAATTATCCATAGCCTTTATTTCTGGACAATGTTTTAAATGACTAAATAGACATAATGCTATAAACTAGTGCTAATTAAACGAAAACAAGCGTAGCTGGTGTGAAATTTTTTGTTATAAAATTGGCTACTTTCCAACTGTCAGTGTGTGAGAAACTACGACATTGCGCAATGCAAATGGTGGCTTTTCGCGGTATTTCCGAGCTTAATTCTTGCATTTAGAAATGAATAATTAAATGTATGTGGCATAGGCGTGAGTATTGTGGTCTCAAGTCAGTTTACTAAACATAAAAAAGTTTTCTTGCTACCTGTCAGACGTAAAAATTCACCTCTCGGCGAAAAGTAAATAATAAAATAGGTGAACATATCGAGCCATGACGGATTTTTCAATCGAAAAAAAACCCATCACGGTTTCACGCCAGATAGTGTGACCTTGTAAAGGAAAATGTGTTTTCCACATAATATTTCGAGAAAAGGGCGTATATTTATCTTTTTTTCTCGAGTGATTTGGAATAAAAACCGTTGAAGGGTTTTATAATTTTCCACAAGCCAGTCGGACTTGTGCTTTTATAATTTTTACTGGCCAGACCAAAAATGTACTGGCCACGGGCGTTCGGACCAGTGCTAATTTCGCACACTGTTATATTGTTCAATAGCCTACAATGTTCCTGATATTAAACATTTCGAAGCATAGGTGTCCATTACAGAAAGTAAATTTACAATTTTGTTGCACCAAAAATGCTTAATTTGTAAATTTACTAGAGCCTTCGAAAAAACCTAGTAAATTTACAATTTTGTTGCACCAAAAATGCTTAATTTGTAAAATTGACTTGTGCCTTCGAAAAGACCTAGACCCGTCTCCAGCATAAATGACCCTATTGTGTACTTTTTCAGGGAGACCATCAATAGCTTTCCTTGCATTAATGCTCAGCAAGGTCTGCAAGTAACCCACAGAATTTCAAAGGATAACTTACATAGAATTTAGTGATAAAATAATGTGGTGAGATCTTGACTGAAAGTCAACAATGTAATGACATCTTCAATAAGAATAAATGCACAGGAATGAAAAGTCTACTTACAAGTTTTCTGAAATATTGCTCTTCATGAGCAGCCTCCATTTTACCAAAACCACCTCCAGCTTCACTAGAAAATAAAACAAAAGAATCATTTTTCAAAATGTTCCAGAAGGCTGACCTGTGATCCGATGAGTTGGTTCTACGCTCGATCAAGGATTATACTTGACATACCAATGGACTACTTTATCTGCATCAAGGTTGTCGTTTAACAGTCATATTCACTAGGATCAGCAGAGAAATCATTCTGATTGAAAAACAGATCTTACCGACATTTTTTATTGTTATAATTTTGTTTTACCGCTGGTACTCATTTTTATAGCAGTGGAATCGGTGTTCTGATTGGTAATAAAATAAATGGGGTTTAACGTCCTGCGGTTCGGCTCTGAATGAGCTAATGAAGACAGGCATATGCCATACAAATAATGTCTAATTTTGATGAATGCTGAGACTGATCTTCTAACATCTTCTGGGAAAATGTTTACAAACTGGATTTTTTTTGTAATTTAATATTTTATATTTCCTTACTTACCGAATACTGCCCCCAGAACCACCACCCTAAAATAAACAAAATAAATAAATAAGATCAGGGGTCAGTTGGCGGTTGCTCAAAATTTTAACAATCTGTTAGTTAAACTCTAACGGACCTATATTTTGGTATTGTTTGTTAACTTTCCGTTAAATTTAAAAAACAGAAAACACTATAGAATACTTTATTTTTTCCTATAGAAATATTAGCATATAAATCTGTGGGAAAAATTTGCACCACAGAATGTTCAAGGCCTTTATTTCCAGCAACAATCTGACGTCTTACTCTTCTTAGCAGTGCAATAGCTTTCTTTTAATCGAATTTGAAAAATGGTTTAGTTTCTTAAATGTGAGGAGGGTTGGAATGCTAGTAAATATTCAGTTTTCACCAAATTTAAAAAAAACATTTGTATTGATGAGGTCAGTCTATAGAATTTAGAAATGCTCACCTTTCCTGCACCAGATCCATATTCGTTGCCCATGAACCGGACTCTAAAAAATACAAATAGACATATAAATACAGTCAGTAACTACCAAACAAATGAGATTCATCCAATTTTTAATACGCCAACCATTGAAACCAATTAAAGACTGAATGAATGAATGAAATGGGGTTTAACGTCCTACTGTTATGCACTTAACCTAAGCTAATTGAAGACGGGTATACGCCATACAGTGTGCTATGAGGGAAATTTTTGCCTGGGCAGCGGCACTACGGCCTACTCTTATATCGAATTCCAACTGCCAAGGGATCTTTTATGTGTACTCCAATGTGTACACGGGACCTCGGTTTTTTGTCCCATCCAACTGACTAGGCAGCTGTCCTTGTCGGTCCCTCCTTCTGTTTCACTGACAAGGAGAAATAACGTCGGAAAATTGAGATGAACTTTCTCGGCCAATGCAGGGATCGAACACTCGACCTCCAGGCTAGCGAACCAGCGCCTTATCCACTTAGCCACCGTGATCCCCCCAATTCAAGACAGATTAACTTTAACTATGTCAAAATGATGCATTTGATATTCAAATAAGTTGATATTAATTATTACTACGGTATATCACATGTTCATCTGGACGTATTGTCGTCACCTCTGTCTGTCCATTCACAATTTGTTTGTGGACACTCTCCCAGTACCAGACAGGTCCCAATTTTTATCCCATTTTGACAGAACTTGAAATATACAGGTTTATCTCAAAAACATCTTGGTTCCTTAATTTGTTGATATGGACACATATATCTGACCGTATATTCATTGATTGATTATGGCCCCTCATCATTGTACGACAAATTATGTTTTTTTGTCCATTTCTTGCAAAACCGCTTTTTACGTAAAATTATGTTTTAAGCTTGTGAACCCTGTAATCTCTAGAGGTCACAATTTTTATTTGATTTATCAGATATTACACTTTTACACAATAACTATATCGATCGATGGTACCAAAATTGCCGCTCCTTGTTCTAAAAGAGTATAAAAGTATATAGTAGCTAGGCTAATTACTAAATAGTAAAACCGGTACTAAGTCCAAAGGATTTGACCCTCTAGAAATCATAATTTTTGTCCCCAAGTCAGGCCTGGATCCATGATTTTTCTAGGGGGGGGGGCCATACATTGTAACTAATGGTAATCAGTAGAGTGCCGCATATATTAGTGGTTTGGTGTAATCCCCAGAGCCTTGACGCATTGCCTGGGCATAGACAATGTGAAAATTATGTTTATATCATCAATTAAAAAGCAAAAACTCCAGTCTCGCCGGGGCTGAGCCACGGACCCCCTGCCCCCCCCCCTTGATTCGCGCATATCGGACTGTAACTTCCTGGATTATGGCCCCTCATCATACTCAGTAACTCAGTCTGATTCTTAGTTGTTTGTTTGTAGTACCGGTAGGCTAATTAATTTGTACAATACCGTACTACTACATAAATCGTGTTTTATTTGGGTTTTTTTTTTTTAACTTGTTCTCTGAATCTCTGTTCATCTCTTGCAAAACCGCTTGTTAATTCAATTTAAATGTTATAAGAAATAGAATGAATGAATGAAATGGGGTTTAACGTCCTACGCTTAGGCACCTAACCTGGGCTAATTGAAGACGGGCATACGCCACAGTGTGCAATGAGGGAAATTTTGCCCGGGCAGCGGCGCTACGGCCTACTCTTATATCGAATTCCAACTGCCAAGGGATCTTTTACGTGCACTCCAATTTGTACACGGGACCTCGGTTTTTCGTCCCATCCGAACGACTAGGCAGCTGTCCTTGTCAGGCCCTCCTTCTGCATCACTGACAAGGGGAAATCACGCCGGAAAATCGAGATGAACTTTCTCGGCCAATGCAGGGATCGAACACTCAACCTCCAGGCTAGCGAACCAGCGCCTTATCCACTTAGCCACCGTGATCCCCTTTATAAGAAATAGAACAAAAAAAAATAAAATTTGCCATTCAAATTTTGCCCAGTCAGTTATTTAGAATGTAGCCTACTTAGTATAGTACTGCCATGGCATTTGACTTGATTTCATCATAGATAATCATATGATTTTGCAGTCGAATTTTGGGACGCACCTTACTATACAAATTGTCCCATTCATTGATAGTCTATAATAATGACTCTGCTGCCTTCTTTAGGCACGTAATATTGTTTTTTTCACTAAAAATATGTTTAAAAATTCGTCATTAAAATGTATTTACCCAGCCAAACGAAGAGTGTTTTGTAATCGTGCTAACCGAGCCGCCATGTTGTCGAACTTGAAGTAAGGACGAAAGGGGAAATAACTCTTGATTTACGGACAGTCCGTTGCTTGGGAAACGACGTTTACTTTTAACTTTAAATCTTTAAAGGGCGTTAGAACGTCGTCCATGATCTTAAAGTGGAGCAATAGTCGATCGATAGGGGCCATTTGGCTTGATAAAACATAGATTTGAGTTGTATCCTAGAATTACACACTGGACCCTTTGTTCTAACTCAGGTGTTCAAGTTAGCCCATTTATAGGCCTAAACCTAATTTACCTGGTAGTAATTGGCTGATTGGGACCATGGCTGATTGGGACCAGATTTGTGGCTGACTGGGACCAGATATGTGGCTGATTGGGACCACGACAAGGCTTATTGGGACCATTACTTAAATGACGCTATTTTTGCATGACAATAAAATAATGTAATTAGTCACAAATAATAGTGTAATTTGTGATTGACGGCTTCAATACAAATGAGCTAAATCACAGAGAAGATGCTTCACATTCTTGGCTGATTGGGACCAATGACGAGAGTAGAGTGTTGATAAAGTTTGCATGAAAATAAATACCACGTACAGTATTAGGCTATCATTGTAATCCAATATAAAATAGCCTCATATCAGCATAATTACTGTAACGAAATGACAGACAAATTGTTCTTTGTATAATATTTTGTATCATTTTATTATACGTCCACATTTTCATGTGGACGTATTATGTCGTCGTCCCTGTCCGTCCGGATGTCCGTCCGTCCACAATTGTTTGTGGACTCTCTACAGGTCACCATTCTTAAAAGTTTATAACCTAAAGATCTTGATTCTTTTGGATATTTTCGCATACCAAATTGTAACTTAATGAATTATGGCCTTTGATTGTTGGAAAAATCACTATGGGTATTGCTTCTTCTCGTAAAGCAGCGATGTTCTTAAATTCAACTAAATTGTTATTTTGTGTTTCCAAAGTCAACATTTTGTAGTTATTGGTTGATATTTTGGAGTTATTGGGTGTTGTTTTGGAGTTATTGGGTGTTATTGGGTAATTCGACGCGCCCCACTCCAGGGTAGTGTGTTTTTTTTATCCCATAAGAAAACATGCTAAAAGTAAAAGGTTCTTCTTACTGGAATTCTGGGATATTCTCATGGGCTAAATAAGCAAGAAAAGGGCCCCGACTTCGGTTAGCCTATGTTGGGGAAGAAAGACTTCAGAACCTCTAAATACTGAAAAAATTATTAAACACCGAAAAATTAAGGACCCCAAAGTTTGGGAGGGAAGGCCAGGAAAAGACAGCTGACAAATTTGACAGTGGCAATGCATAATGTCATCATCGTCTCCAAAATACGTAGACTGCGCTTTTAAAGGGACTAGGCTATTCCGATTTAAACAGGGTCTAAAAAATAAAAGTACGAATACCAGTACGTATGAAATTTTAACGCCAAAATATAGAGGAGCGGTGTATTTACTGTGGCTCAAAACTTCAGCTCAGAATATTGGGTCGTTTAAAATTTCTGTTCAATTTGTGGGTTGGGTGAGCTTATAATTCACTCCCGTCCATTTAGAAGTCTATGAATAACAAAAGGAAAATTTGACCTACACATTATTTCTTATAAAATAAAATCTGGTTTTATCAAGACACCACATAATATAGCTTAGGACACCGATCTCCATTTCCAGATGAAGACTGACGTGTTTTTAAAGTTGTTTGAAAACGTATCACCATTATTGAATTAGTTGATCAGCCCTGAGCTAGAGGATTTTAAGAGATTTTAATACAAAATTAAACAGTTTTATTCCCAAAAATATTATCGGGATTCGCCCTTTAAAGACAGAAATTCAACACCCCGTCTGACACCAATTTCTATTATGAATTAATACGATCACATAGGGACATGTCGATACCATTTTCTCGCGCTTTGGATGTCCATCCTAACCCACTGTCTGATAAAGGAAAAAGCACACGACCTTGACACTTTTCTCATAAAAGTGTCGTTTTATAAGTTTTGTTATAAATGAATTAATGTTGTTTATGTACATGTCCTATGTTGTATGCTGTCATCAATGGATGTTTCGTAACCGTACAATAAAACAGGACCGGCGGATGGCACGATCTGTGCCAAGGGCCAAATTTGAAAAAGGCCTCAGGCCTAATTTGCTACCCTTGTAAAATGACATGATTATTATTATTATTATTATTATTATTATTATTATTATTATGGGGGAGACAGTACCATTCTAGGTCCTTAGCGAGGGTCCAGGGGCCGCCTAGGCCCCAGAAGCTCTTGTTGGTCTACACTGAGACACAAAAGTGGGTCAGTTGACTCTTTTGGGTGAGTGTCCATAAAACGACCCAGTATTCGTTGACTATTTGCGGCTAACATGGAACTCAAATAATAAGTCCAAAGACTCATTTTTGTGACTCGCCATAAAACAAACAACTCTTTAGGTGAGTCAAGGGACTCCTTTAGCCTTTGGTAAAGTGAATTCTTTGACTACTCTATTGAGTTATAAAGTGACACAACTGATGAGTAACGCGACAGACTGTAGTGAGTCAAAAGACTATACTAGTAAAGTGAATCAAAGCCAATGTAGATTAGAGTCAAATGACTAGCTTACACAACGAGTCAAATGACTCCACATAAGCCCGAATCCTATTAAAATTTAATTACAATTTCATTTATTTTTACTGATATTTTATGCGGCATTGCATAAAACTAGCTGGCGAAAAATATCGGTAGTTACTAAAACGAATACGATACCAGTATGTTACATCAAACTCTGCATCAGTGTGATGACGTTTTCGTCTCTTGAACTATTGTCCAACTTATAACTAGGCTAGCCGAACAATCAAATAACATAATACTCTACATGTATGTAATACCCAGGTTAGATCTAAATTAGTGTTCGGATATTCGAACACTAATACTATTCGAATATTCGACGGGTCTTGAAATTGGTATTCGAATAGTATTCGAATAGTATTCGAATAGTATTCGAATATATTTTCAATATATTGAAAGTGGTTTAATTTCAATTTATTATTATTCCTAATCAATTATTAAATACGTGAAATCGCTGTTGACTCGCGAACAACGCACAGAAAAATATTTTTGCAATTGCCACTTGATCTTTACGTAAACTGCCAATTTGTACATAAGAACTCGGCCTTCCATGACATCAAAACAAGATTTTCCATCACCAATGTATAGGAATTCTTCCGCGCTGCATCCGAAACAAAAGGCATCTCGTTCATTTCACGGAAATCATCGTCGTCTAGTATCTTCATGTTGGTGATGAATGTGTCCCAGTGGGTTAACCCAGCTGTTTCTTCATGACGAATCAAAGCAAAATCATCACAATGTCATACATAGATGACATCGTATAGTGAGTTTCGCTATAATACACATGAGTTCAGATATAAAGTAAAGTTTTTTGGATGTTACTAATAATTAGCTTTCACCCAGAACCAGAATTCAGCATCGGGGTCCCTGTCTAGTTACCGAATAACTGTCTTTGAAGGGGTAGCACCCTTCCATGCAGAAAGAGAGAGGAGGGAGAGAGAGAGAGAGAGATAGATAGAGAGAGAGAGAGAGGATTTAACGTCCACTTGACACAAACCAGGTCATTTCGGGACTAACATAATTATGGTTCAACTTTATTTCAATAATTGGCTGTGCGTATAGGGGTCAAAATATAGCAGTGGGATTAAACCAGATGACCCGGAGAAAACCCAAGAGGTTTGAAAGGCGATCCTTAACCTTGTCACGTTCAACCGGCGAATCGAAACAACGACAGTTGAACAAATGACAAATCTTATGATACATCTCGCACACGCCAGTCGCCAACCATCCCCCCCCCCCTTTACATACAATCTGCAATTAGGTAATCAATCGAAATAAGCTTTAAATGCAAATGTGGCAAGGAAAGTCGCCTTTAATAATTTTTGAACGCAAATAGAATAAATAAAGTAGATATTCGAAATTATTCGAAATTATTCGCTATTCGAATATTATAGGGAGAGAGAGAGGAGAGAGAGGGAGAGAGAGAGAGAGAGAGAGAGAGAGAGAGAGGGGATTTAACGTCCACTTGACACAAACTAGGTCATTTCGGGACTAACATATGGTTCAACTTTATTTCAATAATTGGCTGCGCGTAGGGGTCAATAGCAGTGGGATTAAACCAGATTACCCGGAGAAAACCCATGAGGTTTGACAGGCGACCCTTAACCTTGTCACGTTCAACCGGCGAATCGAAACAACGACAGTATTGAACAAATGACAAATCTTATGATACATCTCGCACACGCCCCCCCCCCCTTTACATACAATCTGCAATTAGGTAATCCATCGAAATAAGCTTTAAATGCAAATGTGGCAAGGAAAGTCGCCTTTAATAATTTTTGAACGCAAATAGAATAAATAATGTAGATATTCGAAATTATTCGAATATGGTATTCGCTATTCGAATATTATATTCGACGAGCGAATATTCGAATATTCGTGCCGAACACTAATCTATATATATGCCGCCTATAGATTTCGCCAAGGTCGCAAAATGTAAACAGGGAGAGCGCCAGCACTAACCCAAGATCAAGCCCTCGCCCTAACCCTCGGCAATAATCAATGAGGTGCTCAAGCCCTGATTACATCTTGTGGCCTTGACAGACTCTACCGTGGCTTTAATGTATACATATAGGCCTACCCGGGCTGCCGATCATCTAGCTACGAAAACGTAGCTAAAAACGTTGAGATTTGTTATCAACAGATCAACCAGCGGCTCAAATGTTTTATACATTGAGTCAACTGGCGTGGTTTCGAATCCCCTGTTGTACGTGACAAGGAGTAGGGTCGCCTGTACAACCTGTGGGTTTTCTCCGGGTCCCCCCGTTTCCTCCCACTACTAAAGACCCCTACGCGCATACGAATTATTGAAAATAAAATTTAAACGATATGTTAGTCCCGAAATGACATAGTTTGTGTCAAGTGGACGTTAAACCCTCTCTTTCTCACTCCCTCGCTAGCACTTCTTTTGAAAGTCTATTAACGTTCTAGAAGTCTCACTTCTAGGCCGGGGATCACGTGGCTAAGTGGGTAAGTCTGGAGGTCGGGTGTCCGATCCCTGCATTGGCTGAGAAAGTTAATCTCGATTTTCCGGCGTGGTTTCCCCTTGTCAGTGATGAAGACGGAGGTTCTGACAAGGACAACTGCCTAGTCGTTCGGATGGGACGAAAAACCGAGGTCTCGCGCAGCCTCTATACATTGGCGTGCACGTAAAAGATCCCTTGGCAGTAGGAATTCAGTTGCTGCCCGGGCAATAATGTCCCTTATAGCACACTGTATGGCGTATTCCCGACTTCAATTAGCCCAGATAGGTGCAGAAGCGTAGGACGTTAAACCCCATTTCATTCATTCATTCGTTCACTTCTTGGCTTATTACTCACTTCTAATTCTATGTTAAAATCAAGCTACTCGATCGCGGTCAAATTATTTGGGGAGGTGGCTTTAACCCCCCCCCCCCTCCGCCGGGTCTGTAAAGTCTTTATTTTATCTTATCTTATCTTTGCCACAGTAGTAAGTAGCCTAAATGAATTTGATCTTAGCCTAATAGTAATAATGTAATTTGGCCCATCATTTTTACCATTCCCTAATTAATAGGCCTAATTTAGTAATTATAGATTAAGTCTACACAGATATTTACGCATGCAATAATCAGTTTAAAAAGACAACAACAACAAAAAAATTTGTCGAGTCATTAGCTGTTCTGGTGTTTTCGGAGAAAAACCGGTGTTTTCAAAGAAAAACCCACGATTTCCATTCTGGCGGACTTCCAGGGAACGCATGTCATAAACCGGTTTCGGTTTAGCATTTAAACCTATACTCAACTGTAACTGGTTTATCAAAATGCCGCGATCGATTCAGTCACGTGCTTCCAAATAACACGGAACTTCGTTAATACTAATAGTGAAATCCGGGTCATAGACACTGAACTATATAGTTGTCTCATATAAATATAAATACGGTACGTAGTTACATGGTCTTAATCATAGCGGTAGAAACAGCGACACTGACTTGGAGAAGTTTGGACGGACAGGTGAGTTCTCGGGGTTTTATATAATAATTATGCTATGTTTTTATCATTGCGGACCAGTGTGGTGTTATCATGGACCTTATTATATTATATATAATTATAAGGCGCGGATCCAATTGGGGGGGGGGGCGCACCCGGCGTTAGTAGTTCCACAAATTTGGAAAGAAAGGTTGCCAGAACGAAACATACGCCCACCAGAGGCGGATCCAGGAAATCCAGTTAGGGGGGGACCCTGAGAAAATTTTTGAAAAAATCGGGGTGTCAGTGGTGATTTGTGGCGCATATCTATTTTTTTATACTGTTATTTAGGGATTTAGGGGGGGCCCGGGCACCTAGGGGCTAGGGCCCTCCCCCTGGATCCGCCTCTGACGCCCACAGCAGCTAAATCGTCCCGGCAGTCAACAAGAGTTGTCGCATATTTTACTTTTTCGTTTTCGGTAGGCCTAATGAAACATTTATAATACACTAAAATCTGATTAAAAGTAACAACTTACTCATTATATGTAATTATCAGAAAATCATTTGAATTTGTTTGGCTTTGATAAAGTTAACACTGTGTATAAATTTAAAGTCAATTGGATATTAACTTTACCCTCTAGAGCTTTCTCAAGATTTTTCATAGTGATCAAGGACCATAACTCGGATATGAACTTTAGCCTCTAGAGTATTCACAAGAAATTGTGGACGAACGGAAGGACGGACGGACGGACAGACGGTCGGGGGCGACGACAATATAAGACCACATTTACATGTATGAACCATCCCTGCTGTCCCCTACTATACTCAAGTTGAAACCTTGGCTTAAATTCGAAATTTAAATTTGTTGGTAGTTACAGTATATTCAAATCATAGTGTATTAAACTGGAGTTATGATAAGTTACATTTGCAGAGTTAATGAATTGTACAAGTACAAACCTCCACGGTTTACAACTACAAAGTTTGAAAACTCACAATTCTTAAATTGGTTGACTACCAAAAAAACTTTGTTTATGGCAAGCAACATTATCGACACTTAACTAAAGCTCAAACTGTTACAAATTAAGAATGTACTTTAAAGCTTTTTTCACCAGGTAGCAGGGGCGTTTTAAGGTTTATCATGGCGGAGGCTATACTATTTTGAGGGCCCTTTTTCGCGGGGGGGGGGGGGGGGGCTCGTGTCTGCCCCCGGCCACCGAAGGTCGAGGAACATTTTGGTTCATTCTTACATATCCTCGAGGCCTGTTTATTCTGAGGTCCGGGGCCTAATCCGATACTTGTCTGAAGCCTGAATACGAAACAAATCCATTGTTCGTACCGTGCCGGAAGCTCAATCAAATAATAATTAATGGAATATGGTGGATTTCAAATAATATTTGACCAAAGTTCAAGGACGTTACATCTTCCAGTTACACGACATCCTTCTTTCTAGCCTTGCGGCTCGCGAAAGTTTTGATGATCTCATCCAAATTAATTGAATCCAGAAGATTAGCTTTAATGCACAATAAAGCTAGTGCACCCATGCGATCTTGCCCCATAGTTAAACGCAAGTGATTTTTTATCCGCGCTAAGGCGGAAAAAGAACGCTCACCCGAGCAATTGGTGACCATGATCGGCAAATAAATACGCAATGTCGTATATATGTTCGAAAATGACGATATTAACGCTGTTCCAGCATTTGTCTCTGAATCGAACATTTTTAGAATCTGGAGCTCGTAAATTCTATCTTTAATGAAAATTTTGTCCTTTGTGACGTTTACGAATTGCTGCAGTTCGTTCTCGAAATGTTCGTCTAGATCGTCTGTGTAGATGGCCAACAATGTAGATGCTGCTTCCTTAAGTTCATCACAGCTTAGATTTCCGAGTTTACCGAGAAATCCAAACCTTTGGCTTAGAAATATAAGCATTTTGCCGTTTTGTCAGAGCAGCCGACAGCTGATCGATCATTATTATGAATGTCTGGGTTCGGAAATTTTCTCGAGGCGACAAAATTGTCTCTTCCTCATCAACAATTATTGACCTATTTTTTAAATAACTATTTGATTAATAAATATTAATCTTGATTCCTTCCAGGAGTACCAACCGTCCACTAACTGCTTGAAATGTACGATCTCATATGCAATTTACTTGATAATAAAGAATCTATAGCTTTCATATTTTGTGATATATCGAAAGCTTTTGACAAAGTGTCTCATAGGGGCCTGTTCCATAAATTATCTAATTACAGTATCACTGGTAAATTACATGATCTCATTTCTTCTTATCTCTCAAATCGTCATCAGCTTTTAGGTATACAAATTCTGGGGTTACACAAGGTTCAATCAGCGGACCTTTATTATTTCTTATTTACATTATATTTCTGATGGTTTATTCGCCGACGATACATCTTTGTCTTCTTCTTCAAAATGTTTTGAAAAGAATGAATCTGAATTAAACTTTAATTTATCCAAATGATCTTAAAAATGGTTACTGACTTTTAATCCAGAAAAGACAAAACTATAATGATCTTCAGTTGTCAAAAATTTAGTTATCCGCTTAATATTAAATATAACACGAATATATTAGATACGTCGGTACATAAACACCTAGGGGTGTTTCTTCAGATTTTTTTAATTTCTCAGGATTCACTTAATAAACTCTATAAATGTTTTATTTTGCCTATAATTGAATACTGTTGTGGAGTTTGGGATGACTGTAGTAGTTATAATTTAGCTCGCTTTGTTACAGTAAATACAATTTACACCTCCAGACAATCTTTATATTTTGAAACTGCATGGTCAAATTACATGGAAGAAGAAAGATTAGACGTTTGAATCAGTTACATAAAATAATCCATGGAATCTGTCCCGTGTATTTTACTAATACTATACATTTTGTAAATGAATCCCAAGCACCTTACAATTTACGAAACTGCAATATTCGGGAATCCCGTTGTCGTGTTAGTATCAGACAAAATCATTCTTTCCGAAAACTATTCGTGAATATAAAAATTTATCAAAAGATTTGAAAGGCATTGCAAACGTTAAAGAATTTAAACAATCTCTGAAACCTAAAATAAAGCCACCAAAATTTAGAAGTATTGGTTCTAGGCCATTCTCTATATACAACAATCGTATTCGACGTGGATGTAGTAGTTTAAATTTTGATCTATTCTGTTCAAATATAATTGAAAATTGAAACTGTAGTTGTAATGCTATATCTGTCGAAAATTCGTATCACTATTTTTTGAATGCCTTTTTCAGTAAATTGACATGACTGGGAAATATTCCTTACACTGAATTACACGAAATATTTCTACATAGTTCGTCGCTACTACCAAAAACATTAAATACAATGTTAGTTTTACTTATTCAAAGGTATATCAAAGACTCGAAACGTTTTACATATAATTATAAACAAATACTATAATAATGTAACAATAGGTAAACGTATTAGTATTCATTAGCTAATATAATTTACAAGGAAGTTTTGTAAATAGATGTACGTATGTTTATGTTTGTCGAATAAAAAATAAGTTCGCCATACTATTTTTGTATAAAAATTTGATTGATATGTTCGGAGAAGATTCATAATTTGTTAGTATCCCTTTGTAAAGAATATTTTTATACGCCCACATTTTCATGTGGACGTATTATGTCGTCGCCCCTGTCCGTCCGTCCGTCCGTCCACAATTGTTTGTGGACTCTCTACAGGTCACAATTCTTACCCGATTTTGACGAAACTTGAAATATAGGTTTATCCCCCAAAGATCTCGGCTGCTTTCGATATTGGCACGTATCGGATCAAAACTTCGTGGATTATGGCCCCTGATTGTACGAAAAAACACGTTTTTAGCTTGTGGACCCTATAGAGGTCACAATTTTGAACCGATTTTGATGAAACTTGACAAGCATGTTTATATCCCAAAGATCTTGGTTCCTTTCGATATTTGCGCCTATCGGAACGTAATTTCCTGAATTATGGCCCCTGATTGTCCGAAAAATCACCTATTTTAGCTCATGGTACCTCTTGAGGTCACAATTATTATCCGATTTGAAAAACCGTTCGATTGTATCACCGTTACACCCTAAGGACAGTTGAGTTCAAATTTCGGAAAAATTGGACCAAAATTACCATACAAAATGGCCGCCGTTCGTACGCGAATACTGTTAAAAAATGGTTTATCCAGGTTGTGGACCCTGTAGGGATCACAATTTTAATTTGATTTTGATGAAACTTGAAATGCATGGTTATAACCCAAAGATCTTGGTTCCTTTCAATATTTGTGCATATCAGATCGTAACTTCCTGAATTATGGCCCCTAATTATACGCAAAATCGTCTTTAATTAGCTTGAGGTTACAATAATTATCCGATTTAAAAAATCGTTTGATTATATCACCGTTACACCCTAAGAAAGGTTGAGTTCGAATTTCGGTAAAATTGGACCAAAATTGCCATACAAAATGGCCGCCATTCGTACGCGAATACTGTTAAAATATGGTATATCAAGGTTGTGGACCCTGTAGAGGTCACAATTTTAATTCGATTTTGATGAAACTTGAAATGCATGGTTATAACCCAAAGATCTTGGTTCCTTTCGATATTTGGGCATATCGGATTGTAACTTCCTGAATTATGGCCCCTGGATATACGCAAAATCGTCTTTGTTTAGCTTGTGATCCCTCTGGAGGTCACAATTATTATCCGATTTAAAAAATCGTTTGATTATATCACCGTTACACCCTAATGATGGTTGAGTTTGAATTTCAGAAAAATTCTGAACAAAATTGCCATACAAAATGGCCGCCGCATGTACGCGAATACTGTTATAAAAAGGTATATCAAGGTTGTGGACTCAGTATAGGTCACAAATTTTGATTCAATTTTGATAAAACTTGAAATGCATGGTTATAACCCAAAGATCTTGGTCCCTTTCGTTATTTGAGCATATCATATCGTAGCTTTCTGAATTATGGCCCCTGATTGCCCGAAAAATCGCCTATGGTCCCTCCGGAGGTTATGATTATTATCCGATTGAAAAAAAGCTTGACTCTATCACCGTTACACCATACCGAAGGTTGAGTTTGAATTACAGGGAAATCGGACCATAATTGCCAGACAAAATAGTGTTAAAATATGGTATATCAAGGTTGTGGACCCAGTATAGGTCACAATTTTGATTCGATTTTGTTGAAAGTTGAAATGCATGTTTATCACCTAAAGATCTTGATTCTTTTCGTTATTTGCGCATATCAAATTGTAATTTAATGAATTATAGCCTTTGATTGTAGGAAAAATCACTTTCGGTTTTGCTTGTTCTATAACCATCTCTCGAAAATGTGGGCGTATCCTGCCTGGCAGTGCCAGCTTACTATCTTTGAATTAATATATGTTTTAGTTAAAAAGCCAGGCCACACTGGGCGAGCTAGCCATTTCTTTCCTGAATAGCTTATTAGTAGGGTTTCAGAAAAGGTGATTTCTTGATTGATGATTTGCATGAATTAAGATAAACGTTGTTGCGTAATATTAGTTCTCTTAGACCTCTCCGCTGCATTCGACACTTTGGACTCGGAAGATCTCTTGGATACTCTTTGGAAAGAAATCGGGCTACGTGGTACAGTTTTCGGCTGGTTCAAGTCCTATCTAACCGATAGAAAACAGCGAGTTTGCATAGGAGATGAATACTCCAAGGATGTTCCCCTGCTCTGTGGTGTCCCACAGGGTTCAGTTTTGGGACCGGTGTTATTCATCATCTTCACCAAACCACTGAATAAAATTGCACAGAAATATGGCCTTAGTATCCACCTTTTTGCCGCCAACACACAGCTTGATATAAGCTTCGAAGAACAATCCCAATCGCACACAGTCACAAATGTGGAGACATGTCTGCAAGAAATTCATGACTGGATGACACTTCATTTTTTAAAGCTAAACCCTGACAAAACAGAGATTCTCTTTCTAGGGAGTAAACACCAACTGAACAAAATTAAACAAACCACTTTTCATCTGGATGGCGAGATCATTAATCCCACTAGCAAAGCTAAAAATATTGGCGCCATTATTGACTCGTGCCTCTCTTTTGATAACCATATAACTGCCGTCATATTATCAACTTTATAAACTAGAAAAAATTAAAACTTATTTAAGCTCTGAAAACCTCGAACTTTTGATTCATGCTTTAATAACCACTAAATTGGATTATCATAATGCTCTACTGTACGGACTTCCCAAATCACAAATTCAACGTCTGCAACATGTTTAGAATTCGGCTGCACGTTTACTTACTGGAACTCGGAAAATGGCTCATATCACCAAAACACTAAAAACCCTTCCCTGGCTTCCTGTACATCAAAGAATAATATTTAAAATACTCTTGCTCCATACTACATCAAAATCTCATCCTCACATATATTCCAGGAAAATGTCTACGATCTTCTTCCAAACATCTCTTAATAGTACCATCCACAAGCTTTGAAATGACCAAACGTTCATTCCAGTACTCTTCAGCTCTTTTTTGGAATTCACTACCCCTTCATATAAAAACATCAAAGTCCGTCTGCATTTTTAAAACAAGACTGAAAACGCACCTGTTCATACAACACTATGGATGAAATGGAACCAAATTGTCGATCTTTGCGAGCGCATTTGGAACTCTTAATACGAGTATTTATTGCGCTATATAAATTTGGATGTTATGTTATGTTATGTTATGTTATGTTATGTTATGTAGAGCCCTTTCGCATGGTCAGGGGGCCATTTTGTCAGACGTGGGGCCCTTTTGTCTGCCTTGAGGGCCCTTCCTAACTAGGGTACATTTCATTTTTCTCATTGGCTTTAGCATTTTCTTCCCATGGTCAGGGGGGCCCTTTTGTCAGACGTGGGGCCCTTTTGTCTGCCTTGAGGGCCCTTCCTAACTAGGGTACATTTCATTTTTCTCATTGGCTTTAGCATTTTTCTCCCGTTTTATTTTTTCAACTTCTTTGATTTTTTTCGCGAGGAGGCTGGCGCCTCCAGCGCCTCAATGATAAAACGCTACTGCCAGGTAGAAGTCAACCCAATGAATTTTTGTAATCTTTTATAGTAAAATGGCCTTGAATGAAGATGTATTACGGTTACCGGGAGAACCCCTACCAGAAGGATGTGTTTTAAGACTGTACAGCATGAGAATGTGTCCATACGCACAGGTAAGGAGTCTACTTCTTCACAGGTCCCACCCCGCTCAGCTATAATTTTTTGTAAACAGCCCTTTTATGAGAAAAGAGTTACGGTCAAGTGATTTATTCTTTATCATTATATAGTGGAATGGGCATTCAAAGTGTAATATAATGATACTGACATAATATGTTATATCACAATTGATGCTTTATATCAATGAAATTGAATCACAATAAGATCCTACTAATTCATAATAAAAATTGACCTAAAACAGGTTGTTTGATTTTTCTCTTTAAAAATCTCAGTGTATAGGTAGGTATGCCTATGTAAATTGGAGAGTAGGATGGCATCATACATGGTCAACTGTCAAATTTCCTTAACAAGATCCATTACAGGAACCTAGATAACCCCCTCCTTTCTGTGGGCCAGCTATAATAACTGGTATTATTTATAGTTCATAAATCGTGAGATTATAATCTATGCGTAAAATCGGTGATCTTGAGTATCCAAATTGCCCACCTTGTGACATCCTTAGATTAATAAAAGATTATGATTTTCTTTTTCCAGAGAGCACGACTCTTATTATCAGCTAAAGATATAAAGTATGATCGTGTTAATATAGATCTGAATAATAAACCTGATTGGTTCTTTGATGTTAATCCTAATGGTGAGGTACCTGTTATAATACACAATGGCAATCATGTCTATCAGTCACTAGTCTGTGCAGGTAAGACAATCATCTATATTATGGATGGAAATAATTCTAGGAACTCATATTTTCTCATATGTAAACAAATTGGCACAATTTTCTTGTTAGCTCTGCATGTGTTATTCCCTCTGGGGGATCATGTGGGTAAGGCACTGTCTCTCTAACCTGGAGGTCAGTTTTTCGATCCCTGCTTTGGCTGAGAAAGTTCATCCAGATTTTCCGGTGTGGTTTCTCTTGTCAGTGATGCAATAGAGGGCATGACAAGGACAGCTGTCTAAGTCGGATGGGATGAAAAACCGAGGTCCTGTGTACACATTGGCGTGCACGTAAAAGATCCCTTGACAGTTGTAATTTGATATAAGAGTAGGCTGTAGTGCTGCCCGGGGAAAATTTACCTCATTGCACACTGTATGGCTTATGCCCGTCTTTATAAGCCCAGGTTAGGAGTAGAACAGAAGGATGTTAAACCCCATTTCATTTTATTTCAGTTATTCCCCCTGACAATGCTAGGAAGTGGGTGTGATTCTCCAAAAATTTTCATTCTGTACAATACCTAGTGCATTCTTATACAATGTAAAGCTACTATTAATAATGAATTACCTTATACGTTCACATTCAATGTGGATATATATTGCCTTCACCTTCATCAGTTGTCCGTTCACAATTTCTTGTGACTACTCGTTAGCTCAGATTTATTTGGATATTATTTTTAAATTCACAGTTATTGTTCAATTGTCTTTTGTCTGTGCCTCAATGATATTTTCCCCAAGTTGAATTTTTTACCTATCTGTATTGTCATCAATGGTCTTAGCCATCGAATAAAACAATATCATATTTTGAAATATATTTATATTATTAGAATACATAGAAGAAGCCTTTCCCTTACCAAAATTATACAATACAGATCCAGTTGACAGAGCTTGGGAAAAAATTTATTATGGACAATGGAATTCTAAGGTTTGAATATAATTAATAATTTTTAAGTGGCATTTAGCGATCGGGAAACACATTAACAGAACACAGTTTTTATGGGATACAATCACTAGTTTATTTTACAGCACGACGTTTCGACAAGTATCCTCTTATCGTTATCAAGCACAATGACATTTAGTAAACTTGAGATCAATATATATGAAATTTATAATGAAACCATTTAGGTTGATTGACATAACAATAACAACAAGAGTAAAGATAAAGGATATTTAACAAAGAACAACAAGCAACAACAAGGTAATTAGCTTACTAAATAAACACTAATACACGATTAGGGGGTTATTAAATAGTATGAAGCCCTTCAAAGGGTACTATAATTAAGCAAAGTGAAACCATTAATACACCGATAGTGAGACCATATGCATGTAATTAATGAGATATGCAATTTATAAATTCAAATATGACAAACCACAATATATACTAACTAAGAGTCTCTAACAGCGAAAACCTAACATGGGGGGGGGGAGAAGAGAGGGGGGATTTCATATATATTGATCTCAAGTTTACTAAATGTCATTGTGCTTGATAACGATAAGTGAATACTTGTCGAAACGTCGTGCTGTAAAATAAACTAGTGATTGTATCCCATAAAAACTGTGTTCTGTTGAATATAATTATTTAACCAACAGCACATGGACTGCCTGAACCCTTCTGATAGTGTTCCCAAGGAATAGAAGTTGAAGTCCAACAATATTCATATGGATCAGGCTGTGAAGAGATCAGTAGTTTATAATTAATTCCTCAGTTGTACGTGACAAGGAGTAGGGTCGTCTGTTCAACCTCGTGGGTTTTCTCTGGGTCCTCAGGTTTCCCCCAACTGCTAAAGACCTCTTTGCCAAGCTATTTATTAAAATAAAATTGAACCCTCCATATATTAGTCCTGAAATTACCAGGTTTGTGTCGAGTGGAGTTAAACCCCATTTCTCTCTCATCCTTTAAACAGTTATATTAGTATTTAATGAGAACTGAGTAACTGGTATTCAGTGAGTAGGCTACTGATCTAAATTATCACCCAGAGAAAGCTGATAATTTAAATTAAGTATTATTGAATACCTATTTATCTGTATCTGGTAGACAGAGGTGATGAGTTCAAACTTAAAGATTGAAATAGATGATTTAAAAAATAATGCATAAGTAGCCTTCTGTTTCGTAATTTTTTTTGATCATCCATTTTACCTACATTAATATGAATTAATTTAACCTGTATACACGTTATATTTTTATCTGTTCTACAGGGAATCCCAGCCTTCTATAGTTTAATGAAAGCCGGATGTCTGGATCCAGAGCAAACTAAAAGACTTACAGAGCAGATCACAGTTATGGAAAATTTCTTGCAGAAAAAGAAAACACCATATTTCAGTGGAAATAAACTAGGATTTGCAGACTATATGATCTGGCCCTGGTTTGAGAGAATGCCAATGCTAGGAGAAATAACAGGTAATGGTTAAATGTGAAATGACACAATTGATTACTTATGCCTTAATATAAAAGTTCGTCAAAATCTTTTGTGACATAATATCCGCTAGGTAAAGATTTATTGCCCGAAACTTTTACAAATTTGTATTTGATTTCTGCATTAGTAAGATGAAACATGCATTGAATTTAGAAAATTTCTGTTAACTATTTCTAGCATTATTGACCTTGCTTACTTTGTAGAATCTTATGAACACTCTAATGACAGTTTTTTATTTATTGTTCAGTTTAGTGCAATATAAAATCCAGTCAAATTTCAACGATTTTGATCACTAGGACAGATTTTTAGGTTTATATCCCCATGAATGTCCCATTCTGAAGGCTATCTAACCACTGCCTTGAGTCCCTCCATGGTAATTTCCATATCATCAACATATTACCCCTAGTTACAGCTTTCATCGAAATAATACTGGTAGAGTAAACTGTTCGTAGGCCTAATTATTATTTTGGTTTGGTAATCAAAGGTTCCAGGGTTTGTCCCCCCCCCCCCAAATGTTATGACAAATCCATGCCCTTGATTACATCTAAAGTTATTGCCCTGACCCACTCAGGAGTCATCAGCTGATCTGTGTTAGATTTCTGTTATTATTTATATCCCCACATTTTAATGTGGATATATACTGTTGTCGTCACCCCTGAAGGTGCTTTCTTCTGTCCATTCACATTTTGTGTGTGGAAACTCTACAGGTTACAACTTTATCTGATTTTGATGAAACCTAAAATATATGTTTATATCATATTACATATATTTTAAGTTTAATCAAAATCATATAATAATATCCCAAAGATTTTCCGATTTTTCTCCGCTTTTGATGAAACTTAAAATGTATTTTTATATCCCAAAAATCTTGGTTTCTTTTGATATTGGCATGTATCGGACCATAACTTCATGTATTATGGCATTCTGAATTTACGAAAAATAACATTTTTAGCATGTGGACACTTCTTTTTATTTGTTGAACGAATCAAAATATGACAGGCTTTATGTACTGGACATATGACTTAGTTGATGTTAGGATAGTGGCTTGTAACCTGTATTTTAAATTACATTTACAGTGGAAATTGATTAATACATGTATGAACAATTTATTAGTTTTTTTTATTTCTGTAGATATATATGTTCTTTTAGAATAAACTATATGCATTGTAAATGGATGTTGTTATTTTTCTAGGATTTCAGATGACAAAAGAAGCTTTTCCACATCTTTTAGGATGGATAGACAAAATGTGGCAAGACAAGGCAGCACAAGAATGTAAAATTGATTCCAAGCTATTTGTAGACCATTATTCTAAATACAGAACTGGAAAACCTGATTTCACCATCGGTGCCCAAAAAGATAACATTGTCCATGAAACTTTGGAAAATTTGGATGGTTTAAGAGATCCTTCAACAAGATTTCGTCAAGACAAAAACTGATCAATTTTAATTATGTTGTATATTCTAGGAAATATACCTACCGTTTAATTGTTTTCCTGTGCAGAAGCATTAATATATATAATGATTAACAAAATATTCATTTCAAATGGCTTACTCAAACATGTATGTCTGCTGGAATATTTGCAGTGAGGTTGCTATGCTGATCATAGTATGTTATTATAATGTTGTGAATCTGTGATGTATTGGTATTGAAATATTATACCAAACCTTTTATACAAAGGTTTAAATGAGAATGAGATTGCTGATGATAGTATGTTGTGAATCTGTGATGTATTAGTATTGAAATTAAACAAACTTTTTTTTACAAAGGTTAAAATGAGAATAATATTGCCCCTTTTCATTGAAAGAAATTAAGTTTCACAAATTTTAAATTGCTAGTGCTGCTAGGTAAAAAAAATTAAAATCATTTTAAATGTATTAACTCTAGACAAATGGTTGTTTTCCAATGGTTAATATTATTATTATCATTAAAAATGCTTTCACTTATCATTATGCAGATGCTATTAAATGTTATTGTATATTGTTTTATATGTTGTTCTTGTTTTATACTGTTGTTATTGACATTGAATTTTTATTTAATTGTGTTGATCAAAATCACCAGAAAAAGAAAGTTTGGCCCGTAAAATGAAACACAATACCACCAGAACACCACTAATTAGCTTGTGGCCACGGGGGGCGGGGGTTGTATGGCCGAATGGTTAGCATGTGCGCGCTGTATCATAAATTTTTACGGGTGTACAGACAGCAGCGAACTTGTACCCCCCCCCCCCCCAAAGAAAAATTTGGAATATTTGACAGCTTCAAACACGTTTTCCTGCCGGTGTACAAAGCAACTTCAAATTAGTCTAATTTAGCCTAATTAAGGTGGCTGACTCGAATTCCAATCAGTCGTTTAAAGTCCTCGAAGACGGGACCGTTTGGAGAACATTTTGAAAATTTAACTGCCGTAAACACGTTTTCATGCTATTTCAGCCGGTGAACAATGCAACTTCAAAGTGGTTTAATATAGCCTAATTAAGGTGGCTGACTCGAATTCAACTCAAATCGTTTACTGCCCTCGAATACGGGACCGTTAGGAGAAAATTTTGAAAATTTAACTGCCGTGAACATGTTTTGAAAATTTAACTGCTGTGAGCGCGTTTTCCTACTATTTCAGCCGCTGAACAAAGCAACTTCAAAGTGGTCTAATATAGCTAAATTGAGGTGGCTGACTTGAATTCCAAAAAATCGTTTACAGCCCTCGAATACGGGACCGTATTTAACTGCCGTGAACGCGTTTTCCTGCTATTTCAGCCGCTGAACAAAGCAACTCCAAATTGGTCGAATATAACCTTATTAAGGTGGCTGACTCGAATTCCAATCAATCGTTTACAGCCCTCGAATACGGGACCGTATTTAACTGCCGTGAACGCGTTTTCCTGCTATTTCAGCCGCTGAACAAAGCAACTCCAAATTGGTCGAATATAACCTTATTAAGGTGGCGGACTCAAATTCCAATCAATCGTTTACAGTCTGCGAAGACGTGATCGTTTTGTGAAAATTTTGAAAATGTAACTGACACAAACACATTTTCCTGCTATTCCAGTCTAATACAGCAACTTCAATTTGGTCCAATATAGTCTACCGGGCTGACCTGAATTCAAAACAAACAATCAATCGTCATGCGGTTTCAAGGCCTCACCTTTGAAAATTTAATCACCGCAAATACGTTTTCTGCTATTCTAGCCCGTGTAAGCAACTCCAAAAGTATCCAATGGTTTTGTAACCGAAGTCCTACTCTGAATTCCAACCATCCAATCAGACTGTTGCATCTGCATTCACAAATAATACTTGATGCCCGAAAATGTTGCACAAAGTAGAGTGGCTCCAGACCAAATGTTTTAGTCCATAGTCAACTCAGTACAAATTCTAATATTCAATTACAAGAGAAGTAAAATTAGTGTTTTTTTAGGGCTCGATGACAGTTATGGAAGCAAAACTAGAAAGGCCCGAAAAATTTCGGGTTTATAGACAGCAGTGCCGGTTTTATTTGAGAGGCGAATGACCCCCCCCCCTCCCAAGGAAATTTGGGATTATATGACGGTCGCAAACGTAAAAGTGTGATGGACAGACCAAAATATATTGTTCTTATAATAGTTCATCAGTGTTATTTCAAAGGTAATTACTTTTCACTGGGACTTTCTTATAGTCACCACCAAAACTGTAAGTTATGTAGGCCCATACAGAATTTTATGTTTCAGAAAACTGACATTTATTCGCTACCTCTCTCCATATATAAAGATAGGTTGCCAGGCAACGAAACATACTCCAACAGCAGCTAAATCGTCCGGGTAATCACATATTTTCCTTTTTTGGAAATGAAACATTTATAATACACTAAAATCTGATTAAAAGTAACAACTCATTATTTAATTACCAGAAAATCATTCAAATTTTTTAGGTTTGATAAAGTTTTCCTCCATGCTGTTGAAGTTATCAATATTCATTGAAACTCAATATACTTGTTTGTCCCATTTAACAAAATTCTTAAAGTGATCAAGGGCCATAACTCTGACATTAATTATCGGAAATTGCTAAAAATCAATAGGCTTCTTTATCTCATGACCTTAAACACTGTGTTTAAATTTAAAGTCAATCGGATATTAACTTTGGCCTCTAAGAGCATCCACAAGAATTTTTGAAGTGATCAAGGGCCATAACTCTGACAGTAATTATAGGAAATTGCTAAAAATCAACAGGCTTTTTCGTTTCATGACCTTAAACACTGTATAAATTTAAAGTCAATTGGTTATTATTAACTTTAGCCTCTAGAGCGTTCCACAAGATTCTTTGAAGTGATCAAGGGCCATAACTCTGACAGCAATTATCGGAAAATCAATAGGCTTCTTCGTCTCATGACCTTTAACACTGTGTATAAATTTAAAGTCAATTGGATATTAACTTTAGCCTCTAGAGTGTTCACAAGAAATTGTGGACGGACCGACGCGACGACAATATACAACCACATTTCCATGTTGGCGTATAATAAAAAGGAAATAAAAACAATTGAAATTTCATATTTTTATTACAAGACAAAAAAACTAAACTAACTTAGTTTGATTTTCAAAAGTGTGATATTGAAATATGTATGAATATGAAGAACACCATTACCAATGACATCATCTTTTTAAAAACAACATATTTCGGTGACATAATACACAAATACTTTTTACATCATCAGTTGCCTGTTGGAGTTGAAAGGCAATAAATTATTATGACTAGGGAAAATAAACATTTAAATATATCATGCAATAGAAGACGGGGTTTGAAATAAGTTTGTTTTGTGGTTTGATCTGCATTTGCATTTAAAGGTCCATTTGTTTCAGAGAGAAGTTTACTAAATCTTGACAGAGACAATTAATCCTTTCTTTAAGTCAGACTATAATGGCCAAGGTACTATTTCTAAGTCAGTCTATATAGCAAAAGTGCTAGTGTTCAAAATGGGGGTGCTCTATTGACAGAATTGCAATTAAGTGATACAGAATTCAGTTCTGCCAGTCCCCACAGCTGAGGTGGTGTGAGTAGAATCATAATGTATTTTAAGTAACAAACATGTTACTTTTTGTATGCAGTCGGCACATGTTTGTACTTCGAAACCCCCCCTTTAACCCGATTGACACTATTTTTGGAATTGAGAGATTTTAATTCTGGAACTTTCAAACGAGTATCCCCACTATGTATCATTTTCATATGTATCATTTTCACGGCAAGATTTTTACTGCAAGTCAAACTAAATATAAAACTAATTTATATACTGTAATATCAACATCAGAATGTACAAATATAACATCTGAAATGAGTTGAAAATGATTTTTCTTGTTGAAGGGTTCTAAAACAAACAATTCATTAAACCTAAAAAGTTTAAACCATGTGCTTGTGTTAAATACTTGCATTGGTGTTTTTACAAAGCAATCAATAAAAGGTGTATGAAATTCAATAATTACACAATTTTAATATGAAAAATAAAATTTTCTTACTATTTACACTCAAAAAAATAATGTTTTTTTTTAATATTTTAAATTTGGGCATCATACTTGTTGACCCTAACAAAAATAATAATTTATAAAAAATCTACATACTGGTACATTCACAAAATAAAAGTAGTTATTAAAAAACCTTGAAATAGTCTAAGTAGCAGGTCATCACTTGTGAAGAGCTTATGTCCGTCAGAGAAACTACAGGTTAATGTGCATATTCAAAACCACTGGATGTTAAACGGAGCTGATTTAGTATCACTTTGTACTACTGGGGGGTCTACACCTAGAGGTTATGTCAAAACAAATGACACATTCCAGGACAGCCCAAAACACGATTTCCTCTAATGTAAGGAAATCGGATCATCATTCTCCATTAGGTGACCACTTTATATGGATCCTGCCAATAAAGTCAGGTGACAACTACAATTCATACAGTTGCCATTTTGTGTTGCCATTATCTGTTTTGAAGTTTTTAAAAAACTTACAAAGGCATGTCATGTACCCAAATGATATTCTGCAATATCACCTTTTCAGAAAGCTGATATTGAAACTCCTAAGAGTTATCAAAAGTGGTTTAGAATACATCCATTCAAACAAGATAGGAAAACAAAAGACTATTAACATAACAATGGACAACAGAGAAAGAAACTTATTATTTGACTGAATGAAATAAACGATCGAAAAATGAATCCACCAACCACCAATGTCCTAACGTAACAGTCAGACTGATTTAAACCTTTTTGCCTTTTCTTTGTTTAACATTTCCGTTTTCTGTAGCACTGTTTTGATCAGCTTCAGGTAGAGAACTAATATCTTCCTCTTGAACTGCAAATAGCAATATATTGTATTGTAAATAGATTTACTAAGAGTGAATGTAAGGCAGTTTAAAGTCCGTACAACACAAACCAGATGATTTAGCAGTATGAGGAAAACCACAAGCAGCCCTACTTCTGGTCATGTACAAGCTTGGGATTAAAGCCACTTGCCTCAATGACAGATCTTATGATATAAAGCTAACATGTGTGACATTTACAACAATATTTGTATACCTTTTGTTCTCTTCTTACTAGGTGATCTCACTTTCTTAGATGTAGCCACAGCACTTCTTTCTCGTAATTTACGTAAATGAAATGTGATGAAAGTCCACATTAACCAGGCTTGTAGAAAACAGATAGCTGTCAAACAGTTTATTCTAAAAAATAAAAAAATATTGCTAACAATATACTTTCCATTTAAAAAAAAAATGAAATGGGGTTTAACCTTGCTTCTAGTTTTAAAACTTTTCTGGATGAGACCACTAAGACCCCTCATTGTGAGCTTCATGCATCCATGGATCCGCCCTATTGTTATTTACTGACCAATTTCTAAGTTACGACTAGATAAGCAACAAGTCAACAGTGAGGCTGATGTCCCTGGCCGAAATCCAAAAATAAATTGATGACACCTTTTAATTAATCGCACATTTATTTTTTTTACAAAAGTATCGAGCCAACAAACTGATTATCAACAATACACTAAGTTGCATCATTCTCTATCATTGACCAATGAAATTATGTATCTGTGCTTAGCTTTAGCTGGAAATGTTAATCATTGGATGAACCCATTTTAATAGTTCCCTGTTGTCTTTGAAAGGCAGGGGACAATAAAATATAGTAAGACTCTAACCTGAAAATTTGTGTGTTAAAATTTCCAGCAGCAAAATCAAACATAGATTTGTTACTCTGTTCTAATCCATACCTACAATGACAATATCACATTATAAACAATAAATACTACATACAATTAATTAACAGCTGATATAAAGATGGAAACAAAAACAGTAACTATTCATTAAAACTATTACCAATAGATGACATATACAGAATTAAGGGGGCTTGGATTTTTTATTTGTTTTCAGAAATGGAAATTAATATTTTTGAACTATTCTTTTGCAAAAACTTGACCGGACAATCATGTTTGGATAAAAGGTAATAATTCGACCAGTATTCGGAAGCTTATTTCAGGGCATGACAAAACTTTGTAGATATTGTGACCAACATATGGTAATATTTCTTTTCATCGGTGTACAATGTCAGGGAGGAGAATTTGACCTGAGCAGAGCCTGCTTCTCAACAAACTCCTATGCAAAACTTTTCTTTGCCACCCTTTATAGATCATAGATGTTCTAGTCAAGAGTCACGTATCCTTATCACGGCTGTCTGAAAACTTATTGAAACTTGAACTCACCAGAAAGTTAGGACAGCCAGAGTTATTGTTCCTAGTCGTACTAGCACAAATAAAACATTAAACACCATAAAACTGTAAATATAAATTGAAAACAACATCACATTTAAATTACAATGTATTTATGAAGATATCCCTATCATTGAAATTTTTTTTAATTGCAGAAATATATTTGATTCATACTAGTAGGATATATCACCTTTTTTATTTCGTTACTGTGATTCACAACTTTTTTTTCAGGTGAGCTAAATTTAATGTGCAGTTTTAGAAAAAACTGTATTATTTGGCTATTTATGTAATGAAAGCTTACCCTGTGTTTGCAAGATCTACTTTTTCAGCAAAATACATCAATCTAGCAACGTGATACACAAACTCTACTGTATAGTGTAAAACTAACATACATAGAGCTACACGGTTAAAACTGAAAGTAAACATTACCTTTTGATGAAAACTCTTAACACTAGTAATGGAAATAATTTCATATTAATAATGATTTATAAAACTATAACACTAGAAATATCATACATTCAGTAAAATTAATATCTTGTGGGTAAAATAGATGACCTTATTATGCTTGAAGAAATATATCTTATAAAGGAGAGAGAAATTTCCACTCGACACAAACTAGGTCATTTTGGGACTAACATATTGTTTAATTTTATTTCAATAATTCGCTTGCACCTAGGGGTCTTTTGTTGTGTGGGGTAACAGATGACACTACTCCTTGTCATGAACATGCTGCTAATTAAAATCACACCAATGACAGATATTACAATTTAACGCACCCAACCTTCATACTTTAAGCAATAGATTAAAACTTACTTTAGCATATAAGCACTGGTGATAAAAACTAGATATAAAACAGCATATTGTATACGAGAACTCATCTCATCCTGTAATAATAAAAGTGATTTATTAAAATAAAACAAAACGTCACTCTACATCTAAGCAGAATATGCTCATCTTCCAACTCAATCAAGGCATTGACTTAATACACACCTACACATTCTAGCTCAATTACAAAGAGAGTTATTGTATCCTAATTGAAACCAATTTAATACTTTATTCTGTTCTAATTCAAGACAGTTCGCTTATTTTAGAATCACACTATACTATAGGAGTATAATCTTACCTTTTTGATTTTTTGAAAGTACAGTTCAGGGAATGTGTGGATCCAGTAGGCTATTTGAATAATGAAGTAAAACTTAACCACAAACCTACAAGAAAGAAAAGTATGGCTAGTTTTATACTAAATATCGATAGATTATGTTTAAATTAATAAAATGAAACTTAATTTGGCCATTCTGATACAAATATATCAACATAAGTACAAGAGTGACACATGTATAATAATGTATACTCACGGAAAGTTACAATGGGGATAATTATCCCATAATCTACTGATACCCATCAAATATCCTTCCTGAAAGAAAAATAACATAAGTTATGGCATTGGGTTTAGATATTGATAAAAAGTGTGTTGATATGTATGTCATAAAAAAACAAATATTGTCATACTATCTAAATCATCAAAAAAGAAAAAAAACAGAGATAACAGTAATTTTTGGAACAATTTTCTAATGAAAATGTACAATTTACATTAGCTAATAATTGTCCAAACACTAATAATAAGACAAACAAACTTTGGAGAATTTGAGGATCATCAAAACTACATCGTTTAAGCCACCACCAGGTAAAGAGGTATCTAAGAACTGCAAGTCATTTGGCTGTGATATCACCTCAGTGGAAGCGGATGTTAAATAAAACTATTTTATACACAGCAAGTCATGACTTTATGTAGTGTTATACACCTCACTGACAAAAAATAATTTTTTGGCAGTCAACAATGTTACCATCTTAATGCTAGTCATTGAACTACATGTAAACTCCTCTCTTCCTCAGCCCCTTCATAATTATCAGCGACCTTTGTAACAATCGAAGTCATAAGAAAGAGGTGGATTTCACTTATGTATCAAAATAATGGTACACAGAATAAATCTTATATACAGGAAGTGATATACTTACCCGAACAATGATGTCAACACCCCAAGCAGCAGATGCAAAATAGAATGCCAGCAGTTGACCAGATTCATTAAATTTACTATGTTTTACTTTAGATAGATGCATACGGCGATTGAATTTCTGAAAAAAAACAAATAATTTCAACATAGCTGTACTGGGTAAGACTGGTATGATTATGATTGTCAAAGTTACAACAGTTAATTATTTTACTACACAGAAAAAGACAAATTTTACACTGTCAATCAAGAACATTCTTATGTTTATTCATACTATATGCAATGGACTGACATATCGAACATGAATTATTGTTGGTCGAGAATATTTTATTAAAATTTGGAACATTCCATGTAAAACTGAGACAATAGTTAGCCTTATTTTGTACAATTTCAAAATGCACCACTAACTTTGCAGAATCTTGACAACCAAAAGGGCTGTAAATACCCTAATTGTTCCTAGATTTGACAGTTTATCTTGCTTCGAAGTAAAGTGTTTTGTTCCAATCTTTGCATAGACGATGCTCTAAATGCATTGATAATATAGGTTTACCATTGATCATTTTCATAATGATATCATTTCTCTTTAGTTTACTATTAAACAATGGCATTGTTCTCCCAGTTAATTAATCAAATTATACTTACATCAAGTACATATTCTTGTAACACAGCATGTACAACGATACCAATCAAAGTATAGAAGAAAACAGCAAAAATATCTTTTCTCCCATAACTATAGTAACCAATTTCTGGATCATAATCAATGTGTGATTCTGAAAAAAAATACATCACAATAAGAAAAACTTGTGTATTGATTAAAAATACTTTAATGGTATATGCCTGTATTCATAGAGTTACTGTTCCTAAACAGCTCCCGTAAAAATAACTCTTCTTTATTATTAAGGAGAGCCAAATTGTATTTATGCTTTAGTCTTGTTTAAAATGTTGTGAATATGTTTGGTGAATATGGTAGCATCAGAATTATTATCATGGAAACTGGTAGCTCGAATGTATGCAGTTAGAAGAGCCATTTAGGTAATTTGCAGGAGTCTTTACTGACTCCTGCGAAGGAAGGTTGAGGTACGTCCAGGGGAGCAGGAGCGAAAGCTCGCCTTAAACGTGAAGACCTGCAGTAGACTAATGAACATTGGTCTTTATTATTAACATCTTTAAATCATTTTGTATTATTAGAAATACTTATATATTTATATATATATTATTAGGAATACATTTGATTTATATGGTAGACTTATATAAATATTTGTCTTTATCATTGGTATCAATTATTTATTGTGCATTACAAAATACTTTACCCCGATTTACAATATCCCAATATTTCGGGTCTGATGTGAAAACAATAAAGTAAAAATAAATCATAAATATATCATCTGACATTTTAAAGGTAGCATTAACATATCTTGGGTAAAGACTTTATTATTATTTTTGTTAAATAAATTGAATTGTTAAAAAGAGTACACTTAACAACATAACTGACAATATAATCTATTTAATATCCTTTTATCAATAATTTCAAAATTTCAAGTAGAGTTCTGATACTTTATAATTTATATTGATGTTTGTTGCTTATTTTTTTGTTTGTTTTGACCTTACTAGAATAATTAATACAATTTACCTACCAAGACTCATATACGGATAAGTCACTATTTAACAAAGACAGCAAAAATATAAATAAAGATAAATAAAGAAAAACATTATAAAGACAATATAATTTTAAGTAAGATCATTGCCCATGGCTAATAAATGTTTTACCTTTATAATTCACTGAACACTTCCTTAATAGGGGGAGGAGGTTCAGCCTGAAGAATTTGAAAGATTTTGGGGATCAAAATAAGAAAATAAAACTTTCTTTAAATTAATTATATGATAAATATGTAGCCTAAATCAAACACCAAAATGTAATGGCATAAAATATTATATACCATGTCTGGCACTGTTGAGACATTTGAACATGACCGCTAAATTTGCTCAATAAAGGGTATGTATTTAAACTCATTTATAAAATTCCATTTTCAAGTTTAATTGTAAATACCTTATTGTATTTCTTTGAAAACACACATGTGGCATCATGCTTTTACTCCTCGAATTAACCAATTTTATTTACTTAATATATCTGGAACTTCAAGCTTTGTCTTCCTCTGATAGTAACTGTGTGGCATACATTTTATTACCCAGGGTTAACATTCCCAGGCTGGTCATTTGTCTGTATCTAATATTTCTACTAATTTAATTTTACCTTGCGCCCTAACAAAACCTAAGTATGATTAGGTAAACAAGATTATTGGTATGAAACTTAAGTGTCTGATTCATAGACACCTAACAGACATCTTGCAGCTGGAGAAATGATAGAACATGCAACCCATTTTTATCAGGTAGGCTCTATACAAAGGCTGTAACATATGGTTAATTCATCAACTACACTACATCCATGTGTTGTAGTGAAAGTCTACAGATTAAAATCTATTGCATTTTGAATTATTCTTTTTTGTGTAGAATAGTGTTACTAGTTAGTAGGCCTACTACCGCCCACTTTCTGTCTATGAATATTAACATAAGCTACAGACATGACAATGATACATAACATTTATTGAGTTTCACATTAATTCGTTAATACAGTATAATAAAATATGATTTTAAAAAAAATAAATCAAAGAATTGTGACAGTCTAGCCTACATACCATTTAGAGTAACATTGTGCTGCATAGTCACAAATAAGGTAGCAACTGGACTTGTAACCTAAAATGAAAATAGCCATATGTGACTTATACCTATATAAAAATATAGCATCTTGAAATTTATAGATCTGACAAGACTTGTTGGTTATTCATTCAATTCAAGTTCTTTATAATGAAACATATGGAATGATGTCGTGACATTCTGGTTTTAATGTGTCTGTGATCGACCATCTGTTAATTATTAAGTATTATTGCAACCTTTCAATATCGTATAAAACATTACTGCAGACAATCTATTATAAAATTATGATGGGTTCAATAATCATATAGTATTTGGTAGATTTCCAATGGACCACATGCATGTATCTAAAAAAAGTTGACCACGTATTTTTTTACAAACGATCTGTCAATTTATAGACAGACGTGTATTTCAAATTTCATCGATTATTCTTACCTGGAACATCAAACCAATCACAAACACCATTGCAACGCATGATACAATATCTGCATGATTCTGAATAACAAATTCATGGCTAAAAATCGGAGGATTTTTGGATTTATTTCTTCGTGGTGCCATGATTTCTTCCTAGCAGTAAAGATAACGACGTGGCTTCTTTCCCAAAACGCCGGTCAAAGGAAGTGGTGGTAAGCCTCAGTCCCGTTATTTTCTAAACCTACGTTTATATTACGAGCTATTTCATTGGTTATTTTAATGATTGAGGCGGGGCTTAGCTAGCACCTGTCAATTTGATGAAATTGGCAAGGAATTGAAATAAACATGCCTTCAATATATACTTTATTCAAGGTATTTACCTTTTGTTAGATTAATTGTTATTGAATGAAAAGCCTTAGGTGACAAGTCATTAATTAGATTGTGGACGTATAATTGGCACATGAAGTAATTATCCAATGAAATGTGCCGTTAGGTTTTTATGCACATGACACTGTTTCTCACACTGAACATGCAGAGCAGAGCATGTGTTTTTTTTTTAGACAAATAAATATTTGTACAATTCATGTCAAAGGTCAATGAAAACGGTAAGTTAAACGCCCCAAAATGCATATTGTCTGTAATTGTAATGGTGACTTCATATATGAAATCAAATAGAAAAACAATGATGGTTATTCTAGTTTACAAATCAAATCTGATAAAATAAAAATATTTTTTATTGGCAAAGAGAGCAAAACTAGAATTGCCTCCCTTTATTTAAAGTACAGAATCCCATTTTTATTTAGTTTGTGTCTATATCAGAATGCTTTTGGATATGAAATGAAATGAAATGGGAGTTTAAAGGACCTAATAGTAAATGCAGGAGGACTGCACTACACGCAAAACAAACAAAACAAATAAAATCTACAAGATAAACCTGCGGACAAGACAGAAAATAGACATTGCAAAAACTAATAAACAATTATCAAATCAAGTGAATGGATCCGGGTGCCAGCCGTAAGTGTCCACTGCGCTGTACAGTCCCAGGCCTGTTTTGGTACAGGCTTCACTAAAATGATTCACAAAAAAACGTAACAATAAAATGCGACCAATCTTGTTAGTGGTCCTCTCTTCAATGGCGATAGTCAGCCAGTTGACGTCAGGTGTTAGAACGTCATTACTCAAAATCCTCCAAAAATCTTCGACATTGAATTATTGGTCAATTTAAATCAACATTGATGATGTAAACTTACCTGGAAAAGATGAGCTTCTGATATCCGATATTTAAGATAAAATATTTTTTTTTAACGTGTACCATAATACGCTACAGCCTCAGTTGTAATATTGCACCAAATCAAACAGCGAGTTTTAACAACATCTAACCCTTGCTTCAACACTTGGCTAATCCTAACATTTTACACTGGTTGTGTTAACACGTGACTAATTAGCATTCAAATCATTGTCCAATCAGAGGTCGTGGCACATAACACACTCATATTGTAGCATGTGACTGTAGTAAACAAATATGGCAGCCTCCACAGAAAAAGAACGAGACAAGTTTACAGCCGTTGAAAGTTTTTTGTTCAATTGAGAAACTCACAGAAAACCAAAAAAGGCAATTGAAGCAGTTTTAGGACCTTGACATTAATCGAACCTTGACCTTTGCTGCTTGCATCTCGATTGTCATATAGACATTTTATTTAGAAGCGTGAGACTTGATAATCGTGACGATTTTTTTAAGGAAGGATAAATAAAATTAATTGAAAGTAGTCTTATTTTTAGTAACGCATTTAACGAAGGAATCTGATTGGATCATGGTTGGGGCCGGTACCCAATCAAATTTAGTGCCGAAAAATGTAGAGTGTTGAGTGAAGGGCTTGATAAGCTGTATGTAGTTAAGGCGAGATCAAGCCTTCTATTGAAGATGATGTAGACCTGAATAACCAGTCGCTAAAAATTTGCCATCGATTGAGATTGCTGGCTTTTTTCACCGAACATATAACTGATTTGAAATTGGAATAAAAACGTAAACCATTGAATGTAAATTATAGTATAATATACGTTGCGACCCACTTTTGTCAATATCTTGGCCCAAAATGTTAGCGATCTAGCTCCTTGTCCTACTGTTCTGCTCCGACTGGGCTAATCAAGACGGGCATACGCCAACTCAGTGTGCTAGTGAGGGAAATTTTGCCCGGACAGCATCCCTACAGCCTTTCGAAGAAAGCAGGGGACTATTAAATGGGTTCGTCTGTCTGTCTGTCTACTCACCACAAAATAAAGGACAATCAACTCAGCATGCAATAAGGAATTCGCTGGATGACCATGACTTCAGTGAAATCATGTGCTCTGTATGGGCTAATCTGAGCCTTCGATAAATAAAATGAATTGAAAGTAGTGTATAGTTAAGGCGAGATCAAGCCTTCTATTGAAGATGGGGGATCACGGTGGCTAATAAGTGGATAAGGCGCTGGTTCGCTAGCCTGGAGGTCGGGTGTTCGATCCCTGCATTGGCTGAGAAAGTTCATTTCGATTTTCTGGCGTGATTTCCCCTTGTCAGTGATGCAGAAGGAGGGTCTGACAAGGACAGCTGCCAAGTCCTTCGCATGGGAGGAAAAACCAAGGTCATGTGTAAACATTAGTGTGCACGTAAAGGTCCCTTGGCAGTTGGAATTCGATATAAGAGTAGGCCATAGCGCCGCTGCCTGGGCAAAAATTTTCCTCATAGCACACTGTATCGCGTATGCCAGTCTTCCATTAGCCCAGGTTAGGTGCATAATAGTAGGACGTTAAACCCCATTTCATTCATTTCATTCTTTTGAAGATGGGTGTATAGTTTCATTACATCAATACCTTGATTAAGTTTGATAATAAGCATTTTCTGCTCAGGGTAAGCAAAGCGATAAGCAATTTGATTGGCCGACATTTTGGAACACAATAGCTCCCCTTCTAATTGAGGTACAATGTTCAAACTTAGTGTAGGTGTTTATTAGGTGAATGCCTTGGCAGGCATTAATATTTCAACGTTCAACGCATGGCGTGCGCAGATACATTTGCTTAAAAAAAAATATTTGCAGGCACATTAAAAGAATTTCTTTTTTTTTTAAAAATTATTACTGTCACGTTAATCATGTAAAATAAAGAACTAGTTGCAGTGCATGCATATCTTGTCATCGTCAAGGGAAACAACTCTTGTTAGTATCTGAATTTTACCGGAAGTTAAGTTTAACTAATGACAACCTGGCTGCGCAAAGGGATTTAATGAACTTGTTTGAAGCCAGTAGGCATCTATTCTATGTTTATATCAACCCCAAACAACAATATACACATCAAACAATCTTTATTATTAAAGTAATCTATAATACATTATACAATTTAGAAACCATAATAAAAAAAGGTACTAAACATTATTTATAATTTTTTCTTCTGCCGAGCCAACCCAAGAACTTGAAGCTTTCATAAGCACCCCCCACACACACACACACACACAATCATACTATATGTATACCTGGCAATTGAATACTCAACTTTTGAGTATGACCCTCCAGGCACATTTTCAAGTGTGTGCGCAGGCACATTCAACTTTTTTAGAGCCCTGTGCCTTGGTCTCCTGTTCTAATTATTCAATCATGGTTAAATGGACAACAAACCCCCTAAGTCTAAATACGTAACTATCTCCTAATTGATGTGAAATTTATACACAGTGTTAACGGTCATGAGACGGAGAATCCTATTGATTTTCAGCGCTTTCCGATAATTACTACCGGAGTTATGGCCCTTAATCACTTCCAAATATCTTGTGGACGCTCTAGAAAACAAAGGTTATATCCCATTGACACTTAATTTATGCATAGTGTTTATGGTCATGAGACGAAGATTTTTGTGGATTATCTGCAATTTCCGATAATTACTGCCAGAGTTATGGCCCTTGATCACTTCAAAATATCTTGCAGATGCTCTAGAGGCTAAAGTTATCATCGAATTGACTTCATTGATACACAGAGTTTAAGGTCTTGAGACGAAGAAGTATCATGATATTTAATGTTTTGTATACTAAACGTTAGCATGGGGCAGAACTCTAAAAAATCCAAACAATTCTAATGATTTTCTGATAATTATGTAATGAGTTGTTACTCTTAATCAGATTTTAGTGTATTATAAATGTTTCATTACCGAAAAAGTAAAAATATGCGACGACTCCTGTTGACTGCTCGGACAATTTCGCTATGTTTCAAATTTACAGGGATTGTGGTGGTAAGGAAGAAGCCTATCAATTTGGCGATCATGGGGGATCAAGGATATTTTACGAAAGGGGAGGGCCTACTTTGAGGGCTAAGCCCAAATTATGAGCGGCGCAGGTGTAAAACAATTGCGGGTTTTTTTTGGGCCCTCCCCCGAACTTTTTTAAGATAAGACTCCATATATGCGATTTCCTGGCATCTGATCTTCAAATATTGGATCCGCGCCTGAAAAATGTCGCTGTACAGTAAACAATGGGAAGGGGGATGTCAAACAGATGCAACCCTTAAAATTCTGGTTATTTTGCATATCATATACTTTCATTTTAAGATGATATAAACCAGAAACAAGATGATAGTACAGTAAAAGCCTTCTATTGATGGTTGTCAAGTCACAAGTGATCACTAACATCTGATAGATATTAAGTTAAATTGTAAGTAAATTTAATATTATTGTCCCACACAAGTTGCATTATGAATTATATAAAACAAGTAGTTCACAAAGATGTATTGTTTTCTGTCATCGATTTATCAATTATTTTTGCATTTTGAAGTTTCCAGGCTTGATTCAAATGGGGTTCATGTTTTGCATTAATTTATACTTTAATCAACATTTTATAAATGGCTAAAATTGATTTCAAATAGTGACATATACCCTTGGCATTTATCAATGTTATAGTTAATCTAGGATATTTAAATAATAGATTTCTTTCGGCAGTTCTCAAAAAGAAACGCCAGTACCCCCAAAATGTTATCTCAAAAATCAAATATACACTTTCATATTTTTTTCGAAAATTGTGACTTTGGCAACCGACTGACAGCAAGAGATTATTTTTACCCCCCTCCCACCGGTATGTTGTCGATTGTGCGAGTTCAAATTAATGGGCCTTAAGGCTGCCTTCCCACATAGAAACTGGGTGATTCGAACTCACTATCCTGATTTGAACCCAGTCTCAAAAATACAAGTCTCAGTATCTCTATATAGAGGAATGGTGTATGTACCTTGTCTCAAAATTTCAACTCTAAATATTTAGTCGTTTGGATGTGAACACCAAAACAGCTTATCCAGACACACAATCCTTTTAAGATTTTATGTCAGTTTTTTTCATCGGGTAACCTGATAATCAATTCCCTTACTTGATAACGAAAGGTAAATTTCACCTACACATTATTTTAAAAATCAAATAGTTTTCAATTCTTTTTATACGCCGACGTCCGTTCATTCACATTTATTTGTGGACACCCTATATGTCACAATTTTTATCTGATTTTGACAAATCTTGAAATATAGGTTTATAACCGAAAGATCTCGGCTCCTTTCGATATTGGCATTATTGGACAGCAACTTCATGAAATATGGCCCCTGATTGGTTTTTACCCGATTTTGCTGAAACCTTAAATGTATGTTTATAACCGAAAGATCTTGGTTCCTTTTGATATTCGCGCATAACTTCCTGGATTATAGACTCTGATTGTATGAAAAATAGTGTTTTTTGCTTGTGGTATCTCTAGAGGTCACATTTTTTATCCGATTTAAACAACCTTTGAAATATATCTAGTTAAAAGATTTTGAAGGTTGAGTTTGAATTTCGTGAGAATTGAAATGAAACTGCCAGACAAAATAGTCACGCCACTGAAGTTGTATCAATTTGTCTTGTTCTCAGTTATGTAGCCTACTGTAATTAGTCAATTGAAATGTAGTTGTTCAAATCATGCATTTGACTTTTTGTCTTTAATTACCCATCAGGATTCATCAAGTACAGTATTTGTATTCAAAGGCCTTTTTCTTTATGAATTCAAGAAGATCTTTTGTCTTTGATAACCTGCCAGGATTTATTACATACAGTATTTGTATTCTAAGGCCTTTTATTAATAAATTCAATTTGAATTTATTTGGTATTAATATTTAATGCTGTAGTATCAAAGCAAAATTCTAATTTACCATTGTTGTTCATTCAATTAGCGGTTTTAATTTCATTGATAGATCTTAAAACATATATTGTTATCGGTATGGCAGCTCTAGTGGTTGCCAAGGTTATTAATCAATAACTTCCTTAGCCAACCAATCAAGGGAGAGTATTGTTTAGTATTATCATTTGATTGACAGTAAGGGGTCAGAGTAACTGTGTTCTAAAAATAGCCAGATATTGTAGTGAAAAGCTGGCTGCTATCTTTCACATAAAGTCAAATTAAGCTTTTTACACTAGAGCAGCCATTTGTAATATTGCTCTTAACTTGGGTAATGCTCATAGGATTTTTGTTAACTTATATATACTTGGCGTATCTTTTGCGTAATTTAGTTCGATTTGCTAAGGTTTAGCGTTATTTCTGCGAATTTTTAATGTCATTTGAATAGGAAGCAAATTTCAGCCATATTGTATGAGGCTTTTTAAGCAATATAGACATTCATTTGAGTTTTCATTGTAGGTTTCTGGCTTATTTTCTGCTATTAGTATTAGTAAATAAAATGCTTAAAACAATATATGCAGGCATTGAACTTGATATAGATATTTCTTTTCTAGGTCCACATCTAGTGACTCAACCTTATAATTGAAAGCTGTTATATTACGCATCTAAGTAACATATTTAGAAAGGTATGTTTTTATTTTTTTGTATTTTCGTCAACGATTTGAATGTCTCTTGGGACAAGCAATGCTGGATCTAGGTGAGGCAAAGTGGGACAACTGTCCCGGGCCCCCCACATTTAGGGGCCCCCCACAATTCTGGGTCATAATAATATTTTATCCCTGACGAAGCTAACCAGTAACTGGGCTAAAGGGTGGGGGATGAGGATTGGGGTGCTGGGCAGTAAGGGATATTGGGGCCCCGGGACTGTTAGGTACCAACATATTTTTTTTCGGGGGGGGGGGAGGCAGAGATCGGTTAGGCCCTAAAATTAACTAAATTACATAACTTAGAGATTCTACTAATCAATAGGTCCCGCGATGTGATTGCTGGTGCCCAACCAGTCCCGGGAAATCATAGTATAGTAGTTCAGACAACGGAGTTTTATGTTTTATGTCACCTCAAATAATTTCACTAAAATAAAGTAAACGAAAACATCATATGAGAAAGGGTCTGTTTAAAATACTAAAATTGTCAACAAATTCTAAATGTCAATGAAATAGCTGTTTAAATTGTCTCAGATGCACTAAAATTAATCCTAATTTTTAAAAAAAAATCCTGGAGGAAAACACTCAAGGGGGGAGTATATGTACATACTTAGTACGATCCGCGGTCAGTACGAATAATTTGAACAAACAACAATGGGGCCCCCGCACAGTTGGTATGTCCTGGGCCGCCCACAAGGTTAATCCGGCACTGGGGACAAGGCCACTGACAGACATTTCTTGAGTCCCAATTATCCATGTTTACATCAGAAGTAATTTCTGTATCTGGTGATATATGAAATGCTGACGGGTAAAGTACATTTTAGTAATGATAATATGAAACCACTAAAATACTACATATAAACTGGTAGTGTACGTATTATAAGGTATTTTGGCAGTTCGAAATTGGGAAATCATATTTGCATAGAATTAATTTTCGACTAGATAAATTTCAATATGAATCTTTAACGATAACTATTGAATCTGAATGTGAAAAACTTAATAATAATAAATGTGCAAGACGCGTAGTCACATAAGCACAAAAACATTCTGTGTTTTTAAGTCATTATAATGGCATGAATGACTGTAAAAGAACCCTTGGCAGTTGAAATTAGAGGAAAAGTAAGCGGAATCATGCTGTTATTTGGGCATGTGGCCATAAAAAGTAACCATATAACATCTGTTATTTTGCAGCCATTTTGTCCTTTTGTCGTTTAGGTATTTGCACTGTGAAATAGCTTCTATACTGTTGTTTAAGGATCCGAGCTGGAATGTAGTGATGCATAAAATCACTTGAGAGAATCATTAAATATCGAAAAAATACCCTTATAAATTATTGCATACTTTCCAAACATTTAGGAGTGTTTTCTGTGTTGAAGTGACCTACTTGTATTTTACCTCAATTGTGTAATGCTCTCCCATATAAGTTTACTACTTATATTCATTCGTATATTTGATGCATCCAGCTAGCTGTCTTTTTTGTAAATCATTTTAGTGAAGCCTGTACCATAACAGGCCCAGGACTGTACAGCGCAGTGGACGCTTACGGCTAGCCCCCGGGTCCATTCACTGGATTTGATAATTGTTTATTTTTTGCAATGTCTATTTTCTGTCTTGTCCGCAGGTTTATCTTTTAGATTTTTGTTTTGCGTACAGTGTACCGATAACTCAGACTTCAGAGACAATCTTGTATATAAATTTGATATTGTCTTCGTGACAATTAATTGCTTCTGGGGGTCGGGATGGCTTAGTGGTCTAGAGTGCCGCGCTTCGACCTCTAGCTGACAGGTCACCTCTGGCTTGCGGCTATTGTTTCAAGCCCTAGTGTGAGCGTATGTGACATGGAGATAGGGGCACCTTCTCAACCTCGTGGGTTTCCTCCGGGCACTCCGGTTTCCTCCCACTGCTAAAGATCCCTACGTGTAAGCGAATTATTGAAAAAAAAATTGAAAACCATCCGCCAGTCCCAAAACGACCTAGTTTGTGTCTACATTTCTCTCTCTCTCACTAATTGCTTCAAGATTTCTGTGATTGTGGTCGTAGAGACATGATAAAAATCTTATTAAAAAATAGATATTATTATGCATATCACTTCACAGATAGGAAAATTATGGTTTATTCATATCTGCCATTGTATTGATCGTAACGGTTCTGAATAAAATCCAGTGTAGGGCAACATTTAACATCTTCAGACTAACAGGATTATTTCTTGATTAAAAAATAACGAAAGAATAATATCGTGATAGCTAAAATGGAGGGAAATTCAAGTACCAATAAATTTTCAAAATATGGTTTGCAGATATTTTTTTTATACGCCCACATTTTCATTTGGACGTATTATGTCGTCGCCCCTGTCCGTCCGTCCGTCCACAATTGTTTATGGACTCTCTACAGGTCACAATTCTTACGCGATTTTGACGAAACTTGAAATATAGGTTTATCCCCAAAAGATCTGGGCTGCTTTCGATAATGGCAAGTATCGGATCGAAACTTCATGAATTATGGCCCCTAATTTTACGAAAAATCATGTTTTTAGCTTGTGGATCCCATAGAGGTCACAATTTTGAACTGATTTTGATGAAACTTAACATGTATGTTTATAACCCAAAGATCTTGGTTTCTTTCAATATTTGCGGCTATCGGAACGTAATTTTCTGAATTATGGCCCCTGATTGTCCCAAAAATCGCCCATTTAAGCTTGTGGTCCTTCTTGAGGTCACAATTATTATCCGATTTGAAAAACCGTTTGATTATATCACCCTTAGGAAGGTTGAGTTCGAATTTTGGAAAAATCGGACCAATATTGCCGTTCAAAAAGGCCGCCGTTTGTACGTGAATACTGCTAAAAAATGGTATATCAAGGTTGTGGACCCTGTAGAGGTCCCAATTTTAATTCGATTTTGATGAAACTTGAAATGCATGGATATAACCCAAAGATCTTGGTTCATTTCGATTTTTGCGCATATCGGATCGTAAATTCCTGAATTATGGCCCTTGATTATACGCAAAATCGCCTTTGGTTAGCTTGTGGTCTCTCTGAGGTCACAATTATTATCCGATCTAAAAAAATCGTTTGATTATATCACCGTTACAAGCTAAGGAAAGTTGAGTTCATATTTCGGGAAAATATAGGATCAAAATTGCAATACAAAATGGCAACCGTTTGTACGCGAATGCTGTTAAAAAGTGGTCGACCCCGTATAGGTCAAAATTTTGATTCGATTTTGATGAAACTTGAAATGTATGGTTATAACCCAAAGATCTTGGTTCCTTACGTTATTTGCACATATCCGATCATAACTTCATGAATTATGGCTCCTGATTGTCCCCTATGGTCCCTCTAGAGGTCACGATTATTATCCGATTAAAAAAAAATCTTTGACTCTATCACCGTTACAACCTACTGCCTGTTGAGTTCTAATTTCGAGAAAATCGGACCATAGTTGCCAGACAAAATGGCCGCCGTTTGTACACGAATAGTGTAAAAATATGGTATATTAATCAGAGTTGTGGACCCTGTAGAGGTAACAATCTTAATTTCAATTTTGATGAAACTTGAAATGCATGTTTATAACCTAAAGATCTTGATTCTTTTAAATATTTGCGCATATCAAATTTCGGTATCGCTTGTTCTCTATCATAGAGGTATATTATTGACTAGAGTGTATGGTGGTCAAGTGATCGCGTGCCGACTATGGAGGTTGGCAGCCATTTTACAACCGGGAAGATTTAGCCTACGTTGGCTTATACCAACATGCCTGAGAGTTGTTGTTGTTTTGGTTAATTTAATGTCAGGCAAAAAGGGAGGGGATTATCATTTTATAAGTGAGTAGGATAAGTTAAAAGTGAAATAGTGATTTAATAGATATAGTACAATCTTGATAATTGTGTAAAATAGTTTAATAAACACAGCGAGAAGATGTTGAACACTTGAAGTTTGAGACCGGTAAATGGGCGGGTCTATTCACCTATGTAATTAGTAGCCTACTGATACTTTTATTATTTAATAATTACAAGGTCCGTGTGATTAGCGAAATTCCAAATTAATGTATATTTAATTAGTATGGAAATTGCGCATATTATTTATATACACACATCTGTCATTGTACGCAAAATATCGCAGAGAGTAAGTCAGCTTATGGGGTGGAGTGTTTAGTCACAGACATGCACTCACTGGCTAGTAGTTGCTTTGTTATCGGTTAGTTGTACTCCCTCGGATTTAATTAATTAGGTCAACATCATGTACACCGTTACAGAATAAAGTGAATGTTTCTTGTAATATCAGTTTGTTTCTTTTTTTCTTTCTTCAGAAACCCCGCATAAAGCCCTCGAACTAGTTTGTTTGTTTGTTTTTTTGAAAAAAAAGGTTAATAATAATGACAAAGCTTCTTTCCCAGTCAAATTTTGTGACAAAAAAAATTAAGCCTGATATTTTTTTTTTTAATTGCTGCTACAACGAACATCTCATTAAGTTTGTTAGTGTAAAATTTAATATACCGCTGTATTTTTCAACCAAAGAGAAATAGACACCAAATCATGGAAATTGAAAACCATATACCGGTAGGCCTACCAACCTCTTGCTATCCCTATTTATATTTCCCTTAAAACAAAACAAAAAAATCCCATCGACATTAGATATTATTCTACTGGTTAATGATAGAAGTCTTCGTTATTTTAAAAATCTATTTTATTTCTTTATTTATCTACTACGAAAACCTCATTAAATTTGTCTTATTTTTTTGTAAAATTTAGTATTCCGCTGTATTTTTCAACCAAAGCTACTAAGGCCTTGTTAGCCCTGTTTATATTTTCCTCTTTATTTAAAAAGATATTTCCCATCGGCATCAGATTTCATTCTTCTGGTAAATGATAGAAGTCCTCGATTAATTTTAAAGTCTATTTTATTTATTTATTTATAATTTATCACCTGTATGACGCTATAGTTAATATTGTTCTGTCATTCAAGCAGTCCTTTCATTTTAAATCGTCCAACAAATTATTTAGATCTATCCAAAATAAAGTTTTATGTTACGTCCTCTTTGCTCAATTCAAGCCTGGACACAAGCGGCCGGACACGGACGTTGTCCGTCCCAATTTTACGACATGTCAGGCACAAATTTTATTGTTCCTGTCAATTTGTCCGTCCCAATATTTTTAAAAGAAATGTAGAATCGTAACTGATGTATAAACTGAGTAGCCACTTCCACGATGTTCTAGATTGTAAACATCCGGAAATTCGGAGTCTTGATCAACCCAGACAGTTATTCTGTTATTTTTACTCTTTGCTATATGTGCGACAAAATAGGTCAGCTTATTCGAGACTTAAAAGTTTCACGCGAGAGCGAGGTCCCCGGCTTCGAGCAGACGACAAATCCCGCGCAAGTCACCCGGCCTTCGTATTTACTATGTTTACATAAAAACACGTAATTTGGTCCAAATTAGTAGGCTAGCAGTAGCACTATGCAAAAAAAAAACACCTTTCTTCAAAAAGTTTGAGGATGATACACGCAGTAGGCCTATAACTTGATAGACATGTCAACGGATGCAGGAGTCCACGAGATATCTCGAGGGTGAAGGTCGTCTCGGCTCGTCAAAGCAAAATGACATTTCTTGTCCTAATAATTCTAATAAAAGTCACACCGCGCAAATATGATCCAGATTTATGTTTTTTCTTCGTAAATACGGGGGTCTTGTAACTTCGTTAAAATGCGAAGTTTGTGTGAAATACTGCGGTAGAATAAAAACAATGCGTGACTTGTCTATGGCCTATGCATGGCATGGGTAAATGGTTCACGCAACCTTCGATTGTTAAATCCATTTGACCATGCTGAAACTTAATGCCATTTAAGGCGATTGGACTTTATTCTAAAGATACAAACACTTCTTTTTTGCAACTCCATTCAGAAATAAGCAATGAGTTTTTTTGTTTTTTTCATAATTTAACACTAAAACAGAGGGGATTCATCAATTCAGTAGGCCTACAGTTTTATTTCATTTCTTTGAAACACAACAGCGGTCAGCGATATGTTTGTCAGTCACAACCTGTGTCATGTCAGGCACCAAGTGATGTGTGCCTGACATTTTGTCAGGCACAAATTTTTGAGTTGTGTCCAGGCTTGGCTCAATTGATAAAAAACATAATTTCGTCAGGTATGCATGTACAATTTACACCATGCCACCCAAGGTATTCATCATCATCATGATGATGGTTATGATAAGATTTACTCTTAATAATAGTAAAGCCCCAAAAATATGCCAGTGAGTTGGCCAAAACGATGTTGTTTTTAGGACAGTAAGGTAAGGCCTTTCGATCATTTTTTTTTGGGTTGATATTGTTGAATTAGACATGTTTTTTTAATGGACTTTTCCGCCCTCTGTCAGTCTATTTCCCTTTATTTACATAGCGTTCATCCGGGCACTTCCGTCATTCTTTACCGGTTGAAACATGGCGGCTGGTCTCCAGTGACGGCCCACGGTGATAACATTACGTCAATGGGGATCACATGACCACAATACACTCAGTCAATTTAATATATTATACACCTCTGTGTTCTTTATCCATCTCTCGAAAATGTGGGCGTATCCTGCCTGGCAGTGCCAGCTTACAATCTTAATAATAGTAAAGCCCCAAAAATATGCCAGTGAGTTGGCCAAAACAATGTTGTTTTTAGGACAGTAAGGTAAGGCCTTTCGATCATCATTTTTTTTTTTTTGGTTGATATTATTGAATTAGAACTGTTTTTTTAATGGACTTTTCCGCCCTCTGTCAGTCTATTTCCCTTTATTTACATAGCGTTCATCCTGGCACTTCCGTCATTCTTTACCGGTTGAAACATGGTGGTCGGTCTCCAGTGACGACCCACGGCGATAACGTTAACGTCGATGGGGATCATGTGACCACAATACACTCGAGTCAATATAATATATTATACACCTCTATGTTCTCTATCCATTTCTCGAAAATGTGGGCGTATCCTGCCTGGCAGTGCCAGCTTACAATATTTTTAAGGTTTAAGGAGTTAAAGTTAAGGAGCTAAATTTCAACATAACGTGTTGAATTGGGGCGAGCTGATCTGTTATTTCTATTAGGGTGCTACTGTGGTTCAGTGAGTAAGAGGTTGGCTTGCTAAGCTTGATGTACTGTGTTTGATCTTGGTGTTGGCAGGAAAAGTTTATTGGAATTTTCGGACTTGGATTCCACTTCGTCCGTGGTGTTAGACGAAGGGCCTAGCAAGGGACAACGTCTAGTTGTTTAAATGGTATGGAAGGCTGAGGTCCCTTGTACACATTGGTGTGCATGCAAAAGAAGTCTTGACAGTTGGCGTTTGAAATAAAAGACTGTAGCACAGCTGTTGAGGCAAAATTTCCCTCATAGCATATTGCATTGCGTATGCCGTCTTCATTAGCCCATACAGTGAAGAAAACTAGTGCTGTGTAGTGCCACTGCAGTCCTGATATAAATATGATACAGATTGCGATTCCGGTGCTATGATACGATTCATAACCAAGTCAATATTTACTAAGAAAATAATATAGGATAAATGAATAATTGATATTTTTAGTCCTGCTGTTGTCGAAGAAATAAAACTGTTTTATATCATGATGTTGATGTGGATCAAAATGAGGCCCAAAACAATTTAAGAGTGTTTGTTTGTGACATGTTACTTCCTGAAGCGACCAAATAATTTATCAAAAATTTGCTTCAAATCCCTCTGACAACATTATATTTGTGAGGAAATACCCAAAGCTATAAAATATCTATTCCAAGAGGTCATGTTTAACACATAACTGAGGGAGAATTCATGGCATATAAAAGAAGATGTATTTGGCATTATTCGCTATCCATTTGCCATAAATATAGAAGCCTAAGTATATTCTGGGATTTTCCCCCGCCTACTTCTTTTTCCGCAGTTTAGTCTCAGAATCTTTTGTACTAAGTCTCTCACTTGGTTATTTTCGATATTGACATGTATCGGACCATATTTCCGTTGATTATGTCTCCTGATTGTTCGAAAAACAAGGATTTTAGCTTTTGGACCTAATTTTTTTATTCGAATTTGATGAAACTTTACATTTATGTGTATGACTCAAAGATCTCAGTTCTTGTCGATATTGGCGCATATTGGATCCTAACTTCCTGGATTTTAGCCCTTTATTGTACGATAAATCAAGTCTTTAGCTAGAGGTCACAAATTTTATCCGATTTTAAAAACTGGACTGTAAATTCATGTATTATGGTCACAATTTTTATCCGATTTTGATGAAACCTTTCAGACTATAACTTCTAGGATTATTGCCCTTGATTGTACGACTATTGCCTTTTCAGCTTTTTCTCTGTCCATCTTTTGCAAGATGAGAGTGTATCTTGTTCCATCTCTCCTTGCATGGTTATATACATTAGAGGTCACAATTTTTATCTTATTTTGATCAAACCTTTTGATATGGATGCATGTCAGATTATAACTTCCTGGATTGTTGCTCTTGATTGTACGAAAAATTGCTTCTTCAGTTGTTCTTTGTTAATCTTTTGCAAAATGATAGCGTATCTTGCATGGCAACCCCTTGTTCCATGTCTATTTGCATGTTTATCAAATTATACATTACCTGTTCCCTAATGCAAAGAGGTCAGACAATCTGCACACAAAACCTTTGACTCTATCAGGCAGTCCTATTCATAAGCCCCGGTTGTACGTGGCAAGTCGGGTAACCTGTCCAACCTTGTGGGTTTTCTTTGGGTCCTCCGGTTTCCTCCCACTGCTAAAGATCCCTACGCGCAAGCGAATTATTGAAATAAAATTAAACCTTATGTGAGTTCTGAAATGACAAAGGACAGTTGGAATTTTAAGACGATTAGGCAGAAACATCAGTGACTGGGCATAATTCTACTCGATCGCATTACTCAGGGCCTGGCAAGAAACAGAGTCTAATCCTTTTGATGGTACAAAAAGCTGAAGGCCTGTATGCATGTTGGTGTAGACGTAAAAGAACCCTTGACAGTTAGAATTCAATCAAGAGGGTGCATAAGCCGTATGGCATGCCGGTATGTCCGTCTTCATTAGCCCAACCTCCAGGCTTACTCACTCAGCCACTGTTATGTACTTGGCTCCCTATTTAAGGTGGAAGCAATTTGATATTTAAGCAAAATTGCAAATGATGCATCCAGCCTTTATAATAAGTTTTTGATTGTCCTGTATATCCATTAGCTTACAACTTACCTGTCTGGAAACCTATTTTTATTTTTATTGTTGGCAACAAGATTTTTTTGGATTAGAACTTTAGCCTCTGTGACGTCCATACAATTGTTCAAAGTCAATAATTCTGAAAGTAATTATCACTGAAAATCAATAGCCTTTTTTTTTTTTTGATCATAAAACACTGTGTATAAATTTTAAGTTAATCGGATGATGGAAAATAACATACTTTTTAAGAGGGTTGTCCACGTTAGCAACACTAATGTTGTGTACACATGAACCTTAATTTGAATTTGGAATGGCAAACAAATTACCTGTATTATGTTGTAAATGACAATCATTATGTAATTGCCACTTGCTTCTGTACCCCGAAAGGTTCTCGAACAGTCAAGTAATGTCTGAAGGGGGTTCAAATGACTACCATACACTGACCATCACCAAACGTTTGCATTACGACCCAGTGTATTGCCCAAAGTTTAAACTAATGGGACAGCCTACGGCCAATTGTAATGTTTTTCAAATTATTTAACCTACTGAAGATGCTACTAAAATATGTTAGTATGTAAACCCCTCAAATTAAAAGTGGTATCAGGTGGTTTAAAAAGATATAACAATAACAAAAGTAGAGAGATGCTGTTGCCACTAGGACTGTGTTTACTGTAATCAGATTGACTGAATAGGTTTGGACAAACGTTTGTGGATGAGTCCATAATTTGATGTCACGAAAATGTATGTACTTCAAGCAGCACATGCATTGACAGGTGTGTTATAATATCATGACATCATCTGACAATAAACAGACTTGTAACTGTCTACCGTAGATTGCCAGATGACGATAGGTTCAACATGGAAGAAATGTAGACCAGTTTGTCAACAGATTTTGTCAATAAAAAGAAGCAGGAAAAGAGAAAAAGTAAGGTGTACAACTTTCAAAAGGGAAAGGAATGCAGCATAGAACTGTGGAATTTTACTTCATCATATCTTTGTAAATGCTGAGTGAAATAGAACCATTTGGACTAAGATTCCTATGAGAAATTTTACTTTCACAATATTGCAGTTTGCAAGAGATTCCCATATATCGCTCAAATTACTCTTGGGAATTTATGGAATTACTGTTTTTACACAAAGCGTTCAAATATAACTCTGGATTGATATCCTAAGTTAACTAAGATTTATAAAATTTTTAAAGCAACATTCAATTTCATCAGGTAGATAAATATTGAAGGCAACTGTCACCAAATGCTTTATTATTATATGTACACAATAATGCATTTAACAGTTGATGTTTGGCATTATATATTTATTTCCAAAAGATGTATTATGTAAAATCTAAATCTGTCTATTGCAGGTCTATATTTTTGTTTCAAATGTTATATGAACTATTATATTCAAATTCACATTTATTCACATAGTCATCACTCTAGATCATCAGATGGCAGATATTTAAATTGATTAAACACAATCCCGGCCCATTCAATGATTTTAATTTAGAAATGGTGAATCAATCTAAGCCACTTCTTGTCAAAACTTCAAACAGTGATAACGTTGCTCAGAATAAAGTGATTTGAATGAAATTCTCAATATATACACATTTTGAGTTATCTATCTTTAAACTATAGTCAGCCATATTAAAAACTTGACAACAAATATTTTTTTCTGGTAAGTCAAATAAATTTTAAAGTGTTTCTAACGATAGTAAGTAGTAAGAAGCCTTTAATTTCATAAAATTGTTAATTCACGTGATCCACGTGATTTTTGAGCATATAAAGATGAAAAACATGTGAGGTCAATCGATGCAAGTTTGCTTAAACTGAACAGACACACGTAACTTGAACTGGAAAAACAAATTGAAATTGTTATTTTCATTTTTGTTAGAAAATGCAGCGCCTTTCAAATGTAGAATGTCTACGTGCTATAGGTAGACTCTATGCTGGTCAGTCTGTGGTCACTGTTGCAAGAGCCTTTAATTGTTCACGCCAGACAAAATTTAATCTTAGAACGAGAGTGCATCAAATTGGAACTAATGCCGACCGCCCAAGGGTGGGAGTGCCATGTGTGACGGTGCTCCAGAAAGATCAAGCAACAGTCTTGTCACTGCAACCCCCACAAGTAGATAGATATTTGGTGGAAGGGTAACAGCACAAACTGTTTGAAATCGCTTGCATGCTGCTGGTCTTCGAGCTTGGAGGCCATATAATGGACCAATATTGACACCTCTTCATCGCCGTAACCGACTTGTGTGGGCCACAAGATTTACTCAAAGACAGTGTAATTCGGTTGTCTTTAGTGACGAATCTCGATTAATTTTTATACGCCCACATTGAAATGTGGTCGTATATTGGCGTCGCCTGATCCGTACGTACGTCTGTCCGTACGTACGTCTGTCCGTCCGTCGTCCACAATTTCTTGTGAACACTCTACAGACTACATTTATCACCTGATTGTTTTGAAATTGATATATATTGTTTACATGAGTGAGATGAAGAAGCCTATTGATTTTCAGCGATTTCCTATAATTACTGTCAGAGTTATGGCCCTTGATCACTTCAAAAAATATTGTGGACGCTCTAGGGGCTAAAGTTAATAACCGATTGACTTTAAATTTATACACAGTGTTAAAGGTCATGAGACGAAGATGCCTTTTGATTTTCAGGGATTTCTGATAATTACTGTCAGAGTTATGGCCCTTGATCACTTCAAAAAATTCTTGTAGACGCTCTAGAGGCTAAAGTTAATAACCGATTGACTTTCATGACCTTTAACACTGTGTATAAATTTAAAGTCAATCGGTTATTAACTTTAGCCTCTAGAGCGTCTACAAGAATTTTTTGAAGTGATAAAGGGCCATAACTCTGACAGTAATTATCAGAAATCCCTGAAAATCAAAAGGCATCTTCGTCTCATGACCTTTAACACAGTGTTAAAGGTCATGAGACGAAGATGCCTATTGATTTTCAGCGATTTCCGATAATTACTGTCAGAGTTATGGCTCTTGATCACTTCAAATAATCTTGTGGACACTCTGGAGGCTAAAGTTAATATCCGATTGACTTTAAATTTATACACAGTGTTAAAGGACATGAGACGAAAAAGCCTATTGATTTCCAGCAATATCTGATAATTACTGTCCGAGTTATGGCCCTTGATCACTTCAAATAATCTTGTGGACGCTCTAGAGGCCAAAGTTAATATCCGATTGACTTAAAATTTATACACAGTGTTTAAGGTCATGAGACACAGAAGCCTATTAATTTTCACAAATTTCTGATAATTAGTGCCAGAGTTATGGCCCTTGATCACTTTGAAATATCTTGTGAACGCTCTAGAGGCTAAAGTTAATATTCGATTGACTTGAAATTTATACGTACAGTGTTGAAAGTCACGAGACGAAGAATCCTATTGATTTTCAGCGATTTCCTAAAATTACTTTTATGGCCCTTGATCACTTCAAAAATTCTTGTGGACACTATTAGAAGCTAAAGTTTACATCCGATTCACTTTAGATTGAAACACAGAGTTTAAGGTCTTGCTTGCGACGAACAATTATATAGATTTTTAATGAATTTTGATAACTTGAACAGCTAAATCCATGATATTAAATGTTTCATATACTAAACGTTAGCATTGAGGAGAACTTTATCAAAGCCAAACAAATTGTAATGATTTTCTGATAATTACTTAGTGAGTTGGTACTCTTAATCAAATTTTAGTGTATTATAAATGTTTCATTACCGAAAAAAGTTAAAATATACAACAACTTTTGTTGACTGCCCAGACGATTTAGCTGCTGTGGGCGTATGTTTCGTTGCCTGGCAACCTATCTTTAGATTTGCCGATGGCAGGGTCCGAGTGTACCGCAGACGAGGTGAACTTTACGCTCAAGTATGCGCCAGAAAAGATGACCGATTTGGTGGCGCCAGCGTCATGGTTTAGGGTTCTTTTTGTGCACATGGATATTCTTCTCTTGTTGTCCAAGGGAACTTAGACGCTGTCCAGTACAGGGATCAGATTTTGCAACATGTTCTTCTTTGGCAATTGCTACCCAGAATTTTTAAGATATGCTGGTTCCAAGTCCTGGACTGGCCGTCGCTTGGCCCCGACGTTAATCTTATTGAACCGTCTGGGATAAACTGGGTTGACGTGTTCGTCAGCAAGTGAATCTCCCACTGACGTTGCAGGACCTTCAACATGCTCTTGCTGAGCAGTGGTGACGTCTTCCTCGGGTAGTGTTTATTAATGTTCTGAGATCAATGAGAAGATGTGTGGGAGTACGAGACGCTAGAGAAGGCCACAACCGTTATTAAACACTTTATTCTGATTGTTCTTCAAGTCTGTGAATTCATTTTGGGGTTTACTGTGACATCATGAACGTTATCAATGTCAAGGACTTTCGGTGAGACATATTCTTGCTTTCTGTTGATGTCAAGGTCGTCTGTGCACAACATAACACTAAAATAGTTGCCTTAAAGCAAATATTAAAAATCTAGTCTCAAAAACCCTGAATGTCAAGTTTTTAATTTGGCTGAGTATATTATAGCATGAATGAATAGCTCTTTTCCTAAATCTTACATAATCCATCTTGAACAATCAAGATCCTAAAATACATCAACTGACAAATATCTTCACTCTATCATTGGAAATATATTTGTGCCAAAAACTTTCTAAGATACTTCAAGCGAAGCTCATTATACAATCTATCAATTTGTGAGTAGTTGACATTGTCATAAAAATTTTAAACTGCAGTAAAATCTCTGTGATAATTAACTTTATTGTAGATTTATGATGTAGGTTTATGATGTAGGCCTAATTTTAGTCTATAATCGTATCCTTTCCAGGCTGTTATAGCTAATGATATCCTACATTCAGATAAAAATGAATTTCTTGAGCAGTAATGTTGTTATTATGGTTCAAGGAACTTATCTTTAAATAATATCTATTAATTTGTCGCATTTCTTTTTCTATCAAATCTATCGACACTCCAGATCACTAAAATACCTGACCATACATGAATCTGGTCTCATGCGCAATTTTTCAAAATAATGTTATTTTCCTGTGACATCATATATTGTATGGCGGGATTTAAGGGCCAAAACTAAATGTATGTTGAAAGTGTTATTATACATTATAGAAAATACCTAATACCTAAAATGCAAAATACATATGTCGTAATACTTATTATGATACCGTTAAAGTAAAAGTCAAATGTCAAATTACAAATGTTTTTTGGTAAAAATCCACTAATGTGCACAACATCTTCACATATACACTTCAACAAAGCAAAGCAAAATGACATTTGTATTTTGTTTTATACATCTTAAGTTCTTGAGGTCAATGTTCAACGTTCAAAGGTCATCGGGTTACATGTAAAACTTGTTCAAATGAATGCTCCCAACAAGGAAAAGTAAGTCAAACTGCTTGCTCTGTGACTTAACTCAAGTGACCCATCTACGTCATACGAGAATGAAGCGGTGCTAGCTGTAGACCATAGAGGTGTAGACAGACAGCCTAAGTTTGAGATGAAGATAAGATTGTCGTCGTCTGCTTGGTGACCTTCTGGCATTCTGTATTATCAATTAATGTAATCTTACGTCAAGTTAAATGTACGGAAACTGTATTATACTTGAAAAGAAAAAATATATTAAATGATTATTGTATACCGTAACCCTTTGAAATAAAATTGAAATTTTACTTTGATTTTGTATCTGGTTTTTTGTTGTAAATTGTTATTAATGAGCTCATTTCATGAAAACAAAACGATAAGTCCATTTAATGAAATGTTCATTAATTAAGAAAGTGATTACAATGTTTAATTTTAGAATGGTTCATTCAATAAAGAGTCAATGTTTTAAAGTTTTTACTGCCTGCCAGCAATAAAAATTTGATAGTTGTCTTTCCCTTTTTGGGAGCATTCATTAATTCAACAATTTGTACATGTAACCCGATGACCTTTGACCATTGACCTCAAGAACTCACGATGTAAAATGCAAAACACAAATGTCATCACAAGTTGCTTTGTTGAAGTGTGTAATGTGAAAAGCAAAAAAACATTTGTAATTTGACATTTGACTTTTACTTTAACGGTATCATAATAAGTATTACGACATATGTATTTTGCATTTTAGGTATTAGGTATTTTCTATGATGTATAATAACACTTTCAACATATATTTAGTTTTGGCCCTTAAATCCCGCCATAATATTGTCCCTTATCAATTATATGATAACAAAAGCATGGACATTCATTATGAAACATTCTTTATGACAGCATTGAACAGAATTTCAATACCAGTACATATAATATACATTTTTCATGGAATAAGAGCAAAGCAAAGCTTTATATAGCAGATGGAGTGTTTTTCCGATGTATTACTGCACATAATAATGACCGACATTAACTTTGCATGAACTAAATTACAATGGCGTTGTTATGAATATTAGAATTATAATTACTTTATTTCATGAGTACCGTATATGGTTATCACCCGTTTTCTGTCTGGAGCATTGATTTGATTTGATGAGATTCTCTTTTTGCCATGCTCAGAAGACATAGTAATATGATCGTTCTTTAAAATAAGTAGAATTCTTTACTTAAAGATGCATTATGTAGGATTTAGATAAAGAGCTGGATGATCTTGCTATAATAGATGCAAAATAGATAATGAAAAATGAATACCAGTATAATATTTAAAATTTCATTCAAATTACTTTATTTTAAGTAAAGTTATGAGTGTTCGAAGTTTTGACAAGATCTAGCATAGATTGCTTATTATCATAGCAATGGTGCTTGACATCCGAGACTTTTTAAATGTCAGCCATCCTATGGTCTAGAAAATTGATTGTAGGCTTATTATGTGAATAAGTGTCTAAATAATAGTTTATATATAACATTTAAAGCCAAAATAAAGACCTGCAATAGGCAAATTTAGCTCTTACATAATACATCGATAATAGTTTCTGTTGATTAAAAAAACTTCCTAGTTTTATACGCTTTAAAATAATGCAAACTGTAAGTTTCCTATTTAGATATAAAATATTTTGAATAGATTCTACATAGGAAATATTTAGGATGAAATTCAACTTCAGCAACTGATATTATACAATTTCTGTACACAATCTCTTAACTTAACTCCTCACCTTAACGAGCAGTGCCCAAATTTTGAGCGAGATTCATCTTTTCTGCATAATAAATGGGTGGGTTTTACGGAAAAAAACACACCAATAGTGTTAAAAGATTCTTGATTTAGTAAGTTTGAGGACAATAAAATGGTCGGTGAGTTTTGAATTGGATATATTAGACAGAAAAGATTGAGCAACGTTTTATTAATTCAAGATTGTGCTATATATAACATATGAAATGTTTTTGATCAATTAATTGCTGAACATTAATTGTTCTATTATTATTATTAACAAGATGCAGATAATAACAGTAAATGTAGCCTGTATAACCTAACAGCAAGGTTACATGTATACCTATATAAATAAGAGACGTATCATCAAATAACTATTTGTCCAACTCAAGTATAGCCATATTCATTGTTTAACCGTTCTCAACTACAACATTCAAGTCAACACTAGCTTGTGGCCTAATCAGAATTCCCTGAACTTTACAACATAAGCTCCGCCCCCTTTTTAGCTATTTATAGCCTGCAGTGTGTTGATAAGTGAGCAATGTACAGCCTCCATCTTGCCAAGCCAAAGCCTTATTAATTTTAGCACAGCTCATTTCAGCATATAAACAGACTCATATCAGCATAAACAAAGGTTATTTTCATAAATTTTTTCTTCAAATTCCATTGCCATTTCAATTTGAATGTGGTTCTATATTTGATTTTGTGTAAATTGGTAATTTTAATGTAATTTTTATGACTTCCTGCATGCAAACATGTGATTGAATTGGACATTTCTCAGAAAACTAAAATGGAGTCTATTTATTGTACAATTTATAACATTATGATAGTTTTATTATGCATAAGGTTTTGTCATCTATAATTAACACAATTAGGCTATTGTTTTGATTTTGTTGTACGGTCGAACGAATATTTGTGTTGGCGATAAAAAGACAATCGTATAATATGATAAAATAAATGTAACGTCCTACTTTTCTACACCAACCACATACGATCAATCAAGAATACAAAGGTACTGAGCAGTTTACGTACGCTATGTCGTCCTCATCAACCTCGATTACAAACCGCTTCTTGTTATCGCGCAGCGCTGTAAATTTACGAATAAGAGCAGCTTTATTTATTAAAAATTGTATTGTTCCCATTCTGTATACTATTGTATATTTTCACATACATGTACTTCATTCACAAAGGATATTGTTTATTGGAAAACAGTTTTTGATAAATAATGATCGTTTGGTCTTGTTTTAGTGTAATAGTTTGATTCTGTTAACCATGTGGTGGACATTATTGCAAATCCTCTCTCAAAAACAATTAGTTCAGGTTAGCACTGGTTAGTCGGTCTAGAGGTGGATACAGTAAGAGGTTAATCTTGCCACTCCTATATGATTACATGCATAAATACAAATCAGAAATCATACATGTCATTAGGGTACGTTTTAGTTGTCATGGGATTTCAATGTGACGTCAGTTATTGACATGTACAATGGCTATCAGATTGATTATACGGTAAAACAATAAATTAATCAGGTCAAGAAAGTAATGCTTTAGAATCAACCTTGCCATGCCACAGATATATGTTCTGAAACATGAATTCAGTGGACGGTACTGTTAAACATAACACCCCTCATCGTTTCTAAATGATGTCATTATATGGTAAGTTGTGTGTTATACATCGTAGTAATATTGTTATTGATTTACAAAAAAACAAACGATCTTCAGTCTTTGAATGGAGTCTAAATGTAATATACCAGGTATTATAGCTATCTTCAAGTGTTGAATACCTCCATATATACAATCTTTAAAAACTGTAGTTTTTATATTATTTGGCAACAAAACTAACATAATGTTTACAGTAAGCAATGTATGTGAGGGATGATCTGGTGTCTGGGATTGATAGCATTATTATATTGTCTCATTTCTACTATAAAATTACATGAAGTGACGCCTTTTGGACAATAGCCAGGTAGTACACATCAATTATTTTGAGTATATTGCGCTGCCTTCAAGTCGCATTAATTTCTTGTCTTACAATATATAAAAGTAACCCGCACCATTATTGGTTAAAGAAGACAAGTCTTTAACTCAAGATCATCCACAGTCTTCGACACTGCAAACACAATTTATTGCTTAATTTAAATCAACATTGATGTTGCTATCTTATGGACTTCTGATATCCAATATTTAAGACACAGTGTACATTTTCAAATTGGAACATAAATTGCTTGCCAGAATGCTTTCGAGCACTATTTGTTATTAAGTGACTCCATGATTGAGGCTAAACACATCCCACAGAAGAATAATACCAGTGTAGATTGGAATAACCAAAGATTGCCATTCAATTTGAACATAACTGATAAGAAATTTCAGTAAAAACAGAAATGATTGAATGTAAATCTGTTTATATATATTCATATTACATTATTATATGCGTCATTTCTAGGTATGAAAGAATAGCGATTTAGCTCCTTTCATTATTACAAAAGTGATTCAAAACAAGAGAACTATAATGTGTCAGGAAGAGAAAGTAGTCAATATCTACCGGTACTATTGATAAGGAAATAGTTCTAAACCACTACCTGGTTTAAGGTGGTCAAGTAGAATGCACTTTAGATCATAAAGACCGTCAATTGAGTCAATTTGTGGTTTCCATCCCAGGCTTGAAGATGACCAAGAGTTAGGTTTTGTGTACATCCTTGTGGGTTTTCAACAGGCCCTCTGGTTTCCTCCTGCTTCTCAAGATCCCTGGGTGCAAGTGAATTATTGAAATAAAACAGTGCTTTATGTTAGTCTCACAATGACCTAGTTTGTGATTTGCTGACACTAAACTCCATTTCTTTCTCTCTGTATGGTTTTGATTGTTTATGTGTATATGAAAATTTGTAATGTGTATTTCTCACTTTTTAATTAATCCATGCTAATATGTACCCAGATTGATTATTTAACATTTAATTAAGAAAACTAATTTAAAATACATGCACCAATGTTTGATAATCTCTCGACTTAGACCCAATCGAATTTAAAACAGACCTATCAATTTGGTTCACAGCGAATAAAGATGGTGGTTGTAAGAATATAAATAATATCTTTGTAAATACTGAACAAACTGAACTATTTTTGGACTGATATTCCTATTTAGAGATTCAACTTCCACAATATTGTTGTTTAAAAGGGGTTCTATATATAGCGCTAAAATCATGTAGGTAAAGATTCTCAAAAATGTATTATTCATAGGTGCGTGTCACTAGAAAATCGACGCACACATGACGCATTCATCACATTTTCATTTATGTACCCTGCTTTGTCCTTTAACACCTTCCATACCCAGTGAGAAAGAATATTCCAGGTTCCAAGATTTGATCTAATATCGAAATGACCTGGGGCCGGTTGCTCAAAGCTCTGTTATCTTTAACGATCCGTTAACTTTAACGGAGAGAAAGATTGTTGCTGGAAATAAAGGCCCCGAACATTCTGTGGTGCAAATTTTTACTACAGATTTATGCTAATATGAAAAATAAAGTTTTCTATAGTGTTTTCTGTAATAAATTAAACGGAAAGTTAACAAACAACATGTTACCAAGATATGTCCGTTAAAGTTAACGGATCGTTAAAGATAACGGAGCTTTGAGCAACTGGCCCCTGGTCATTTTACACTGTTGGAAACATTTTAATTATTGTGCAGGAATATTTGCAACCAAATTCAATTAAATGCATTGAAATTATGATATGAAACTGGACCTATTGTTTAAACTTTATGCCACAAACTAATCAGTAAAAGAAGGCTTCCTTAATATTATATCGTTATTTGTTAAAACAGCAGTGATGCTTTACTTTATTAGTTCTAAATAAACAGTAAGTATATATATACACATATAAATGACCTAGATTTATAAACTTAAGTCTATGGAGTTCATCTACATATTATACATGTATATCTTAAAATATATATTAGACCGAGTCTCGCACATCTGACAGTCTCAAAGGAAGTTTCTTTCATAGGGAAAACAAAGAAAGAACAATACGAGCAAACATGGTTTTCTTTAGTTCAATTTTAAATTTACATGTATATCAGTATGTATTATATTGTAATTCACACAAAGTACAGTTATATTTCTAACCATATTATATATTTGGGGGGTTTTAATAACTAAAGCGACAGAGACACTCTACAAGGGGTGTGAAACATGTGGGGCCAGAGGCCCCCCAAAGGTTAAAATGTGGCCCATGGAACAAATTATTCAGCCGAAACAATTAGCGTCGAAATAAGCAGAATTTATTCAGGCGTAAAGTGGACACACTTGGTGAATTCTCTACCTGATTCAGCAGTCGATTGCATCAAATTTGACATAACATGATGAAACATGTTAGCGACTAACAAAAAACGAATAGTTATGAGATCAAATTTTATCTAAAGACTAGAAACTTACCAGTAGTTGAAATGTCACTTAGTAATTAACTTCGATTGTATTTCGTTGAAAATTGAAAAAAATAGGCCGATATTGTCAATATTGCTCATGAAATAAGTTTTTCTCAGTGATATAGTTATATTGGGTAAAGACGTTAATCCCATTTATTGTTTTTGTTGATTTATTATATTGCATAATCTTTTATGCATTGCTCATCTATCGACATGTCAGTTTTAATTACAACATTTACTTTCATCCTATTATCTGATTTTCCTTAAATATAACAAAATTTGTACAGTAACTGGCCTGTCAGTACTGTATGACAATATATGTATATATTTATGTTCCGGTATATTAAAGAATTGAAGAATCATTGGATGTCTGTTATATTCGAAGAGAGAATTTACACCTCTAAAATATAAGGGCCAAACTACCCACCTTGTCATAATAACAAAAACCAGGAATGAAATAAGACATAATATATCAATACCTGCTTAAACATTGTTTATATGGAACATATGTAAAATCAGAAAGGCACATACCCTGCCGTCGAAATGAAATGACATTGTGTTTATCATCCTACTGTCACAGGTTCGTTAATGTGCACGCCAACATGTACATGTGACCTCGAATTTTCATGCCTTCTGGATGATTAGATACTGTCCCTTGCCAGGCCTTCTGTCCTGCGCCACTGGAACTGTATAACCAAGAGGAGGGGTTGGATGGCCGAATGGTTAGCACATGCGTGCTGTATCATAAAGCCTGTCATTGAGTCAACTGACTTGATTTCGAGTCCCCAGTTGTATGTAAGGTCGCCTGTCCAACCTCGTGGGTTTTCTTCGGGTCCTCAGATTTCCTGTCACTGTTAAAGACCCCTACATGTTAGTTCAAGCGAATTATTGAAATAAAATTAAAGCATATGTTAGTCCCGAATGTTAAACCCATCTCTCTCCCTCTCTGTCTATTTCTTGCTCTCTCTCTCTCTCTCTCTCTCTGTATAACCAAGAGTAATACAGAGTTATTACTGACCATGGTCATGCCAAGAGGAACTTTGCTGAATATAAATTATTCCGTGAACCAGACCAAACTATTTTTTGAAGCAATTTGTCATAAGCTTGACTTTTAGTCTCGAAATAACCTCTATCATCAAGATACAGTTTTGTGTCCCCTATATTCAAAATATAATATTGCAACCATTTTCACATCATTTTTGGGCAGCAATACAATTCGTGGAATTTGCTGAAAATTTGGGCACTGAATTTGTAACCTTTCTTATCTCTTAATTCTGTATCTTTATTTAGATCAACATTTTGGCAAATAATCGAAGACGTTTATGTAGGCCTTTGCCTTCTTTAATTCCATTGCGAGACAATAACGTAGATATGTATGATCTAATATATTTTCCAAATTGAATTTTAGACCTTGAAGTTATAATTCACAATTTATTAAACAAAGTTATGACTCCAATTACTGCTAGCGAGCGGCAGATAGCAAGTATTGGCTTATGTTGCTTTGTACATTAATCATTGATTTTACTGGCTTTGGCAGAGGGCCATAGCTTGTTAGCAGACAACAAAATATGTCGGCCATATTTATTCTGTATGCTTTCAATGTTCACTACATGTATTAACTAAATTTCATAGAAAAATGGCATTTTAGCATTCTTGAATATATTAACATCGCAACATTATATTGTTTTTGTTGTCTTTATAGACAATTTTAACAAAGAATCTTGACAAATTCGTATAATTGTCAAATATCTTATGGATATTCAAAACAAAGATGTCTGCATGATGAAATAGTAAAAATATGTTGGGATTTAATTTTGCTATGATTATAGTAGCACTCCATTTAGCTGTAAATTGTAAAATGTGTTTTGCACAAGGCATGGTTTACGTAATATCTCAAGAACATCTGATGACACTTCTCTATCAATTTTTCGATTTTTGCTTCAGCCAATGAGCCAAACTAAGACTAAAGTTGCTACCTTAAGAAATAAAGATGAATCGACCACCAGACGTAGATCAGGTGCTTCCACGCCCACGCTACAACCAGCAGATAAAGGTAAGCCATCATCAGTGATCATTAGCCAAGATGGTAACATGTCGACACTATAATGAGGCAATATTCAACAAACTTGATATTTAGTGAGAAAGTAAGTATATTGGAGTAAGAAAGAATCATTTATACCAACACAGTAGGCCTACTTTATAACAAGAAATTCATACATTAGATGTGGCCTATCACAAGCCACATTAATTTCAAGAATAGAAGTTACATGTAAGAACTATGTGTATATTATAGATATCCCATAATCAGTGCTATGCCAATGTCATTTGATAACATGATTTCCTAAGAAAGTTGCCTAATTAAGATAAGACTAGGCTTGGGGGGGGGGGGCGGATGAACCCTGGAACCTTTCATTACCAAACCAAAGTAATAATTAGGCCTACGAACAGTTTCCTTTGCCAGTGTTATTTCAATGAAAGCTGTCACTAGGGGTATTATAAAGACAATAAAGGAAAATTGACTACCTACAATTAAGTAAGAAGATATTGTGAAGATCAATTACTGTGGCGAGACCCAAGGCAGGGGTTAGATAGCCTTCAGAACGGGGACATTCATGTGGATAAAAACCTAAAAATCTGTTCTGGCGATCAAAATCACAGGGCGACGGAGACCTATTCATTCCCTCTTCAGATTCCAGCCCCCCCTTAAATCCACGCCCATGTACGTGATACGGTTTTCATGCGAAACTGAAAGCCATGCTGTGCATAAATTTCAACTCAATGTAATAATGATTTATCCTCTAGAGTGTTCAGGAATTGAGGATTGAGGACGGACGAACCAACTAACAGGACGGACAACAATATAAATATGATTGGACAGAATTGTGTACTGTGTACTTTCAGTTCAATTTCTCATTTCCATTGAAATATACATTAAATGAATCAGTATCTGAAATGGACTTTACATTCTGATCATTCCAATGCAAATGATGTCACAGGCCACTGACTTAGGAATTGTAAATGTTTTCAAATTGAATGAAATGGGATATATAACAACCTACTTTGCTTCACCAAGTTGGTAAACGAAGACAGCCAAATTTCCACACACTCATTTACTTTCAGGATATTTAATTTATGTATGCCACTCATTCATTAATGTTTATTTTTAGATATAACTCCACCCGGTTCTGCTGGATCAAACAAAAGTATTAGAACTCGTTTGTCAACAGGAACCTTATTTATGAACGGAACATCAACAATTAAAGATCTCAAATCGACGGAAGAGGAGGAAGCAGTCAAACCACAAAAAGGTATTGACAGTCAAATATATGCTAGAACAAGTAAGTGTTAGGGTTGCCTGCTTAACCTTGTGGCTTTTTTCCGGGTCCTTCTTTATTGCTAAAGATCCCTAAATGAAGGCAAATTATTGAAATAAGAATATTCCGTATGTTAGCCACCATATTAATTTGTGTGGAGTGGTTGTTAATTCCATTTCTCCCTATTGATTCAAGGTAGAAATGAACGGGGATATTCTACCATTAATTGAAATCACTCCATGTTCAATCCACTATTAGGAAGAAAAACATTGTTTAGAAAACATGCAGTTTGAGGTTTCTTTAACTAACAGTGTAATATGGAATCTGTTTTCATTCATACTAGATATAAGTTCATTAAATTTTGATATGCCCTAACTGAATAGATGTCTTTATTGCTGTCATATGTTTAATTGCCTGGCAACCTATTTATTTTCCAGAGACAGGTCAGGGTAAGAAGAGAAATGCTGTTCGCGATATTAGTCCATCTGCTCCATTACCTAAGAGGAGAAAAATTGCCAAAAATGATGGCACTGGAAATGTAAGTTGGATTTCCAGATACATTTTCTCAGTTCTGTATTTTTAGAAATCAATTATTGTTTATTTTGTTTTCGGGGCAATGAAGAATATTTATTTGTGTTTTCAGGACTCTACTGAATGATAAAGAATGATTATTTGTGTTTTCAGGACAATAAGAATGATTATTTTTGTTGGATGTGTCATAAAGATGGTGAACTAGTTGGCTGTGAATTGTGTCCAAGAGTCTTTCATACCAAATGTCTAGGTATAATTGACAATGATTTACCTAATGATTGGGTGTGTACAGAATGTGAGGTAAGTGATTATTATTTTAAAACTGTTTTTTTACGGGTAATTATTGTAAAAATATTGGGGATACTCAATTGAATGTTCTGGAATTAAATCATGTAAATTCCTGAGGAAACATGATGCTTTTAGGCATCAAACAATGCCCCAACTGAACACAGTACTATCTCAAACAATCACTAAAACTGTAACATTTGATTTCACCATGATTCTGATCACACCACATCTGTTTTTAGAACATGACACCCAACTACAATTACTTAACTTAACAAGCCTTTGTCTTGTGATCATTCAGCATTGTTTCTGGAAAATAATTGTGTACAATTTTTATGTTTCAGCAAATAATGAAGGCTGAATGTGTTGAGACTAGATCCAAAGCTATGTCTATGATAACATTAGATATCTTGTGTACCCTACTCAAACACGGCTTAAAACGCATGCAAATTCCTGAGGTAGGTCAATTTAGTTGTTAAATTAAGCCCAGTGTCTAACTCTTTAATACTAGAATGTTATTTACCCAAAAATGAATATGAATAAACCACCTATCATTTTAACATAGGTCTGTATTTGTAATATGTATGGCTGTTGATCGGGGATTGTAAATATCTATTAATGTATTCTTATTTATAAAGAATCCTGACGTTTCATTTTTATATGCCTACATTGAAATGTCATATATTGTCGTCGCCCCAGTCCGATGGTCCGGCGCCCACAAGCAAAGTTAACATACGATTGACTTTAAATTTAAAATCAGTGTTTAAGGTCATGAGAAAAAGAAGCCTATTGATTTTAAGCAATTTCCTATAATTACTGCCAGAGTTATGGCCCTTGACCTCTTCAAAAAATCTAGAGGATAAAGTTATCATCCGATTGATGTTAGTTGATATACAGAGTTTAAGGTCTTGAGACGAACAAGTATATTAATTTTCAATGAATTTTGATAACTTGAACCGCTAAATTCATGATATTAAATGTTTTGTATACTAAACATTAGCATGGAGGAGAACTTTATCAAAGCCAATCATATTCTAATGATTTTCTGATAATTACCAAGTTGTTACTCTAATCAGATTTTAGTGTATTACCAATGTTTCATTACCGAAAAAAAGTAAAAATATGTGACAACTCTTGTTGACTGCCTGGACAATTTAGCTGTTGTTGGCGTATATTTCTTTGCCTGGCAACCCATTTTGAGAATTTGGTCAAGTTTGTCTTTCTCTGAAAAAAAAACTTCACATACAGGCCTCATCAAATTTTATGCCCTGCTTCACACATCCATATGCCCTTTCCTACCAGGTACCATACAAAAACCCATTAATATTATAAAGTAATGAATCAGTATCACCAAGGAGAACGATGTGATATTATATTTTTCAGAGTGGCCCATTTGATAAACCAGTGGACCAAGTGGCTATTCCTAATTATTCAGATTTTGTTTTTCATCCCATGGATCTTGGACAACTGGCCAAGGTAGTGATTTATAATTTTACTGGCAATTAGAGTTGTCATTGAATAGCCATTTCCTCCAATAGCTTCAGCTTGGAGCATCAGCAATTATATTAAATTGTTAACATGATCATTGTTTTGAATGGAAATGAAATGTTTTTTCTGGATCAATCAGCTCAATGTAGACTTTGGAAATGGCAAGCATCATCACTAACTTCTGATGATGTTTCTGAAAGTGTTATTAATGATCAATCACTTTGAACACAGAAAATGTTTAGGATAGCCTTCTCATAGACCCACAATGTCATTTATCATTTTGTTGGTTTTCTAGCCTCTTGCATGATATTCAATGATTAGAATTTATTTCAGAATATTCGTAAGAAAACATATGGTTGTACGGAAGCTTTTCTAGCAGATGCTAAATGGATTTTACATAACAGTACAGTTTATAATGGCAGTAAGTTTAACTTTTTATTTCCAATTAAGGGATATAACAATATATTTTAAACTTTTAATGATGCAAGTAAAATGTGCAACTAAAATAAGTAAACTGAGATATATCTATTTCTAACTATGTTTCACACCACTGTGAGTTGTATCATGTTTGTTTAAAATATGCTTTACTTTGTAGGTGATCATCATTTAACAAAGACATCGAGAGCCATGATGAAAATCTGTCAACATGAGGTAATATTTCCAACTGGTATTGTTGATGTACTGTGATAATTTTAAAAATGCATTCAAATCAGTGATGTATAAAACCATGAAAATATGGCATTAGAAAAATACAAACACACTGTGTTATTTGTCAAGACATTTCAATTCTTTTTTTTTAGTATTCGCTTGTTTTGATTATACAATTTACTGTGGCAGTGTATAAAGCACGACTCTTGTCTTGGTTAAGTTATGGCTGACTCTCATCTTGGTCAAGTTCTCCCTGAGTCTCAGTGAAATTGGCTGACATGAAACTCTCTCTGTCAAGTCAATTTACATGCCATAAAATTAATTGTTTCAGATGATTTTATTTTCAACCACAATAAATACAGATATATTTTTATTAGTGTCCATTTTTGAAAACATTTAACAATTTATTTATACATTGAAATAAATGCTTTGATAGTCAGAATACTTTTTTATATGGCCCTAAGTGATGTATACTGAAATTAGTTATATTGAATGTTTATTTATCATTTGAATTATTTTTCTTACTAGATGCGAGAAATAGAAGTTTGTCCTGATTGTTATCTTAACTCTTGTTTAAAAGAAGATTCTGACTGGTTTTGTGAACCCTGTGTAAGTTTTAGATTACTCTTTATGATTATATCAAGGTTATGATACTGTTCTTATTGTGACAAGATATAGGGTCTCCTGTCCAACCTTATGGGATTACTCTGGGTCCTCGAGTCTCCCCCCACAGCTAAAGACCCCTATGCTCAAACGAACTATTGAAATAATATTTAACCATTTGTTAGTCCCAAAATTACCTACTTTGTGTCATGTGAATGTTAAACTCAATATCTATCTCTCTCTAAATCTAATTGGGAAAATTATTGTCACAAATCCCTGGTAAGTAGACACAAGGCAGGATATGCTTATTATTATGATACCAGTTCAACTATATCTGCCAAAATTCACAAGATAACATTTCTGTTATATTTTTGCATTGCTTGAAAGTGAACTCAAAATCGTGTGATTGTAAGGAAATTAATGTTATATTTATCAAGGAATGGTTTCTGTTGTAGACATTAAATCAAAATCTATCCTTAACGACAAAACACAGACAGAACATCGTCAAGAAACCATACAAGAACCTATAATATTGATTTGATTATTTGAAATGTACTTTTGTTTTCAGAGAACACCTCATACGCTTACATGGGCTAAGTTAAAAGGTTTTCCATTCTGGCCGGCTAAAGTAAGTTCACAATTTATATATTATATGTGATTGCTGAACTGCAGGTTTGTTTAACTACAGTAATCAATAAACTAACACATACTTATGGAAAACAGCTACTGATTTATTTGGGCGACATTTCGAAGAGTATTCTCTCAACGTTTTCAAGCTAATACAGATGTGGTGTCTAAAAAACTAGCTTTTAGCAGTCTTCATTAGTTCCATTCTCTCAATTATCTTATTTCAAACCCATAATACAGTACAGATATCTGGAATGCCTGATGTACTAATAATGTTAGATAGCTTTAGAATTTGATATTTTCTATTATAGAATTCTATGTATAAGTAGAGATAATCATAAAAATCATATAATTTCAGGCTTTGCGTGAAAATGATGGATTGGTCGATGTCCGATTTTTCGGGGCTCACGACAGGTTGGTTTTTGTCTTTCATAGAAATATATAGAGTGAAGTAATCTCCTCTCTGATTAAAAGAAAATGCATACAGCTACTTGTACAGTTATCAATCAACTCTTGAACATGGTTGATTCACTGATTGTAATCAGTTATTAGCCATGTCTGTATTTCAACTATAACTGCACTAACATTGCTGTTTTGATAAACAATGAATCAATACTGATTCGATATTATTATTCATTAGACAAATCAACAGACACTTACCACAGTTCTTAGTTTTAACTATTTGATGAATAGATGTAATAAAAATACCCATTAGACTTAGTAAAATGTAAATCTTAAGACCTTATAAAGAAATTATGTTTCTAAGATACTCCCACGTCATGATTGGTTGAGTTGAGAGAAACCAATGGCATTCACTTTTCCAGGTACAGAAAACATTGTTAATTTTAAAGTTGGGACACCATTTCCTATAAGTCATTATATGAACTGTATTATGCAAACACCCAGACTGTCAGTTACAATATTTACAATTGTCCAGATCAGTGTTTGTTTTAAAAGTCATGACATTTAGGGCAGAAGTAATCAAGACTACATGCATGCACTCCGTTTACACGAATCAGTTTCATATGTAACTCTTACTCAAAAGGGCGATCACTTGGCTAAGTGGGTAGGGTGCTGGCTCGCTAGCCTGGAGGTCCGGTGTTCGATCCCTGCATTTGCCGGGAAAGTTCATTTCGATTTTCCGGCGTGGGTTCCCCTTGTCAGTGATGCAGGGGCCTGACAAGAACAGCTGCCTAGTCGTTTGGATGGGATGGAAAACCGATGTCTGGTGTACCCATTGGCATTTGCACGTAAAAGATCCCTTGGCAGTTGGAATTCAGTTGCTGCCCGGGCAAAATTTCCCTCATAGCACACTGTATGGCTGTTTTCAATTAGCCCAGGTTAGGTGCCGTAGCGTAGGACGTTACATCCCATTTCATTCATTCCTTCATTCATTCTTACCCAATTCCCTCCCTTAAGAAATTCTACAGCTGATTACAAGAAATCTTTAAAATATATAATTGTTGTTTGCTCCTGATTTACATCTTTCTTCTATGTTTTACCAGATCTTGGGTTCCAGTGAGTAATGTATTTCTATTGTCTAAAGATTGTCCGAATGGTCAGAAAAAAAGAAGTGGTCACTTTATTGAAGCTATGGAAGAACTAGAACGACACATTGAGCAAATCAGGTAAATTTAAATTGTGAGAAACTAAGGAAGATGAGTGGAAATACAGCATACTGTTTTTAAATCTTTTGTTTAATAACAAATTCATTTCACATATACAGGTGTGCCATAATACTTGCCCTAAAAAATAACAACTTCAATCATTTTCTGGAACACTAAAGATTGCATTTACACATGTCAGTATGTTTGATCTCAATGCGACCCTCCTCAATAGGTTGTCGTCTTGCATATTTGTCAGATAAATATGTTATCTGCATGTGAATGTTAAATGTCTGACAGTAATTTGTGTATATGATTGTCGGATTATTTGCTGATCTAAGAAGGACGGTCGAATCCAAGTAGAGTCTTTTTACTTGCAAAATTCATAAACCCAGGTAATTTTTATTGGTTTAGCCATTACTGCTATAATATGTTCCCTTTTAAAGAATGTTGACTTGATTCATATGACAATGATTTTTGATCAAATACGATCAAATTGCTTGTTAGTATTGATTAAAATTAGTATATGTCTTTCTCTGACATATAGGGAGGTTGTATGGCTGAATGGTTAGCATGCGCGGGCTGTATCATAAAGCCTGTGCTTGAGTCATCTGGCGTGGTTTAGAATCCCTGGTTGTACGTGGCAAGGAGTAGGGTCGCCTGTCCAACCTCGTGGGTTTTCTCCGATTTCCTCCCACTACTTAAGACCCCAACACGCAACGAATTATTGAAATAAAACTTAACGATATGTTAGTCCCGAAATGGCCTAGTCTGTGTCGAATGGACGTTAAACCTCATTTCTCTCTCTCTAAAATATATCTGCCTTGTTTGCTATGATTAATGATTGGTTTATAACGCCACACTCACAGCTAGTCACACATTGATTTATCATGCTTGATACCCTGTCATGTTCTTTGTTACATGGTAATGTTTATTTTAGTATTTATTCACGTACCTATAACCAACAAAACATCTGTTTGCTGTATAATTCACTGCAGACCAATGATTGTTCGTCAGGGACAAAAATCAGTTAGCTGATTTTGGAATTTATGTATGGCAAATGTATTTAGTTATGATTCTGTTATTTCCAGGATAAAATTTGGTTCATATGACTACATGCCATCCCGAACACCATTTGGTAAAAATACTGTTGTAAAGAAGAAAAAGATGATGACATCTACTCCTGTTAAAAAAATGGGCATGAAAAAATCTAAAAAAGGTGCTACAGGCTTTAACAACAGGTATAATACAAAAAAGACTGGTAATCCAAAAGTTATACGAGCTTTTATTGGCCAGACCGAATGTGAAGTGACATTAAACAGAAGAGATTTTTCACAAATTCAAAATGTGAAAGTTCTCGAATCTTCAAATAATGTGAAAAGTAGTGAGGATGATTACGAAAGTGACACAATTCTGAAGCAGACGGACCTTAATGATTCACTCGGGGAATCGGCTTTACAAATTATTCAGGCTGCTATTGGCACAAAAATAGACAATAATACAAATTCTCAAACATCAGAACCACAAGTGTCTGTAAACACAAGTGAAATTTCTGATACTAAAATTAGTCAGCCAGTGGATGTGAAGCTTGGACCACAGACTCTGCCAGTCGATGTGAAGCTTAGGCCACAGACTCAGCCAGTGGATGTGAAGCTTGGACCACAGACATTATCAGATAAACAGGAAAATATCCAAGTTGAAGTTCCAAAAGTTAGCGAGCAATTAAAAATAAACAGTCAAATTAATACAAATTCAGAGAAAAATGAGGTCAGGACTACAGAGGTCAAGGCTGATTGTGTTGAGGGTAAAAATTCTCAGCCTCATTCAAGTCCTTCACGTGTCAAAGCCATCAGCGAAAGTTCTAGTGTTAATGTTCCAGAGAAAAGCACTACATGTTTTAATGATAGTGGTGACTCTAATTGTATTTCAACCCCTGAGCCGTCTGGAAACCAAGTCAAAGGTCATACTCCTGAAAAATCAGTTAAGGAGGTGAAAGGTTATATCCACGAACCCTCAGAAAACAAGGTCAGTGCCTTTGACCTTTCAGAAAACAAGGTAAAAGTTTATGCCCCAGGCAGTTTGGGGGCCAAAAGTGCTATTAATACAACCAAAAAAATTGAAGAAATGGAAGTCGATTCTGAAGACGATAATGAAAAACATAGACTGATTATTGATTTGAAACCAGATTTAGATTCAGTGCCTCCAACAGTGAAACCTAGTAAATCCCCTCCTGTGAGAACTGACACTAACCAACCTTCAACCACACAAACTGAACAGATAGCTTCTGTTCAACCAGGGACAAACAGTGAAAATATTTGCTCAAATACAAATTTAGAAACAGTTGAAGCAAAGCAATCAGAGAGTAATGTCATAGCTAGTAATAGTGGCAGTCAAGTATCAGTATTAACGGAACAGACTTGTGGTGTGTCTATGTTATCAGCTTCTAACACAATGAAATCTCTTGCCAGACAAATGTAAGTATCCTTATTCATTGTATTTTTAGGTCATTATCCCTGTGATTGTGTAAGGCTAGTCATGCAGTAACTTATGGCAAAGGCAACTTCTCTTGTCCACCTGTTTGAGCCAAGGTCAATCAGCAAGGGACAGTTTGGGTGGTATGAAAAACAGAGGTCATGTGTGCACATTGGTGTGCATGTTAAAGAACCCTCGACAGTAGGAATTTGATATAAGAGTAGACCGTAGTTCCGCTGTCCAGGCAAAATTACCCGCATAGCGCACTGTATGGCGTATGCTGGTCTTGATTAACACAGTTAAAGCAAAACTGTAGGGTGTTAAATTCATTTCATTTTGTCCAAACATGTACATCAAGATCAACAGATAACTTCATAAATTCATGCCAATATTATGTGAGCATAGCAACCAATTAATAGTTTATATATCATTTTGGGTCTAAAGAAAGACCTGCAATAGGAAGATTTAGCTCTTGCATAATGTGTGTTTAAAGATGCATTATGCCAAATTTAGATAAAGAGCGTGACTTTCTTGTATGATAGTTCAAAAATAGATAATTAAAATGACTGTATTGAAAATATCAAAACATATGACTGTTTGAAGATAGAGCATAGACTGAGTTTACATGTAACTTTAATTGTCCATTTTATCATTAAATTTTGAAACCTCGCGGTAGTTTACATCCATTTAAATCTTTGCCATTGATTATAGGCTTGTTGTGTTAACAAATGTCTAAATAATAATTTATATAAAATTTGATGCCAAAATAAAGACCTGCAATAGGCAGATTTAGCTCTTAAGCTAATATTTTGGGGGCATCACCAAGTTACTATTATTTTTCATTTTTTAGAGTATCAAACTCTCCACCACCTCAGGATACAGAAATGACATTAGAGACGCCAGATAATGAAAAATTACCTAATAATATAACAGAAATCATACAGTCTTATACTAAAAAGGTAATATTGGTTGATTATCAAGCGTGGGCTGTTTGCACAAAAAAGCATTTTCAATAACCAATGGGTTTTTCTTATCATTTTGATGCATTTGGTCAAATTACACTAGTATTAGCTTGACCTGATGGTTGCATTGTGTTATCAAATGAACTAAAATCCACACCGCAAACATGTAATGTGTTCCAATTATTCAAAAAATATTCTTTTGTATTTTTATGAACAAAAGTATCAATTTCAATTGTATTACTGTATGTATTATAATACATTTTCTTTTATTTTGTTATAGTTGTCAAGTTCTATAGAAGAAACAATTACCTCCCTTTGTAAAGATCTTGTTTCGGTTACTAAGAAAAATTATGTAAGTTTATTTCCAGTATATTTATGTATGTTATATAATAAATTATTGGGGTATTTTCTATTGCATCTTTTGACTTCATTACAACCTGATGATTTTTGCGACTAAGATGATCTCTTGAGTCCAAACTCAACATTTCTAAGCAAAAAAAAAATGAAACAAATTAACATTCTACCCAAATACTGCATACAATGGAAAAACGAATTTGGTTGATGCAGCACAAAATGCACAGTATATTCTTTCTTTTGGACGTTAGTAGGCCTATAGATGCGAAATACAAAGAGTTTGTCACTGGGATTATATGGGTTGACGTTGGATATTGAAATTCCCTCAATAGAATAAAATTCATTTCAAATTTGTGTTTTAGTGGAAGGGACCTTTACCTCATGAACGTAGTGAAGAAGAAGAAGCTGAAGAAAAAGAGAAGTTTGAAGTTATAAAGTGGGCACATCAACAACAAATAGAAGAATTAAAACATAGTTTTAGTAAGCACTATATTATTTTGACAGGGTTCATTTCAATCTATTATATCTGTATCAAGACTATTTATTATTCAATTAATTTGGCATTCACCAATCAAGTATCACATATTTTTGAGAAAAAAAACCTAAAAAATAAAGTGGAATGAAATAGCCATGTGATGAAAAATCAGTATAAAGGTAAGAGAGCATTCACAGATTATGCTGGGTAACAAATGATAATTAAACTCAAGAAATATGAAAAAATAACTATTCTGTATTTTTAACCTTAAAATATTGAGCCATTTAAAAGTGATCAACAGGTTTGCTTTACGTGACACATTAAAAGAATTCCATATAATTTGCTTTATGTGATAATCACCACAGTCACTTACATGGGGATAGGATAGAATTTGGGGGCTTATCGCCAACTGCATATGGAAAAAGAAAGTTTGCATTTTTACGGAAAAGTGCTTACAGACATTCAGTTAATTGATTCTATGAGTCTTATCACTTAGATTTATCTGTTTGATTCACTAGAATATATCTGAGATAGATTTTAGTACACTGAGAAATGTTAAGTAAGTCATTTTTGCAATTAACAATTATAACAAATACCTTATTTTTATAGAATTAAATTTAATGGAAGCTCGTTCTGGATGGGAGTCTGATATAGTTCGAACTCAATTAGAGTTAAACAAAAAATTTGAAACTGATAAGAAATTAGCTGTAGAAGAAGCCAAGAAAAAACAATGGGTAAGGTCTCCCAGGATGTACCGTAGAATGAAGGGCATAATAGCTCCTTTATATGATCATTCTATAAATTATTTTGAGCGATAACACTTGACCTACAACCTATCATGCCCACAAAATTGTATTCATTTAGAAAACTGGTTACAGCTTGGAATTTTTATACGCCCACATTTTCATGTGGACGTATTATGTCGTCGCCCCTGTCCGTCCGTCCGTCCGGTCATCCGTCCGTCCGTCCGTCCGTCCGTCCGTCCGGACGTCCGTCCGTCCACAATTGTTTGTGGACTCTCTACAGGTCACAATTCTTACCCGATTTCGACGAAACTTGAAATATAGGTTTATCCCCCAAAGATCTCGGCTGCTTTCGATATTGGCACGTATCGGATCAAAACTTCATGGATTATGGCCCCTGATTGTACGAAAAATCACGTTTTTAGCTTGTGGACCCTATAGAGGTCACAATTTTGAACCAATTTTGATGAAACTTGACATGCATGTTTATATTCCAAAGATCTTGGTTCCTTTCGATATTTGCACCTATCGGAACGTAATTTCCTGAATTATGGCCCCTGATTGTCCGAAAAATCACCTATTTTAGCTCGTGGTACCTCTGGAGGTCACAATTATTATCCGATTTGAAAAAACGTTCGATTATATCACCGTTACACCCTAAGGATGGTTGAGTTCAAATTTCGGAAAAATCGGACCAAAATTACCATACAAAATGGCCGCCGTTCGTACGCGAATACTGTTAAAAATTGGTATATCCAGGTTGTGGACCCTGTAGGGATCACAATTTTAATTTGATTTTGATGAAACTTTAAATGCATGGTTATAACCCAAAGATCTTGGTTCCTTTCAATATTTGCGCATATCAGATCGTAACTTCCTGAATTATGGCCCCTAATTATATACGCAAAATCGTCTTTAATGAGCTTGTGGTCCCTCTGGAGGTTACAATAATTATCCGATTTAAAAAATCGTTTGATTATATCACCGTTACACCCTAAGAAAGGTTGAGTTCGAATTTCGGACCAAAATTACCATACAAAATGGCCGCCGTTCGTACGCGAATACTGTTAAAAAATGGTGTATCAAGGTTGTGGACCCTGTAGATATCACAATTTTAATTCGATTTTGATGAAACTTGAAATGCATGGTTATAACCCAAAGATCTTGGTTCCTTTCGATATTTGGGCATATCGGATTGTAACTTCCTGAAATATGGCCCCTGATTATACGCAAAATCGTCTTTAATGAGCTTGTGGTCCCTCTGGAGGTTACAATAATTATCCGATTTAAAAAATCGTTTGATTATATCACCGTTACACCCTAAGGATGGTTGAGTTTGAATTTCGGAAAAATTCGGAACAAAATTGCCATACAAAATGGCCGCAGCATGTACGCGAATACTGTTATAAAAAGGTATATCAAGGTTGTGGACTCAGTATAGGTCACAATTTTGATTCAATTTTGATAAAACTTAAAATGCATGGTTATAACCCAAAGATCTTGGTCCCTTTCGTTATTTGCGCATATCATATCGTAGGTCTTTCTGAATTATGGCCCCTGATTGCCCGAAAAATCACCTATGGTCCCTCTGGAGGTTATGATTATTATCCGATTGAAAAAAAGCTTGACTCTATCACCGTTACACCATACCGAAGGTTGAGTTTGAATTTCAGGGAAATCGGACCATAATTGCCAGACAAAATGGCCGCCGTTTGTACTCTAATAGTGTTAAAATATGGTATATCAAGGTTGTGGACCCAGTATCGGTCACAATTTTGATTCGATTTTGATGAAACTTGAAATGCATGTTTATAACCTAAAGATCTTGATTCTTTTCGATATTTGCGCATATCAAATTGTAATTTAATGAATTATAGCCTTTGATTGTAGGAAAAATCACTTTCGGTTTTGCTTGTTCTCTAACCATCTCTCGAAAATGTGGGCGTATCCTGCCTGGCAGTGCCAGCTTACTATCTTTTATTATGGCTTAGCAGTCTTATGTTATAGTACAATTCAGTTTAAACCTATTTCCTTGTTTTGATTTTTGCAAAGTATAACAATTGCAAACACTTCTGATGATTACTTGTACAGTTTTTGCCCTTGATTATTGTCAATACACCAATAATATTATGCAGTAAAATTATCTTGCTTTTTTTACCTTTTTTATGTGACTGTCTGGCAACCAATCTTTTGGTTAGTTTCTAAATATCTTTGACTGCTAGATGTATTTATCTACTGTTTAAGTAACATTTAGTAATTAATCACATTAAAATAAACATAACAGTTCTCTGGAAAATAATTAATGTGTTTCTACAATGACTTATTCTCATGTCCTTTTCAAGCATAATATTGATACTCTCAAGGCCGGTGTCTGCCTTTTCTACATAATTCCATATCCCAGGGTGGTTGGATAGTTGAATGGTTAGCGTGCACGGTTTCGAATACCCAGTTATACCTGGCAAGGAGTAGGGTCGCCTGTCTAACCTCATGTGTTTTCTCTACAAGTCCTTCGGTGACCTCCCACTGCTAAAGACCCCTTATGTGCAAGCAGATCATTGAAATAAAATTAAACCATATGTTAGTCCCGAAATGACCTAGTTTGAGTCCAGTGGACATTAAACCCCATTTCTCTCTCTCCTTCATATCCCAAACAATGTAAAAGAGGTTCAACCCTGGTTGAATTTTACCAAATTTCACCAAGTTGGGGTTTTTTTGCCAATAATCCTCTCCCAACTTAATTTATCTATTTGCAGTGTGCGAAGTGTGGTAAAGAAGCTATATATTATTGTTGTTGGAATACCAGTTATTGTGCCTATACCTGTCAACAATCACATTGGCCAGAACATATGACCACATGCATGCAAGCTCAAAATGCAGCCAGTCAACAACAAGAAGCTGTTAAATCTAGTAGTCAACCACCAGTCTCAGTGCAATCTACACATTCTACTGTTACACCTAGCAACAAAACCATCCAATCAAACAGTTCAATATTACAAACAAAGACGTCTGAATGGATTGATAGTCAAGCAGAATCGGTACAGGTATGTATTGTAAAGTGGCCATGAGGTCCTAAAGGGTTAATTGATATCTTTTTTGTCCCCCGCCTGTCTGTCTGTCACACTTTTTGGGACACGATAACTCTCGTTCTAATTGAGCTAGAATGTTCAAACTTGGTGTAGGTGTTTATTATGTCAATACTACTCAATACCTTGATGGAGTTCGAAGATGAGCATTTTCTGCTTAGGATAAGCAGAGATAAGCAATTTGATTGGTTGATGCGTTGGGACACAATAACTTTAGTTTTAATTAAGTGAGAGTGATGATACTTGGGTGTATAGTTTCATTACATCAATACCTTGACTAAGTTCGAAAATGAGCATTTTCTGCTCAGGGTAAGCAGAGATATTAGCAATTTGATTGGTCAAGACTTTTGAACTGAATAACTCGCATTCTAATTGAGTTATAATGTTTAAACTTAGTGTTAGTGTTTTTTTGGTCAATGTCTTGATGGAATTCGAAGAAGAGCATTTTCTGCTTAGGGTTAGCAGAAACAAGCAATTTGATTGGTTGATGCTTTGGGACACAATAACTTTAATTCTAATGAAGTGAGAGTGATGAAACTGGGTGTGTAGTTTCATTACATCAATACCTTGACTGAGTTCGATAATGAGCATGTTCTTCTCATGGTAAGCAGGACGATAAGCAATTTGATTGGTCGAGACTTTGGAACACAATAACTCTAATTCTAATTGAGTTAGAATGTTCACACTTGGCATAGGTGTCTATTAGGTGAATACCTTGATGGGGTTCGAAGGTTAGCATTTTCTAGGGTAAGCAGAGATAAGCAATTTGATAGGTCGATGCTTATTAAGTGCTGATTAAGTGAGAGTGAGGACACTTCGTGTATAGCTTTAGCTTTATTACGCCGATACATTGACCAAGATCGATAAATCAACATTTTCTGCTGAGGGTAAGCAGAACGATAAGCAATTTCATTGGTCAAGACTTTGGAACACAATAACTCTCCTTCTACTTGAGGTATAATGTTCACATTTGGTGAAGGCATTTATTATGTGAATGACTTGATGGAGTTCGATGATGAACATTGTCTGCTTAGGGTAGGCAGAGATAAGCAATCTGATTGGTTGATGCTTTGGGGTACGACAACTTGGGTTGTAATGAAGTGATAGCAATGTAACTCAGAATATAGATTCATTTTATCATTACCTTGACTTAGTTTGATGGTGCAAATTTTCTGCTTAGGCTAAGGAGCGATAAGCCATTTTATTGGTCAAAACTTCGGAACATTACTCTGCTTTTAATTGAGGTAGAATTTTGAACTTGATGTAGATGATCATTAGGCGAATGTCTTGACTGATTTCAATAATTAATATTTTGAGCTAAAGGTAAGCAGAGCTAATCAATTTCATTGTTCGGTGCTTTGTTACAAGATAATCTTGATTCTACCTGATAGAGAGGGATAAAACTTTGTGTATAGCTTGATTCCTTGATACTTTTGAAATAAATAAATGTTTGATTAATTAATATGTGTCATCTTATTATTTTGAGATTTCGGCGGGGGACATCAGCCTCACTGTTGGCTTGTTTTCAATAATATGTTCATTTGAGGAATTGCTTGCAAGAAACATTCTAATATTTTATTAAAACAACATTTGGTTAATTATTAGATATCTGTTTATTTTTGTTAATATATCTTCTAATATGTTAAAGTATTTAACTTACTATACAGAATTTACTTTGTATGGAATCATTTTGCTAAATATTGAATATATTTTCCAGGTACAGAGAACATTTAATTTAGCGCCACCTGTAGAATCTAATGGGGTAAGAATTAATAATACATATTGATTAACCATGAATTTACTGAAATCTTCTTTCCTCTGACACTTTTTGTGAAATAAACACACTGTGTCATTAAATGTTCAGCTTAAAACTGTTGACTGTTGAACACTTAATTGGTCAGTTTGGAACATGGTCACACTGCCAACTCACTAAACATAAACACATTTTTAAACTAAATCATAAAGCGAATCCCATTTTAAATACATGTATTCATTTTCAGCTTAATGGTTTAGGATTATATTTTTTAGGATGTGCACCCAGTTTGGAGAAATCGTGCTCGAGATAACTTAGAGAAAGTTTTATTACGTCAAAGTGAATCCAGTCATCTTAATAATAATACAATACAACAGTTTCAACAACAGAATAATAATATGTTAATATCTAATCCTAATCAACATCCACAGGTACTATATCTTTAGAAACACCTTTATGATTTTATGTCGTAGTAAACATTATCGCGATATCCTACCATATTAGTAAAATAAAATTTCACTATAAATTATCATGCATTATTGCCGGGAGTAAATTCATTATTGTGATAATTACTGATGTAAAATCGATGTAACCCATGGTGTATAAATAAATTAACTGGTTCCCTCCCATGGCTAAAGGCCCTACATTCAAACTAGTTAGGGGTGGGGGGATGGCCTAGGTGTCTAGAGTGCCGCATTTCGACCTCTAGTTTGCCGGTCACCCCTGGCTTGCGGCTATGGTTTCAAGTACTTGTGTGAGCGTATGAGACATGGAGATAGGGGTGCCTTCTCAACCTTGTTGGTTTCCTCCGGGCACTCTGGTTTCCTCCCACTGCTAAAGACCCCTACGCCCAAGCGAATTATTGAAATAAAAATTAAAGACCACACGTTAGTCCCAAAATGACCTAGTTTGTGTCGAGTAAATGTTAAACCCCATTTCTCTCTCTCTCTCTCAAACTAGTTATTAGAATAAAAGTAATAAAACTACTAGACGTTAAACCCCCTTTCTCTGGCTCTCTTTGAAGGTATCTATTCTAGCACAAATTAATGATATTTTATATTTTTGTAAACAGATGAGATTACAAGGTACCCAGTGTATGAGTATACAGTCTAATACAGTATTACCTGCTGCTACTCTACTACCAAACAACTCTATTATATACCCTGTCTTACAACCACAACAACAACAACAACTAAACAACCAACAGGCAGCCCTCTTACAACGCAATCAACTTATACTAGCTCAACCTAATCCTAACCAGTTACAGTTTCAACGATTTCAATTACAACAGGGTAAATACGGTATTTGAATCTGGTGAAAAGAGTTTGAGGGATCAAGTGTGAATATTGTGATCCAACAATTTCAGCATTTGTTTTAAAAGATTTTGTGTGAGCATGCATGAATATTAATGGCTTTCTAGTGAAAGTCACAATGTCCAGCAACAACCAAATAGTAGTGGTAGTAAAATGTAATATGTCCTGACTGAGTGAAAACCAAATACTTTTATTCCAAGTGAGAAAATATGATATTTCAAATTGTGTTTCTAAAATGAAATATGGAATTAATCCAATTTCTGCAAGTTTATACCTTCCTGCCATGATATTGTGTTTAAAAACTGAAAGTGTTGAGATGAATGATCAGAAACATATTATCATCCTAAATGTGGACTTTTGTCACTTCCGACATCGTACAGAATAGATACAATATGCCAGATTATACAGCTTGACGAAATTGTCAATTGTCTCAATAGCGAAAGTTTTATTGTATTATTTCAATGATAGACCTTTCTGTACATTCAAAATTTTATTACATAAAATTATTATGTTTTTACTTCGGATGCGTACAAACCACCCGTGTGTCATTCTGTTGATATCTGTAAATTTAGAGTTCGAGTAAAATCGTTTCTTACTGTTTTCTTATATCACAATATGCATATGGATGAAGACTGACAGGTTTATTTCCTGACAGGTTAGTTCTTTAAAAAGCAATTTGTGTTGTATGGTGCAGCACTAATACAAGAACAGCGTACATTGATACCGCAAGTTGACATATAAGATGGTGGGTATTCACTGTCTACACAGAACCATTCTAATTAAAACAAAGATCCTATTTTGTTTCCTTTTTTATAATTCAAAATTTTGTTTTAGTTGTCTTTACTACACTCAGATTTGGAAGAGTTGTTATATAACCTGCGTTCCTATTGATGTGCGGGATTAGCAAATGAAAAGGGTTGTTGCATCAAGTTTTTGGTGTGATTTGCATTGAACTGTGGGTAACTTACTAGAAACATCAATGCTGATGGTTAATCAAATGTCTAAAGTTATTGATAGTGTCAAAAGCCACTCGTATGACCTCTGATGCGACCTGTCAGATTGTATGTTAACACCCACTGATTAGGGACAAGATTATCCAATGTTAATTCAACTCAAATCGTGTGATAGACCGCTGATTGAGTTTGTAATTCAGAATATTCAGAATATGGACTACTCAAAACTTTTTGGGTTTGAAAAGGAAATGAATTGGGACATGAAAATGATTTCACGAAATGCTGTAGTATTCAGATGTTGGAAGGGACAGAGTCTTCTGTATTTCATAATAACTGTACATAGCAACATAATAAGAGAGCAATACACAAAACTCATTTTCATCAAGACTAATGAATTGCAATTTATATATAACTTGAACAATTGTTTGAAATTGGTAAATAACCTTTTGACAAACCTGTGTTTCTTTTGTATTCAAATTTATGTAGATTGTTTCCCCTACTATTCATCTGACTAAACCCGTTTTCTACTTTTTATATACCCACATTTTATGTATATTTTTGTGATCCCTTTGCTACTGTTGCACACTCTAGACGCTTAAGTTATCATTTGATGGACTCCAGAGCCATGTTTATATTAATGAGAAGAAACCTAAAAATTTGCAACAATTCTCAATATTGGCTCCTGATCATATTCACAACAGTTAAAGTTATCTAATTTGCTTAAGAATTTAAGTTGATACTTGTGAGACAAGGTCTTGAACAAGGTGGATCATTTTGTGGACACTACAGGCAGTTTCCGGTAGTTTACAAGTGGGACAGCCTTTACAGACTTCTCAGACAACTTAGGTACTTTTGAATCTATTATTGCTTGACAACCTATCATAAGTTGATCTTAAAGGAGCTAAATCGCTAAAATTTGGGACCTAGAAATTGACACAAATGGGTCGCAATGCATATAATAATGTAATATGAATGTATATAAACTGATTTACATTCGATCGTTTTCGACTTTACTCTTAATTTCAAATCAGTTTGGCCAGAAGTGTCAATACTAGGGCTATTTCTAGTGTCTGGTTATTCCAGTCCACATAGTATTTATTGTGTATGCTCTCCAGATAAGAATGTCTAGTCTTGTTCTTTGAGTCCCTTGTTAAAAATGGGCCTGAAACGCATCATCGTACAACATCACTGGATTTAAATTGACAAATAATTTGTGTTTTGAAATGCTGAAGACTTTAGATGATAAAACGTTATCTTGCTGTGAAAATATGGGATCCTAATATCTGATATTTAGATAAAAAATTAAATATATATCCTTTTATATACATTCATATTACATTAATATCATTGTTGAGACCCATTTTCATCTATTTTAAAGTTCCAAAGAATAAATCCAGATGCCATTTTAACAAATTCTTGTTATGATTCAAGCCATATTTTATTTAAGGTAATTGGCAAGGCAGTATATTGTAGATTAAATGGGCAATAAGAGCATGTTGTGTTTTCCTGAATAAGAAATGTCATCATATATTATCTTTTCATGACACAAGAAAAAAATTATTCCAATTGATCACCATATTAGGATGAATTACTAAGAGTACATCAATTAAAGTAAAAATACTGGTAGAATTATTCAGTGCATGGTTTATCTTGTTAAAAATTTTATTAGAAATATTTGAAAAATATCTAAATATTTTGAGTCGAACATGTGCTAGAATGAATGAAAAATTGTATATAGTTTTGTTATTTTTATGTTTGGAGCTTGTTAGCTTCCAGTTTATATTTACTGCAGTACGAGAGTAAAAAAATTTTGACCAAAGCGTATGCATGAAACTATTTTTGCTTTGTTAAAGAATGTAGGTCTTCTTTCTTTGAAAATGATCAGATTTTTTCATTATTCAATAAAAATGGTTTCTTGTTTACAATAACTTTAGTATCTATTGTGACACTGGAAAATATATTTCATTAGCCCCAATGTTGAACTTTGACTTGGTACCTTGTTTATGTTCGCCCACATGCAGGGGGGGGGGGGGCTTCCTTCCTAGGTCCTTATAGGCGAGGGTCCAGTGGCCGCAATAACCTGCAGAAAAGAGTTCTTCCGGCCAAATTATTGTAGTATATTGTCATAACCCCTGTCCGTCCCACAGTTCATTGATTTCTATGGGTAAAGATGGCCCTTATAGATAAAAACGTTTGGATGGAATAAAAAACTAAGGTCCTGTGTGCACATTGGCATGCACGTAAAAAAAAAAGATCACTTGACAGCTGGAATTCAATATAAAATTTCCCTCATAGCACACTGCTTGGCGTAACCCTGTCTTCATTAGCTCAGAAGTAGCAGAACAGTATGATGTTAAACCTCATTTTATTACTCTGAAAGGTTGGAGACAATATAGTTTGCTTCTGTAATTTTAGTCATCCTAATGTTAGTAACTAGGGACAGGACAAGATGGAGAATGACCGGAGCTGTGAGGTGCGATTAGATGACAACGATCACCAAGACCATTGCATTATGGACATCCGTACATGCTTATTTTAGTTCCAAATTGATTTTAATTGGTGTTGAAGGATGATTAAACCCCATTTCTACTTTTTGTCTTGATTCACACTTAAAACAAATAATAATTTTTCTTATAAATTTTAATGTATATAAATCAAAATGATATGAAAATAACTATAGGAATGCATACATATAAAATATTTACTGTACAATATGTAGAAGAATCAATGAAGATGAAATTGCGGAAAATTTTATGCTCATAATATTTAACCTTATAACAATGTAGTAGACACATTTTAAAATGGATCATTTGTATGAATGAATATGAAACAAATTTTTCCAATTCCTTATTTAATAAGGTAAAATAATTTGCTCAGCGATTTAAAAAGATCTTCACTCAATAATGAAAACAGTTGAGGTTTCAGCAACATCAATTTAAACTTAGTTTGATTATTTCAACGCCTTTACTTTTTTTGCACAAATCAGACTGGAAAAACACCTGAATTAAACAAAAGGCACCCTGGTTTGTGAGTTAGTGTCATCCATGAAAATAGATGGTGCTTACAGCATTTTCCAGAAAAAGATGATGTGACGTCACAGGGTGGAACATCAAGGCACCTCAAATTCCACAGAGGAAGGAAATTTCAATATTGAGCTTATCTTTCATCTGGGAATGGCAAAGGTACAAAATGATTTTGTGGCCAATCTTTCTGAAAATCACAGCTTAAAAGCAGGGTAATTATTACAGTGAATATGGAAATTCAAACATATATATAGAATTATATGATGTTAAAACTTGAAATGAAAAATGTGTAAAATTTTAATGCATATGTCAAGTATTGAAATTTATTTGTATAAATCAAAAATAAATCAATACTTCAGCTTATAAAAATGTTCCAGCCTTCTACAGACTATGTACAAAGTAAAATGTTATTTAGGAATGTAGGCCTACAAAATTATATTCCCTTCGATAATCATTAGCTAGTTCTAATATTTGCTTTGTATAAATTTTATAAATAGTCTTATCTTTTAAACAATAACTAAATACCTATAACATTTGGAAGTATTTTCCACAACTGAAAGATATGCCATTAAAATCTTTTCCATATTTTTAATTTAAACAGGTCATATATTTATTATCTTTTCCATGTAAAGATCTGCACATCAAAATTGTGAATTATTTCAAACTTTTTCTGAAATACAATCTGATTAAAACACAGATCCAATTTCGTTTCCTTTTTTATAGTTCAAAATTTTGTTTTTACTTGGATCTGGAAGACTTGTTAGTTAACTCTTGTTCTGCTTGAAATAAGGGGTCAGCCAATCAAATGGTCTGTCGAATCGAGCATTTGACCTTATTTGCTTGGAACTATGGGTAGACATTACCAGCAATCAAAACTAAGCAAAAGTAGATAAGAAAAAAAACATGGCAGACACTACCCGGTAATTGAATGACTGACGTTATCTGGTCAAATATCGCTTGCTTGGTACCTGACGTCATAGAACGTGAACTCCCAATATAATTTGTTAGATCTGCATGTATTGTAGGCCCTTGGAAGTATAAAAACAAAACGAAATATAGATCTATATCTTAATTAGATTGTCTGAAATATGAACCTATGGTAAAAAAACTTTAAAAAAACTTTGCTCTCTTAAATATTAACTTCTTGGAAACCTGAAACATTCTCTGTCTCTTCTTGTCCATAATAAACTGGTCGTTGATGCTGAGCAGATGGTACAGTAACTTCATATGCTTTTGGATAGGATTGTTCATAACTGAACTGAGTATAGGCTATGTCTTCAGTTCTTCCGTAACTTGGGTCCATTAGCTGCTTCTTTCTGATATCCTCTACATAGCGACAAGTCTTTAAGGCTTCTATCCATATAAATACCACCGCAACAATAGTTGTTACTAAATATAAAGACAAATTTGTATTTAGTTACAGGAACTTATTACATTATGATTCTTGTCAATTTCTATCACATTTGGTTGTGTTCAGTTTCTAATGAACAATAGTAGGGTTTCCATGGAGGATAAAAGCTAGTTTCACTTGCAGAATTGCAGAGCCTTTACCCACGAAAGCCCAGAAGGCTCATTCCAAATTCCAAATTCCAATAAAATAGCAAATTTGCAGCCCCCATCAATTAAACAAATTAGAATTTAAATAAATTGTAATTTTACATAACTAATTAGTACTAGTTTACCTATCTTATGCCTGGGATAAACTCCCGTTCCAAATTACTTGATTGCAAAATTTGAAATAATCACGTGACATTACAATCATCATGGCTGCTGCAGAGAAGATAAGGTAGGAGCAAGGAATTAAATTAGCCATCTTCAGGTCACTATTATACAGTCACCAAATTTGGAATGAGCCTAGGAGGCCTGTAGTCACTAAAGAATAGTTCCATGTGAAGGTATGACAGCCGTATTAACAGCAGTAGAAGTTGGCCATCTAGATTGTATTAAAGGACATTATAATGAAACAAGGTCATTCTGTTTTACTAGGTAAGGTAAGAAGGAAGCAGCTTCCAAGCTAGCTTTAATATTTCAGTGAATATACTCAAACCCAGGTTTATTTTGCTTGTAGGGGGGTTGGATGGTCGAATAGTTAGCATGTATGATGTATGTGTTGTATCATAAAGCCTGTCATTGAGTCAATTGGCAGATTACCTGAATGAAAGCAATTATGATGGTTGATTAAGTTTGATCAGCCATTATGATAGAACTGATGACAGACCTGTCAAAGTTTGTGGGGGAAAAAAGGTCAAGGTTCATTTGGCGCATGCACATTTCTCAGACAGGATAGCATTTACACTACGAAAATTTAACTGTGCCGTGCCGATATCGCCTCACATCAGTTGGCCAAATTGGCACAGTATTCAGTACAGCACACTTATGTTTGACTTGTTTACACTAAAACAAAATTAACTGTGCCGGATCTGGTACCATGCCTGGCCCGCTGAAAATTTGTAATGTAAACAGGGTTATAGTGTGACTAGTTGAGTCCAGTTAACAGTCCCTTGATTTTAAAAAAAACAAGCCAACAACGAGGCTTATGCTCAACCAATCAAACTGCTTATCTCTGCTTACCCTAAGCAGAAAATGCTTATCTTCGAACTCCATCAAGTTATGGTCCTCATAAACACCTACAAGAAGTTTAAACATTCTAGCTCAATTAGGAAGAGAGTTGTTGTGTCCCAAAAAGTGTGACAGACGGACGAACGAACCCATTTTAATAGTCCCCTGCTTTCTTCGAAATGCGGGGTGCAACAAAACTTACCAGCTCCAATGACGGCTACGTAGTAAACCCAGTCTACATCTATAGCTTCAGGAGATATTTTTGACGAAACACGAGAAGGGCTGTGCATGGGCAGGTTGATCCAAACATCATGTGGGTTTAAAAACACTACGGCTGTAAATATAACACCTAATACCACACATATAGCTGAAAAAAAAAGTTAAATAATATTTTATCATTCGACCTACCATGTTCTGTGCATTCTCGGGTGACTGTCTTATATATTCTTTCTCATATATTCTACTGACATCCAGTAGACTTTGCAAATATGATTATTTACACTAGTCCAGTTGCCAAACCCCATCTTAAGCCTTAACGTGGAAATATAGTCCACCTTATGTTTTTTGGTGGATTATATATCTTTTCTATGTGTAGATTAAAGGAGCTAAATCGCTAACATTTGGGACCTAGAAATTGTCAAAAGTTGGTCACAACGCATATAATACGGTAATATGAATGTATATAAACTGATTTACATTCAATGATTTCCGTTTTTCCCCAATTTCAAATCGGTTACGTTCAGCGAAATAAGCCATACAGTCTCAATCTACTGCAAATTTCTATAGCGTCTGGTTATTCCAGTCAACATACGCCGTATGGTATGGTGCAATATGTCTAGCTTCGCTCCTCAAGTCTCTTATTAAAACTTGGGCTGAAACGCATTATGGTACACGATTCGTGTACCAATGTTAAAAATTATTTTATCTAAAATATCGGATATCAGAAGCTCATCTTTTCCTGGCAAGTTTACATCATCAATGTTGATTTAAAATGGCCAATAATTCGTGTTTTCGATGTTAAAGATTTTGGAGGATTTTGAGTTACGGACTTAGGTCCTTTAAGAATCCGGATGATGGAAAACTTGGGGAAGTTAAATTATTCAAGATGGATGCCATGAGTCATTTTCGGGTTATTTAGTGGGGGTAAAATGCGAGACAGATTCTCTCGGACCTCGGTTTGAAGATGAGTTTTATAAATAAATTTGACCCGTCGAATCCAGTAGGCTTGGGTATTCCTCCTCAAGTTTATGGCTAATCCCAAGTAGTGAGCAAAATTCAAAATGGAGGCTTATTTTAGCAAGTTCCTTAAAAGGGTGTGTAATATATTGAAATATAAGTTTTTTGTGAATTATATATCTTCTATATGTGTAGTTTCAAAATCAGGATGATGCTCCATTATTAAGATAAGGACATATGCTGGCATTAGAGAAAGTTTTATACAGAAGAGTGAAATATTTATGAACATTAGATTACTTTTGTCAGTTCTTCTTAGAGAAGAGAGAAGCAAAAAATATGTATACATGTATATAAAAATTCCTTACATGAAATAGTTACAAAACCTGCCAGGAAAAATTCCCCAACGACAGAACCCAGTTCACGGCATGCAAGAATAAATGCTGCTGCCATGCAGCCCATTAGACCAGCGACACCAGATATATAGAAAACCTGACCAGCAACTATTGCTTCTGAAATAAATGGTATAATGGTACTATTATTATCTGCAAACATAACAACTGTAACAGACAATGTCAGTTAAGATTTCTTAGATGCTCATCATTATTTCAGATATTTTTCCTTTTCTGATATTTTTAACACATGTCAACCACTCACATTACCAGGTAGTACACATGAAGCTAAGAAGTAATACGGATACACAACACATTTATATTTAAAGGACAATATTGGTGTCAGTCATTATCCAATATGTGATAGAGCTGGTTAAACACGTTCCAAATATTATTTTATCACAGAGATCATTGCTACGATAGATACGTAATATCATGTAATAAAAGAAATATGTCACGTGATTGTGCAAATAGGCAAAACGAAAGGTAGCAAAGGCATGAACTCTTCAAGTGTGGATGATGCCAACAAATAAGTAATAATAATTGTGGCAACACAGACCTTGTGTTTGAAATGCAAGTCAAGTGTTAAGTGTAATCGCCTATAAATTCATAGTCGACATTCGACATAGCACTCAGAATTCAGTTGCCCTCAGTTGCTGATTTGATTGACATACATGTACCTGTGCAGCCACATTTACATATTTATACAACTAGCTGAATGCAGTTGCTGACAATTAAAAAGTAGACATAAGTCCTGCTAAAAAGGCACTATATTCCAGATAAACTAAAAGACAAATATTGACTCTTCAGTCAAAACACATTAAACATGGTCTTATCTGCTATTAATTATTAAATCATTTACATTACGACATGTACATGTATGTACAGAATTCATATCAACATTTCCATTTTAGTCAAATGTAAATGACAATTAACATTCTGATGCATCAATTATTTATAAAATACAAATTCAAGTAATCTAAGAACGAAATTTATGAATTAAGACAAAACAATATAGTTCTAAAAACTTACTTGGAGCAAATTGGTGATTGTTAATTTTATTCAGAAATACAATATCCTGGTATTTGTATTCATTCGCACCGACTGAAGCCATGAAAAATAAACCACTTGAGATAGTGTAACTATCAGGTCTCCCTTCAACCCCATAAGCTGCATCATTTGGATTAATACGAATTTTAAACCAAAATGGCATTATTCCTGAAATGGCTAGAACCAGGCAACTGATTGCCAGTAGTACTGATCCTAATGCCAATGGTGTAGACGCACAAAAATTTTGCATTTTCTGTCCCATTTTCTCTGGTTTTCTCAAATTTCTGAAAAATAATTATAAAATACCCCAATTTTTTAATGTTTAATACACATATGAATACCTGAAAATCAGAGGGCTATAATTAAAACCCTATAAGCAAGGTTGAAAGAGATCTGTTTTCTAACAGAGAGAGCTTAACAACCTGTTGATACAAACCAGGTAATTACTAACACATGGTTCAATTTTATGTCAATAATTTGCTAGTGCATTGGTGCTTTTAATGGGAGGAAACAAGAGGTCCTGGAGGTCTTTGAGAAAACTGATAAGTTTGGATAGGCGACCCTACTATGCCTACTTTTTTGCACATTCAAGCAAGGAATCAAAACTACGAGACTTGACTCAATGACAGACCTTATGATCTTAAGGTGTCATGACATTTCGGTCCTGTGAGTTTTCAGACTAAACACAAACGACGTTTCGGAACAGTTTGACAACGTTTCCAACTAGGATTTAAATGCACTGAATAAAAAAAAGACTGTTAAAAATTTGTGTGCATACATTAGTAATACCTGTTTTTTTTTTTCATTTTAGGTTAGGCCGATGACAGTTTTATTAACAATAATTAAGAAATATAACATTGTTAGTTGTCTTTATTTATTGCAGTACGCTTTAGATACATAGCAAGTCTATAGACATTTTATAAAATTAGGTTTCTTTGCACATAATGCTATAAATTCAGGATTATCGGTTAATCAGTTGATTATCCAGCTTTGATTGTTGTCATTTCCTATAAAAAACACCTTGGCTTTGTATGCACTAATTTATTGATTGGTATTGCCATCTACGACAAGCTTAATTGTTGAGGAATGCATGTCAACTTGCATCTTACGATTATCTTTAACAATTTGCTAGGGGCTTGTAAAAAAGAGTACTTTTCGTGTAAATATTTACTTTTGTTTTTGTGTAGGTCATTTTCAAATAAATTCATCAGCTATTAATTCGTTTTAAACAAATATATAACTTTTATGGGAAACGATGATTACCAAGGAACCGTAAGTGCAACTAATGTGGAGCCTTTTACTTACCACATGTTTCATGTTAATAAATAATTTCGTTCATGTTGTGAAGTGGCCGGTTTCTAATAAATTCATCAGCAACTTTTTTATATACATAGTACAGATATAAAGATATAAAAAGTTCTTTTGGTAAACATTCAACATTGGAAACTTTGTTGTAAAGTTGTAGGTGTGTGATGCACGACCCCATGTGATGTACTTGATGGCGAGTGGTAATTTACTTGCATGTTATTTTTTTGTAAATCGATTTGGCTTATTATAAATTGAATTGACCATAATGGTAGTTTTTAATTAATTCAACAATAGAAAGTTCATTATATTATAGGGTCTTGATATACCGTGGTGACATAATCGTCAAATTGAGGTTAATTAATTGAGACAAAGCAGATAACTGTAAAACAACCGAAGTGGATATTTAACCGTATACGGCAAAGTATCTACTTCCGCTATTTTACCGTACATCGTTTCTGATTGACTAAATGAGTATTTGGGGGAATACTAAGCTGTACGCTAACCCTTTAAGGAATGGTAAAAGGTAAATTAGATCCTAGTTCAGTCTTCTAAAAAAGGGTTAGGGTTAGTATTCACCAAAATTCTCAATTACTTGTATATAAAGCGGCCATTCGAAACTCCCCAACCGGCCTACCGTACTTTCCACCATTTTGAATAAGGTATGACATCATCATACAAATTAGCCAATCAGAAACGATGTGCAGTAAAATAGCGGAAGTAGATACTTTGCCGTATACAGTTAAAAATCCACTTCGTAAATAAACACAAAAAAATAAAAACTAATATAACTTATTCTCGGGTCAAAATCGTCGCCTACCGGAGTCCGAGATGTCACCTTCCCTAGCTCAAAACTTTGAGGCCATAATTAAATTAATGTATAAGTAAGAAATGCCGCTGGACCAAAATGTCATTTAATTAACGAACATGTGTTAATATTATTCAACATATAACACCAGACGTATATATAGTTTAAACCAAATATAATCATACCATAAATTACACAGATACACATCAAAATATACCAACGTTTTAATATGAAAAGGTAGCTGAAAGAATAAACAGTGACTAATCAAGGACAGTCATACATTCCATTAGAATTTCCATATTAGAATTTAATTTCAATTCTTGCATTTATATTCTAATACGGCGCGTTGTTCTTCCAAAGCGTGCTCTAATCTGTTTTACATGAGAGAATAACTAAATACGTACCTCTTTTAAAATATTTCAAATATTTATTAGTCACAACAATTAAGACGCCATGACACTTCTCTAAACAGGAAAGGCCGGAAGTTACCTGTTCTAGTCTTACCTGTGACAGGTAAACCAAACTGATCGGCAGTAAAAATAGTTGCCCGACCGCTTATATCATTGGAATAGATATAAATTGACAAGTTATCTTTGGTCCGAGTGGTCTGGATACCGTTATTTTAACGATCCGTTAAACTCTAACGGACATATCTTGGTAACGTGTTGTTTGCATTAAATTTACTACAGAAAACACTATAATAGAATACTTTATTTTATCGTTTAGAAATATTAGCATACATCTGTAGGAAAAATTTACACCACAGAATAATAATAATAATATGGGCATTTATAATGCGCTATATCCACAAACTCAGTTTATGCTCAAAGTGCTACACAATTATTATCCCGGTCTCTAGGATACAGGTAAAGCCTGATTACCTCCCTTTACCTCTGAACTCTTCTAAGAGCCCCAACATATGCTGCTTTAGTTAACGGATCGTTAAAAGATAACGGAGCTTTGAGCAACCTGCCCCAGGAGTTTGTTTTTTTAAATTTAATTTTAGAAAATATTGACTGTCGGTCTTCTTATCTGAATTACGTTTACAGTTTGGGCTAGCAAAAGGTCAAGAAACATTATTTTATTGCTAATTTCGATTTAAATTTGTTGTATAGGATCGGCAGTAATGGAATTGTGCGCTCTAAAAAGAATCGTTACAATAACATTAATAACAACAAGATATTATTTTTCTCGGCTATTACTACGGCATCCCCAAATCTACAATACACTTCTTATTTGACCAAAGGATTCCATACTCCTCGCAGCGTTTCGTTTGATTAGAGGTAATCCCACTACACACTGCTATTTTGGGTGGATATTGTTGTTTTAAATTTTGATTGGTCAGTAGTCCGTCTACTGGCTAATCACTAGCTGCCCTACAAGAGCTTTACATTTAAAACGAGTGTCAGTTTTGGATCAAATATGTTTACATAACGTTACGTCATGGCTCACGATTTTATTATGACTAATTAACCAGTGCCTAGAAGAATACTGCAAAACTAATTGCGTGACAAACGAGGCTATCAAGACGAATAATATGTAAACAATACTGTCTGGAAACGAACATACTTTCACGGTTTTTAATACCTTAAATCATTGTCCAAAGTTTTAGGGAAGACCCAGAATAAACGAAGGGCTGTCATGTTGTTGTACTGTGATAGCTTTCATTGAATGGAAAGTATAGACACATTCCCGCGTAAGTTCAAGAAACAGGCGCCATTCCAGCAATGGCCAGAGAGGGATTTCTCGGGCCATTGCTTCAGGAATATGAAGGATTCCTGCTCTCTTAACTTTAATCTGGAATAACCTGAAGAATGTTGAAAACTGGCTTCACTTTACAGACTCTCTTTATGATGTAAATGATACAAAATGCATTTTGATGCTTTCATATTTTGGTATAGCAGTAAAACGCGTTTGCGGCCGTCAAATAATCCATGTCAGAAATCCGGCGCCGCTCTCTATTAACCCGAAAATTTTCGGCCATTTCTGGTTTTGCTTCACTAACTGTCATCGAGCCCTAATAAAACACTAACTGTACTTTTCTTGTAATTGAATATCACGAATCTGTACTGAGTTGACTATGGACTAACACATTTCGTCTGGAGCCACTCTACTTTGTGGGACATTTTTCGGGCATCGATTATTATTTGTGAATGCAGATGCAACAGTCTGGATGGTTGGAATTCAGAGTGGGATTTCGGTTACAAAACCCTTGGATACTTTTGGAGTTGCTTACACGAATAGCAGAAAGGGCATTTGCGGTTATTAAATTTTCAAAAGTTTCTCCGGGAGGGTGAGGCCCCCATAACGCGCAACAATTGATTGGTTGTTTGGAATTCGGGTCAGCCAGGTAGGCTATATTGGACCAAATTGAAGTTTCTGTATACCCAGACTGGAATAGCAGGAAATGGCGTTTGCGGCAGTTAAATTTTCGCTTCTCGAGGAAGACCGGCGCCGCTGTAATAGCCAGAATAATTCTAACAATATCAATCGTTGATTATGCAAACCAATAATTTACATCTGATAGGAGTTTTAAGGTCTGGTACTTAAATTTGGTACTTAAATTCTTCCAAAAATAATGCTTATTGCAAACAAACGCTCATTTTAAATGATGATTATCGACTTAAACACCTAGCAATTTAAAAGTTGGAACATTTTCAATCGCATAGTTATTAAGGTTTATCCGTAAATTTGGTGTTAATAGTTGTTTTCGTTTCTGCTTTGTAGTTAGTAACATGCATTTAGTTCGTTGACCATCATCGAATTTTGGACACACCAGTTGAGTAAGATATCAGTATCATGTTGTAATTTAATTTGAAGATCATTTAAATTGGTAGCCGACGAATAGACTGTTGTATCATCCATAAATAAATCACAGTATGACTCGAGATGAAGAGGAAGATCATTTATGAAAATGTTAAATAATAAAGGTCCCAAAATAGATCCCTGTGGAATACCGTGAGTAATTGGCTGAAGTTGAGAATATTGTCCGTTTGCGAAAGTACATTGATTTCGGTGGTCCAGGTAAGAATGAATTACGTTCAGGAAATTGTCAGAAAGTTGATAGTAACGACATTTGTTCAACAAGATGTTGTGATTGACAAGATCAAAAGCTTTCTTAAAATCGACGACAACGAGGGGTGAAGGATCGGTTCAAGACTTGTGTAGAGTGATGAGGTGGGGTGGTTTCATGCGTTTCTACAAATTAATGTACTCTTAATTAGTTTTTATTAGACATTAGTATATATTAGTTTCCATGGTGACAATCGGCCTTGTTTGTAGAGTAGCCTAGTAGTATAATATGAAAGCTTAAATTAGCCTACGTAACACGTAAGTAATGGGTTTAATTAATCGACGATATAATAACACAGACGAGACCACACACTATGCCCTCGAAAGTAACATTATTGTTGTTTTGGGGGATTATAATCCGATTAAATAGTTTTTGTTCTGTTTTTATGGTTTATAAAGTAGCATTTACGTTATATTAGATTTATTTACGTGTATGGATGGAAAGATCGATCAAAAAAACAAATATTATTATTACCGGTACTTATTTCGGGATTGTGTTCTGTGAACTTAAATCAACCAGTCCATAATAATGTATTGGACGTTAAATCTTTAATAAACAACAACATCTGTGAACTTGTTTGCGATATCACTTTGGTGGTAGCGGACGTTAAATAAAACTGATTTCACACACACTCTATGAACTTGTCGTTTTTAACACAAGAATGTGATACAATCGATGCACAGGTCTGGTGTGAAGGGGATCACGGTGGCTAAGTGGATAAGGCGCTGGTTCGCTAGCCTGGAGGTTGAGTGTTCGATCCCTGCATTGGCCGAGAAAGTTCATCTCGATTTTCCGTCGTGATTTCCCCTTGTCAGTGATGCAGAAGGAGGGCCTGACAAGGACAACTGCCTAGTCGTTCGGATGGGACGAAAAACCGAGGTCCCGTGTACAAATTGGAGTGCACGTAAAAGATCCCTTGGCAGTTGGAATTCGACATAAGAGTAGGCCGTAGCGCCGCTGCCCGGGCAAAATTTCCCTCATTGCACACTGTGGCGTATGCCCGTCTTCAATTAGCCCAGGTACGGTGCTTAAGCGTAGGACGTTAAACCCCATTTCATTCATTCAGTCTGGTGTGAAACCGTTGTAGCTCTGTCTTAAGGCCTTAGTTGTTTTTTAAACTAGTACTAGCCACTTATTAACACGAAAGACCACAATCAACCCACGATGTCATCGGATGGGTCCGACTTTAAGTAGATAAGAATGGTTCGGCTATTTAATGATTTAATTTAAAAATGGGAAAGCGAGGCTAATCCTCGAACAAACCAGTACGGTGGTTAAAATCAGCGCACACATCTTGCCAAACCTTCAAAGGCCAATGTCTCCGCCCGGATGTATGTTATTTCAATGCAATTTTCAACAAATTCAGTTTGCATTATCTATTTTTACTAATCTCTAAATACAAGGGGTTTAAAGACAATTATTATATGAAATTTAGTACGCAGTCTCGGTGAATATGATTCCAAAATTCGGCCGAGTGTTCGAAGCGTTTAGCGTACATCTTCAATATAAAAGCATTAGAAATACTTCGTACAAAATCTACATCAAAATATTTGTTAATTTTTTAGGTGAATCAGCGCAATCATCCATCCTGTATTAAAACAGAAATCGATAATAATATGTATATTATATATGGCGTCGGGACATTGGTTTTCGGGCAAATTGGATATCTCGTCTTCAATTATTTATATTTTGGCTTTATATTGAGCCGGGCCCCCCCCCCCAATATTTAGCCAACACTTAACTAATGATTTCTTAGCTGTTCACATCCTCAGCCCCTCCGAAAAATTATGTAGCCCCCCCCCACCATTTTTTTAAGCTGGCTACGGGCGCTTATATAGAGCAATCTAAATAGGTCGGGACGTCTTTCCATAAAAAAACACTTTGATTCATCAGTACTCCCCCATGGTAAGCTTTGATTAATTTGACATTGTAAAATAAAGTTGACAGGCTTAAAATAAAACTTTATTATACATGTATATTTATATGTCGTTTATTGTGTTGCTCTTAATGTCTTTCTCGCTATCTTGTAGGTACGAGATAGTTAACTTGTAAGTAAGCCTACGTGATAGTTATCCTGTAAGTACGAGAAAGTTTTTTTGTAAGTACGAGAAAGTTATCTTGTAAGTACGAGATGATTATCTTGTAAGTACGAGGTGATAATCTTGTAATTACGAGATAGCCATAATATTTTTATTTGATTGACCTTGGTGGTCTTCGCACTCGCTATTTTTCGATAGAAATATAATTTATGTAAGATTTATTGATATCAAAAAATAATCCTTATCATAGATGTGGGGATGACACAATGGGATTAATTTCCCAACCCATCATTGTGCAAAGGGGTTTAAATGTCGCAATATTCTTAGCGTAATATAATGGTTAGGGCTAAAACCAATAAAAAGAAAAAAGGCTTGCATTGCAGAACACCCTATTTCTAGAAAAATCGTTACCGATTAACGAAAAATGCGATTGTCCAAACACTTCTTTTTCTTTTACAACAGTTGACATATAGCTGGATGTTAAAGACTAAGGTTACAAAAAGGCGTGGAATTACCTGTCAATCATTAATACGTTAGTGATCACGTGTTCAAAACGGGTCATCTGTGTTTGTTATGATCTGGAAGTGACACACAGAGGAGACGTCGCACGAGCCATTACTTTTGTCAAGTTGTCAAAGAAAGAGGTTTGGATTTCTGTGAGTGATTAAGGGATAATAGTTTTAGGTGCGAACGAAGACGGACCAAGTTGACGCGTAATAGAAGAGAAAAAGGCGAAGCCATATTGATAACAATTCTTATCCAGCCGAAACTTTTTTTTGGAGTGAAAACAGCAGAAAAACGGAAAAATGGCGAGTGTGTGTGCTGTTTTTGGTATGATGTGCTCTTTAATGAGTTTGGTATTTAATGCCCTCGCAATTGCTACGCCACACTGGCTTCATTCGAGATCAATGGTACCCACATTGAATATTGGACTGTTTAGGCATTGTGAAGTTGAAGAAAATTTCTGTGGAGATATGGAGAGGATAAATGCTATGATAAATCCTTCGGATATTGGTAAGTAGTTGGAAAAACTTTTGTGAACTTGTTCGACCTGTCCAGACAAATAGATGTTTTGCTGGACACTAGCCAGGGTGTATTAATCAATGAACCAAATTAGGTTATATAGCGGTATCTAAATTGTACCCTTCATATTATGTGGGAACTTGATAACATAGGCCCTATATACTGCTAATGTACATGTATGTAAATTTTATTGTAAAATTTTACTGAATACGCATACTTTTAACCAATCTAGACTGCATGTAGGTAAACATGCCTTATCAGGTGCCCTACATGTACATATAATTTGTTTTGCTTTGAGGGATAATTTAGACTTGCCAATGATTATTGGGGTTACTTTACTGTGCAATATGAATTAATATACAACAGTTTATTTACACATCTACCACAATACATGTATATTGATTTAACCTTTATGATATGCAGCATAATGTCCATGTGTGCAATACATGTACATGTACATGTAGGCAGTATTTTGACATTTGAAATATATCTTTATTATCATGATATAATATATTTGATTGGATATACTCATTTGAATAATATTTGATATGTCATAAATTTTATCAAGTAATAATTTGTAGCTAATAGTAAAAACACATGCATATTTTATGGCTAATATTTATAATGTGGTGCACTTTCCAAATCTACATGCATTTCAATTCAAAATTTGTATCATTACTACATGTATTTTTTCCACATATGTCAGGTACCGTCAGGATAAACATTTTTATCAATTCACCTCTGTTGTAAGCTATAAAACTGGGAATCGAAAAAAAATACACAGAAATAACTAGTTCCTTCATGAACTGTCTCTGAGCGAACGATGTCTCATCGTTCGCTCCGAGACAGTTCATAAAGGAACTAAGAAATAACCATTTCAAGCATTATGGTTTGTAGACACATACTGTAGCTCTGATTAAAATATGATAATTGCTTTCCACAGAGCTAAACCAGGTACCAAGTTAAATCGCAACATCCTGGACCACTTACACACCTGTCAATGAAAGGTAGTGAATTATGACTCAATATTATTCAACATGGTACCTTAATAATTATTGATATTTGATAATAATTAATAACTGATTAACCAACACAAGTTAATCAAAAACCTATTTCGTAATGATGTGTATTTGATGTGGATCCCTAGAGTTTAGTATGGAATTCAGCATTCTGAGCATTCTACAGTCAATTACATAATCAATTTACTTTTATTGATTAATTTGTGTAGCTATTTGTCCTCGATCCAATGTATTGTCGAATATTGTACACCAAGGCTTAGTTGCTCTTTGCACAGGAATGTCCCACAAGTTTGTCATTTGTTTTACTGTACTGTTAATGAACATGTACATATCTATTAATAAATGAAAGGGGGTTTCACATCCTACTGATCTATTAATAATAAACAACGTATCTTAAATGTGTGAAATATTCTGTCTTATAATTATTTCATTCGAGTGGATGTAAACAAAAGTATTATTCTGTCGTTCATTCATTCTTACATTTCCACATTGAGTATTCCACATACTTGCCTGACTAATCTCACCAATCCTTTGCGATACAGTTTAGAATGTTAAGGCTCTTTCGAGATCTTCGCTGGATGATGAAAAAATAATTGTAGCTTTAGTATGATTTATACATTAGGGATGCTCAAAATATATTTGCATGTAAATTTGGAGACACCCCTGCAATTCATCATACATGTACATGTATAAGTAATACAAATAATTTAAGGTTCAATTTATTTTAAGTAAAACAGATGTTTGGGTAGGTTTCAAGAAGTTGATTAACTTCATTAAATACAGGTACATGTACCTTCCTGCAAGTAGGCCAGTACTTTGTTTTTTAAACACACTATTGATTTTATCAATTTATGATGACTGAGCTGCTGTGGGCATATGTTTTGTTGTCTGACAACCTATCTTTGATAATGAGTGTGCTTTTCAAATAATTAATAATATATGAAATACATTTACATGTAGGTATTAAGATTTGTGTTTAAAAGTGTTTCTTTTTGGAAAGGAGTTTGTAATTTTGACCAATTACATGTACCTCTCCTTAAACTTATAAACTTTGTTGATATTCTGCGACATTTTTGTTCTGTTTACTGAGTACATTCTGATCGACCAACTAAATGTATTCTTCCCGAAGTATAAGTTGTCATTTCTTGTTTGTTTTTGTTAATGAGTCTTTTTTAACTTTTTTGGTCCAAAATTAGATATTTTGTGTTTGACATTTCAAATATAGAACAGGTTGTCTTAGATATGAAATATTACATGTTGGTTGTGTAACTGAAATGAAAAAGTTTTTTTCCTATTTGAAATATATTTCTATATTATTAAAGTCACCTTCAATTTTCATGTATCACTCACTTAAAATAAACAACTAGATAAGGGAATCTATCCACCATGTGCCCACGTGTACTATTGTGCAATGTTCAAGTTCAGGGAACATAACATCTGAATAGATATTTGAAGTAGCTCTGAATATGTAAATGTTTTAAATCAGTCTTATGTGGCAATCATTCCCTACCAGTACATCTAAAATTATCATAGCATACACATGTACATTAAGAACATTTTTTTTTTATAAAACACTGCAAACAATGACAAAGTAAAAGTCTCATTTTTCCTATTCTTGGTTTTGTTTAGTTAGGATCTTTGCTGAAAGAAATATAGATTTGATTTGCAGGTAAAATAACCTTAAGTCAGTTAAATTTTGTTATTTAGTTTTTTTTTTGTCTCCAATAAGCTGATTAATTAACACATGTAGTTCAAAAATAATGCAAAATCAATATATTGTAAATTTCATTCAAATTACTTTATTCTGAGCCAAGTTATCACATTCAAATTACTTTATTCTGAAACAAGTTATCACTGTTTGTAGTTTTGACAAGATGTGTGCATTGATTGATTAATATCGTAACCACGGTACGGTACTGGTATATTTAAGTCATATCCTCACTTCTCCATTTTTATACATCCCTATTTTTATGTGGATGTATATTGTAGTCGTTGTCCTCCCTGTCCATCCACAATTTGTTTGTGAACACTTTACAGGTCACAATTTTAAGCCGATTTTGGCGAAACTTGAAATATAGATTTATATTTGTACAAAAAAATCATGATTTTGGCTTGTTGACCCTATACATTTTACCATTTTAATCTGATTTTAAAAATCATTTAAGTATATCGTCCTTACACCCTGATTATGATCGAATTTTGTAAAAATCAGACTGACTATAACAGTATAATTTGCCGACTGAAATTTAAGCCCTTGAACGCAAATTATGTAAAAGTATGTATATTTGTCCTATTTTGATGAAACTTAAAATATATGTTTATATCTCAACGATCTCAGTTCCTTTGGATATTTGTACATTGTACATAACTTCCTGGATTATGGTCTCTGATTATATGATAAATCACATTTTTTAGCTCATGTTTAAATATATCACCGTTTTACCATAAGGAAGGTTGAGTTTGAATTTCGTGCAAATTGAAACAAAATTGACTGACAAAATGGCTGCTTCTTGTACGCAACTGTACAAGGCTGTTATACGAAGATTGTGGAGTATTGTGGACCCTTTAGAGTTCACAATTTTTGTTTGATTTTAATGTAACTTGAAATATATCTTTACCGGTATATCCCAAAGATCTCAGTCCCTTTCAATATTCGTGCATTAAACCATAATTACTTGGATTATGTCCCCTGTTTGCACGAAAAGTCGCTGTTTTTTTTTTGTAAGCTTGTTCTCTATCCATCTCTTGCAAATGTGGGCGTATCTTGCCTGGCAACTGCTGGTTAACTTTAAAAATCATAAATTGCTGAACAATTCCGATCTAGTTAAAATCACGAGCTTCTGATGGCGTCGAGAGATGATTAGTATCTTGTTGTGTGAATAAATATCTATTAATAATTTATATAACATTTAAGGCCTTAAGAAAGACTACAATAGACAAGTTTAGCTTTTGAATAACATACAATACTTGTATGTATCTTTAAAATCATAAAAACATAAATCTAGTTAAATCTCGAGCATCCGATGGCATCGAGAGCAGATTATCGTCTTGTCATGTTTATAAATATCTGTTAATAAATATAACATTTAAGGCCTTAAGAAAGACTACAATATACCAATTGAGCTGTTGAATAACGTACAGTACTTGATGTATCTTTAAAATCATAAATACATCTAAACAAAAAGGAAGTGAATATATTTTTTCACAAGTTTTGAATGACATCATGAAAAAAAGTCAACAGTTAAATAGATTTGGATACAATTTTTATAAATTTTTTAAAAAATATTGCTATAGAAAGATTAAAGTAGATTAAGGCAAGGTTGCTTCATACAAGGTCAAAAAACTCATTACAGGTAGATTATATAGTTATTCAAAGGTTCAAGTCGTAAAAATCATGTCAAGTCATATCAGAACAGATTTATAATGAGAGAACATTGAATAAGTCTTAAAAAGTGTAACACGTACATGTAAGTGTACATATGTATGTACATTTAAATCTCCCAAATTGTTGTTTTAATTATTAATATTAAACTAGTGAATCGTGGAGTTTTAAATTTGAATCCTTTGGTGTTAAACAACCTGAGAATTTCCTCAAGATATTTCTGCAAGTTCAAGGATTGTTAAACTTGCAACACCTGTAGGGGTGTTAATTTAATGTTTAACAAATTCACTGACCCTTAACATTTGCCCTGGGGGTGTGTATTACATCACGATGTAGATATATAGATAGATAAATTTTATTGTATCTAAACACCCCATAAGCCCTAATTAAAATGTTATTAGGGGGTCTGTCAAGGCAACACTTATCACATGAATAAATGGGCCTGGGTGGCATTGTGTGAAGAGTGTTTGTTGAGATATCCTACATAATTGTAGTTAAAAATGTAAGGGTGTTTGACCAGACATTAAATGCTATACCATTTGGTTCTAAAAGTGATTTTTATAATGATTTAATATCCAGGCAAAAGCATATTACCATTGTTAGATGTTAATAGTACTGTGAGATATTGACATTTGAGTACAATAAGAGCTGTTTGTCAAAAAGATACAAGTACAGATGTACATGTACATACCCAGCTGACTTTCATACATGTATTAGGGATTTTCATAGTGGAATTGATCTATAGTTGACTTCGGATACATGTACATATACCAATCTACTTTGTGTACATGTATGTTTAGGTTAGAAAGTAGGCTATGAATCCCATGTAAAATACATGTAGCAACATAATACTGTAACACCACTATTCACTATTCCTTAATCCAATACATCTAGCAACATACCGTAACACCATCAAAAGGCTAGTGTAAGATAAAGTGACATTTTGCTGTGCCACCAAATATACTAGTTTATTATATTGGCTATTGTGAGAGAGGGAGAAATACATGTAGGGTTTAACGTCCACTAAACACGAACTAGGTCATTTTTGGGACTAACATATGGTTAAATTTTTATTTCAATAATCTGTATGCGCGTAGGGGTCTTTAGCAATGGGAGGAAACTGAAGGACCGGGGAGAAAACCCATTATGTTGGACAGACGACCCTACTCCTTGAAGGAAGTTCTTGTCACGTACAGCCGGGGAATCAAAACAACTCAATGACAGAATGATCTTCTGTTATGTGTAAACCATTTGGTCAGCTGACTCGATGACAGACCTTATAATAAAACGCCAAGCGGTAAATATTCTTTCATCCAACACCTCTATTCTAGTCCTGTTTGGGTAATATCCATGTGAACATTGCCTCAACATTACATGTACATGTATATTCATTCACTGTTTAATACAGTCTGCTTCTGGAATATTATCATTATGTGAAGCGTTAAGTTAAAATATCTTTTTCGATATATCTGACTCTTTGAGTGCTTTATTAACAAACGGAGAATTCAAAAACTTTTATGTCCTGTTTATTGCAGAGATTCTGCACTGCCACAGTGTGCGCTAGATTTCATCAAATATGGGGATAATTAAAGGCATAAAATTCAATAAATTGTACAATGGTTGAAGAAAAATCTTGACCTTGCTTGACTCATAGTTAACATTTTTGTCTATGACCAATTTAATTTGACTACCAGTATAAAAGTTGACCTTTATTATGTTGGAACCAATATGTCTTTGAAATATTTTTTTTTTGACATTTCATTAGTTACATGTACATGTAAATAATATTTTGATGAATTAATACGAATATAAAATTATACCCAGGAGATAGTTCAAAATCACATACTTTTGCTTTGATATTGATTTGATATTAAACACAATATCTCTGCAGTCTGGAATATACATGTAGATATTCAATACACATTGTCTACACTCTACAGTGTATGTCAGGTTTGACATATTGTGCTATAAGCATAATATTATTAATAACGATTTATTGATAAATCTCATCCTCTTTTTATTTATTATTATTTATTAATCTGTAATTTCCTCTTAATGCAGCTGGTTATATAATAGACTGAGTATAATAGTTATATCAGGTTGTGATATATTATGATTAAATGATTTTTGGATTGGTTTCATCTGTTGATAGATTAAAAATCAAATGTTGTCTGAACTCTGTGAAAAGATCTTTGAATAAAAATGATTTTTGTAACTGTAATATTGTGAATTAGTAAGGTTCTTTATTGCTCTGTTGGACATTAATACTCTCCCTATGCACAAGCGTGATTGAAATAAATATGTTAGTCCCAAAATTACCTACTTTATGTTAAGTTGATGTTAAAACACCATTTGTCTCACTTGTTGACTGTCTCTGCAAGAAATACAATCTTTAATTTCATATTAGAAAAAACATACTGCATGTATTTCTAGCCCTACCGAAACTATGCAGCCATCTTTAAGAAATATAAGAAATGTCTTTAACTAATGTTATCTGATCTTACATGAAGTAAATTATCAGGTGTAAAGTTATTGTCCAATCTTAAGAAATAAAAAATACATTTTAACTACCGGTAGTATAGACAATCGGTTTAAATTTCTACTTCAAAGTGTATAGTGATTGTACATGTATGAGGGCTACATTTGTAAGTTTTTTACCACCATGTAACTGTCTAATTATAAGTGTTTATTTGTTTATCTTGTTCATTAACCTTGAGATAAGCTGACTGACTCATCAACAGATGTACCTAATAACACCATTATTTGTCTATTTAGGTCAATCCCTAATACATGTATATCACACAAACACTTGCATAATATCGCTTACCAGGGATACAAAGATAATATGATCTGAAACCTAATTTCACCTGCAATCTTAAATTGTTTGAAGAATCGTTGCATTGGTTAAAGTTTACATTTTCTCAACACCATACAGTAAGAAAACAATCTTGTCAACTCTGCAAGCTGACTTGAAAAATACTTTTTAGCTTCATGTTTTGTGTCATGTTGATGATCAGCTACATGTAAATATTTTTGCCCTTGCATTTGAATGCATAAATACCCATCCTATCACATAAAAGATTACACTGTGTCTATTTTGCTTGAATGTACTATTTTTCCTGTAACGTTTTTAGGACTTCGAATTCTGTCTTATGGTTTGGATTGTTCGTACTTGGTTTTTTATTTTATTAAAGGATTTTTCGATTTAAAAATAGAATTTACTCATAATAGTACTATAAAAGAACACTGGACTCTGAATATTACGTAGTTTCCTCACTCCGGGCAAACAAGTTTGTCATATTTCGGTCAAAATCAAGTCAAAGTGGATGTGTCAGAACACTGGTCAGAACTCAGAGATGTTTTTTTTTACGTTGACGATGACAGGAGGAATTTGATCATTTATATTATTCATGTTAGTCCGGACAGAGAATTGACAGAGAATTGACGTCATATCTAATCTATAAACAATGTTTTATTACTGTATTTTTTAAAGTGGTTATGATTGCTGTGATATTTAAACTTAAACTTCCATATATAATTATTTATTGCAAGCAGTTTGAATCATTTAGCCCTTGGTAGAAACCGATACCGGGTAAAGACGGTTTCAGGTTGTCTTAAGTGCTAATAAAGGGTTAACTGGAAATCTTCCATCTTTCAGAGGGTAGTGGCATAGATGGTTGAGGCTGTGTAGTGTGTATGATGCATAAGGTGAAAGTTTTTAAAAAAAACGGAACCTTATTATTTTGACTTTCCCCTGTCCGTTAGCCCTTAGAATTGTCATAAAAAGGACCACAGATAGTCAGATATTTCAGATTAGTGGTGTTTCAACTGCATAACAAAACAACACATTTTTATTTTTAAGTTTTTTTTTTGATGTTTTGAATTAATGTACATGTACATTTAGTTTTGTTTGTGCATTCCGTCCAGTTCATAAACATACCCTAAATGTTAAGTGGTATTGGGTATTCGTAAGAGTAAGCATACAGTCACTGCAGCAAAATAGTGTGATAACACCATGTAGTAGAGAAGAGCTTGGCTGGAAACTTGTCTTGTATTTTCATTGTACTGGATCGTTAAATTATAAAGGCATCAAAGGGTGATGAAATGCATAGCTATAAAATCAAGCATCAGAGAAAGAAATGAAAGGTTAAAAAGATTCCTAGACTGATGACAAAATGAAAAGTTGAGATTTCTTGATTAAACCTTTTATTATATTAGCACAACTTATCTGACTGAACAGTACACCCTTTGTCAAGTCTAAACTGTGGCATTCTCAGATATAATAGAATTGATAAAAGCTGAAAATATCACACATCCATTCTAGTTAATAAGCCTTTGTCAACATCAACTTCAAAAGTACATTAATACTACATGTATGTATCTATAATCTTAATATCAACAGCTTGATGTTCGTGTAACTTGAAGACAAAGTCTATATTTAGACAGAAAATATAAAAAAATATCTGCTGTCATCTGGATTAAATGATGCTAGAGGATTATTTGGCCTGTTTATGAACTGTGTAGAATTGTAATACAAGCTAGGTTACTAGGTATTAAAAAAACATTTATAGATGCTATTCCTACAGCAGCAGATGTGATTTGTCATTGTCTTCTGCAGGAAAGTAATACATGTACATTGCGACATTTAGAGCGGTTATGAAATAAAATTATCTTTTTAAACACTGGAGCTGGTTTTAGCAGAATTACTCTGTATATTAGAGTAATTATTTATGTGAGGAATTTCCAGATATGCTTTTGCAAAAATTCTAATTTGGCAAAAAATATACCATTTTAATGCAAGCCATACATAGACATTTCATTCTCTCAAAATAAAAAAACCCAAACGAACCCCAACCCAATTCTGCACACAGAGAACTGTCTTCTTTGAGAATAGATCTCTGCTCTAAATAGCCACCATATTCGTACATTAGTGTACTATTTTATTATGCGATTCTAATCTGTGTTACACCTTTCAGACACACAAAAATCCAATAAACATTTCAATTCCATAAATATATCTCTATATTGTCCAGGTATACTTAGTGTTTTCGAGAAAAATCAGTTAGTCAACTAGCTTTGTGTCAGTTCTCAAGCGGAGCTAATTGTAGAGAGACAAGTTAAGTTTTGTTCACCAATTAAGGAGGATTTATCAAAAACAGTGCTATCAAGTTAATGATTTGGTAAGAAAGACACAAGCTTGTTTTTCATCCCTGTTTGCCAATATATTTGGAGCATACCCCATTCAAGTACTGGACATATTAACAATGCTAAATTGAAGTTGTAAGTGTACTCAATAGTTAGTGCAGGGGGACTGCGCCACATATGATTTACAAAAAGGACAAATACAACGACAAGACATCATACTCCGAAACAGCAAACGAAACAAACAATAAAACAACAATTCAAAAAAGAATGAATGGATCCGGGGGCTAGCCGTAAGCGTCCACTGCGCTGTACAGTCCCGGGTCTGAAGCAACACAGACTTCACTCAAGATTGAACATATTTACTCGTACAAGAAAACGCACAAACAACCCAACACAATGAAGCAAAGAAAATGTAGACGTCAGTGTATTGTGTACAGTCTCTACATGTACATTTGAAAGAAACTTAGAAACCTTAATGATTTTTATACGCCCACATTGAAATGTGGATCCAAAAAAATATAATGAAAGAGGAATCCAAAACCATTTGAATAACATAAACTTAGATGGGATCTGAGTCATAATATTAATTAAGAAACTTTTGATAGTATAAAAGATGATTTTGTGATACCCATGACTTTATTTTTAAACACATTGAAATGTGGTCATATGGTCCGTCGTCCACAATTGCTTGTGGACGCTCTAGAGGCTAAAGTTATTATCCGATTGTCTTTAAATTTATACATAGTGTTTAAGGTCATGAGGCAAAGAAGCCTATTGACTTTCAGTGATTTCTGATAATTACTGCCAGAGTTATGGCCCTTGATCACTTTGAAAAATCTTGTGGACACTCTAGAGGCTAAAGTTAATATCCAATTGACTTTAAATTAATACACAATGTTTAAGGTCATGAGACAGTTTGATTTTGAATACGAAGAACACCTCTTAAGGGTTAAAATTCCCCTCTCCTCATATAGCAAATGTAAAACAATAAAACAAATTATGGCATGTTATTTACATGTAGGCACGTATTCAAAAAAAAAAGAAGTTTTCTCTTTATAATTTGTCAACTACTCATCCTTTCTATTTAAAGAGTTTGAACTAATTCCAAATAGAAATGTAGTTTGATTTTAGATTACATTGTGGTAGAGAATCTCATTCAAACCCACATTATCCAAGAGGCAGATTGCAGACCAATATGTTACACAAGGCAATATAATGAAGAAATGGAATTATATAATACGTATTAACTAATAACTATGGCTATAACCAAATTACCAATAAGACGATATATTATGGGGAGAAATGAGTAATCCCTAAGGGGGCCATCATCAATGTAACTGTTGATTACACTGTACTGGTATAAGGAATATCGTACTCACTATATGGTCATATTATAAGTGTGTTTAAAATTAGAAACATGCAGTTCTTCCTTTCACAGGCATTGAGGTAACAATGTGGCTGTGCTAGTGCTTCTCATCCCATGACAATTAAAGATGAATTCAACTCAATAAAATTCTTTTTTCACTATCTGGCTTAAATAGAAACTGACCATCGCTGACCCCACCTACCCAACAAATTAATCACAGATCATTTGGTATACATGGACATTAGACTGCCACTGGGTCTGGGGTAGACTTGAGCATCCCAACATACATGTACATGTACTTATTTTAGGGGTAAACATCAGCATGTATCTGCTAATTTAATGAGTCGTTAACCATTTACCGATTTGCATCTAAAATTTTGTTTTATGAAATTTTAGACTGAATGAACAGTGGCAAGATTGTGTTAATTTGATGAATTCGACATCTTCACCAAAATATTTTGCTGTTTTTATACACAGATATTGAAATGAGGTTTATGCTCTACAGACCAGAGAGAGCAATTGGGTTTAACGTCCACTCGACACAAACTAGGTCATTTCAGGACTAACATACATGTATAGGGGTCTTTAGCAGTGGGAGGAAACCGGAGGACCTGGAAATAACCCATGAGGTTGGACAGGCGACCCTACTCCTTGTCACATACAGCCGGGGATACGAAACCATGCCAGTTGACTCAATAGTAAGTGCAGGGGGACAGCCCCACATATGATTTACACAAAAGCCAAATATAACGACAAGACATCATACTCAGAAACAACAAACAAACAATAACAGGCTTTATGATACAGCACGCACATGCTAACCAATCGGCCATCCAACCCCCAGCTCTACAGACCACAGTTATCATCCAATTGACTTTGAATTTATAATAGTGTTTATTATGGTTGTAAGATGACACATCTATTGATTTTTTTGGATTTTTTAAAATAATTTCTGTAATCCTTATAAGACATACATGTATAGAAATAGATTTTACTAAAAATAAACACACTTGTATGGATACTTCTTCTGAATTTTATTAACGTAGTATGTTAATAAAATTCAGAAGTAGTATATCAATACAAGTGTGTTTATTTTTAAACAATTTTTGATAATTTTTGCTAGAGTTGTGACCCTTGATGACTTTGCAAAATGTTGTTGAAGTTCTAAAGATCAAAATTATCATCCAATTGACTTTAAATTGATACACAGTGTTTAAGGTCATAAGACGACAAAATCTATTGATTTTCAACAATTTCTGATAACTTCAAAATAAGCTAAATTCATGATATTAAATGTTTTCTGTGCTAAATGTTAGCATGTGGGAGAACTATTTTCTGATTCTGACTATTACTTAATGAATTGTTACTCTTTTTGTGACACCATTTGTTGACTGCTTGGGCAACTTAACTGCTGTGCGCTATGTTACATTGCCTAGCAACCTACATTTACCTTAACTGAACATTTAGGGAAGAAAGTCAAACACCGCTTATATTACCGAATTTGGGTTTTCATTGAAATGTCTGGTTCATTAAGCTAGTATAGACTTCATAAACAAGCCAACTAACAGAGATTATCTCAGGCTATTCAATGCTCAGAATATTATAGCAGGGACCAAGGTCTATTTTTTAAGCACAGTTACCAGGGTTTTAGGGTTGCGTGAATATTTCCTAAATTTGACTTCCGATAACACAATATCACGCTTACATGGTTATAACAGAACTAATATATTTATATTTATAACCTTGTGTCAGTATCATTAATAATACAAAAAAACATGTTGATCCAAAGGCAAACAAACCTTCCCTGTCAAACGCACCTGACGATGTTCTGCCATGTAATTTTCTTGCTTTTGGTGGTGGTAGGAATACGTCAACAATACAAAACTTTTGAAACAGAATCGCAAGTGTTCGGTGGTCATAATGATAGCTAAGTTTCCCCATAAAGTCTTCATGGCAAGGGCAGGAGGGTTGAAGATGGTGTCAAACATGAAAAACCCAATTAGGAGCATTTCCCTTATCAGTTCTGAAGCTAGCTTGAACCCACTTTGTTGTCACATGAATGGTAAAAAAGTTAGTTAGGTTTTGAACAGTGAGACAGATATGTATTTTACTTTCCTTGGGGATGGATATTTATCTTAAATTCGAAGATAGGTTGGCATTTTATAATCTTACTGTCTTTCCTTCCAGGAAATTTTTTTCTCTCACATTCAAGTCTGTACAAAGTATTAAATATGAAACTAGAATCATTCAAGTGGAAAAATTATTCCAACCTATTTATTTATATTGTAATTCACAGCCTTTGGCCCCTACACGGTCCGATCATAATATGGTCGCAAAGATGGCCTGAAGCAGACACATCTCATAAAATATGTCCGCCATCTTAATTGGGGTCATTGAATGGCGTTAATTTGTGGTTAGATTTTTCTTCCTATAGGCATAGTATAAGATGAATTATGATGAATTGCCTTTTCAAGCTGTCAATTCTCGATATTGAATATGGTCTCAACGTTAATTAAAGATTATTATGACCAACAAGCATGAAAGGAAGATTAAGTCCGTATATGTCAAAAAATATAATTGATTTTAGACTATTGTCGGCATTAAAAAAATTAAAGTTGGAATGATGACAGATGTTTGGAATAAAAGTTTAAGAACTCATATTCAAATCTTTTCATGGTGTAAAATACCTTTCTGTCATCCATCAGCCTTTCAACTGTGGAGGTGGACCACTGAAACTCTGGACCAGATATGTATAGACTGGAGGATAGCAGGAAGTTTGCGCCAACAAATTGGCAGAGTCCGAGTGTCACAATGAAATAAATTACTCTGGCACTGGTTTGAATACCGGCATGGCATCACAAGGAATGTGTTGCCTTGTTCGTATATTACATGTATCAAAGAAAAAACTAACTATATGTTTGTCTCAAAGTGACTAAATGTTGAGCCAAGAGTTAAGTATCATACATTATACTTTATAAGTCCCCAGAGGTCTTTGATGATGAAATTTGAATCTCTTGAAATGGATTCTTAAGTCTTATCAGTATCTAATTACCATTGGTTACCATAGTGAGCTGCCATTGCTAAAATCATGATTTGATGTTTTGTATTGATTTAAAGAGATTTAAAGAGCTCATGAATTAGTCTCTGGAGAGAACTTTCTTGGTTAGCCATTTTTTAAGCTTATTCATGTACACAAAGTTAGTGATTTGGCATTTTTATTAATGTAAGGGGTACTCTTCAAGTTCGCTAATAAGTTCTTATGACAAAGTTAGACAGTTTAATGATGTTTTTTTGAAACAAGGTTAATTAAAGTAAATGGATGGAATATTAAATTCAGTACATAATGGTCTTAAATGAAAAATTGTCAAAACACAAATGTACTAGATGAGTTTAATTTAAGCAACTTAAGCAACGATGTGTTAAATTCAATAATCGTATTTTTTACGATTAAAATAGTCAAAACACAAATGTTATACAATCCCCCCCCCCTCTTAGATCAGCTTCATATGATGCGATGGGCATTCAAAGTGTGAGATAATGATATAAATGTGATATCACAATTAATGCTTTGCATCAATAAAATTAAATCACAATGTTATCATATTAATTCATAAAACAATTGACATCAAACAGGGTGTTGGATTTTTCTCTTTGAAAAGCTCAGTGTTATTTATTATTATTATTATTTAAACATTTATATAGCGCTAATTCCACCAACGGTGTTCAGAAGCGCTTTACAATCATATACCAGTAAAACAGAAAATATATAAAACAACTAAAAGACTACAAAAAGATGCAATATAATAAAATAATATATATCTAATTAAAAGCCTTTTTAAATAAGTAAGTTTTAAGAGCACATTTAAAAGATTGTACTGAAGGGCTAGAACGAATATCAGTATCAGAACCAGATGGTTTTAAATCATTCCACAGGTTTGGGGCTAGAAATGAAAACGATCTTTCACCATACATGTATGTAACCATTCTAGCAGATCTTGGTTTGAGACGATAAATGTCATTTGAACTACGGAGACTGCGAGCATTTGTTTGTTTTTCAATTAGATGACATAAATAAGATGGGCTAAGCCATGAAAACATTTATAAGCAGTTAAAAGGATCTTAAATTGAATACGATATGGAATGGGAAGCCAGTGAAGTTGTTTAAGTATGGGAGTAATATGATCATGTCTCTTCGTAAGGGTAATAAGTCGTGCAGCAGTGTTTTGAACTTTTTGCAATTTGTATATTAATTTATTGGGTAAGCCGGATAAAAGTGAGTTAAAAGTATCAAGTCTTGAAGTAATAAAAGCATGAACAAGCGTTTTAGTTGAATCCGGGGTAAGAAATTTACGAATTTTGCCAATATTACGGATATGAAAGTAGCAGGATTTACAAATATTGTTCACGTGATTAGACATGGTCATTTTACTATCAAAATAAGCTCCAATATTGCAAACAGAGTTACTAGGAGTAATTTCATTTCCATCAATCTTAATCGAATTGGAATCAGTTATGGTGTTGAGGTTATGATTAGATCCAAGCAAAATAAATTCAGTTTTATCACCATTTAAGCATAGAAAATTTACAGACATCCATAATTTAATTTCATTGATACACTGCTCAATATTAGATTTGCTCAAAGCATGCTCATTCGCATTTAAAGGATTAAAACTTAAATACAGCTGGGTATCATCAGCATAAATATGATAGTCAAGACCATGTCTTTTAACAATTTTACCAACTGGAGCAGTATAAAGAGTAAATAAAATGGGTCCAAGGACCGATCCTTGTGGTACTCCATATAATTTCTTGTGATAGTCTGACGTCACATTACCGATAACAACCCTCTGCTTTCTATCAGTAAGATAACTTTCAAGTAGCTGAAGTGCAGAGCCTTTGACACCAAAGTCTGTCTGAAGTCTTTGTAGCAGGACAGTAGAATCTATGGTGTCAAAGGCTGCGGACAAATCTAAAAGTACTAAAAGAACACAGTTTCTATTGTCTATTGACCTTAATATATCATCTTGCACTTTAATAAGCGCCGTCTCAACACTGTGAAACTTACGATATGCACTCTGTAGACTATCATGAAGGTTGTGTGTGTCAATATGTTCAATCAGTTGTTTGGCAATACATTTTTCAAAAATTTTGGAGATAAAACTTAAGTTTGATACAGGACGGTAATTTTTTAGCACATTTCTATCTAAAGTTGATTTTTTAATAACTGGAACGACATTAGCAACTTTAAAACAATCAGGTACTTTTCGTTCTTGGATACAAGAATTTATGATATCAGTAATCACAGGTAAGAATAAATTAAGGTTTTCTTTTAGTAAAGATGTAGGAAGGGGGTCAAGAGGGCAGGTCTTAGTGTGTATGGATATATGCCAAAGTGATGATAGAGACCATGTATTTCTCAAAAAATTTCAAGCCCCCCCCACCCTCCATCCGAAAGATACATTGTTTTGGGTACTAGGCAAACCCCCTCTTGCAAAAATTCCTGAATCAGCCCCTGCGTAAACATGAAATATTCTTCCATGAAAAGTTATTTCTGGGTTTCTATTTCCCTGTTGGCAAAAGTCTTTGACTTCTGCTGGGAACAAATCTAATTATCTACATTTATCTCTAATTTTACTCTTGTTATGACCCCAGCAAATCAAATTACACACAGTCTGTTTTCTCACAAAAAATTAACTTATTTCAATGAAAACAATAAAATTGTCCGATCTAATAAGAACATTCATGATCTGAATTCCTTTTGTTAGAGTTGAAGAAGGATTCCATCGCTTGAAGTTCCATTAAGTGCAGAATCAGAATTAGATAGCTGTTTCAGTTCAGGAGATTTTCAGATCTTGGTTTTATTCATAGAAAAAAATAAACAGTTTAGGCAAATTGAAAACAAATCACATTAAATGAATTGGATTTTTGGACATAAAGAAGACAATTTTAACACAAAATGACAATAATATTCACCATTGTCAGGGATAAACATACATTAAATTTAAGTTGTTCACAACGTTTTCCTATCATTATTGACTTCATTCTCTTAATTCTATTTTTTCTTTGGCTGTAAAATACAGTTGTTTGGTGAGTTTTTTTTATTGAATTTTTTCTTTGGCTGTAAATTGTAGTTGTTGGACAATAATGTTTTTTATATTACATTTTTTCTTTGGCAGTTGTTGGGGAATAAGGTTTTTTATATTACATTTTTTCTTTGGCTGTAAATTGAAGTTGTTGGGGTCAGTCAGGTGTATTCACAAGCCAAATTTATGTTTTACGTTTTCGTTTTGTTTATATTAGCTACAGTTAGGTGATTGAAAAGAAATTGGAAATTGGAAAATAAATGAAAAAGGCATACGAAACAAAGCAATTTTAAAACTAAGTGAAATAATATCCCCAAATTATTTCTCTGCTAAATACCAGTATAATTGAACCAGAGCCTCGATAAATATTTAAGATGACAAATAAAGGTCATTCTTTTTGTTTAAAATGAAATTATTTGTGTAAACTCCAATAACCAGCGGCTGCCAGGCAGGATACGCCCACATTTTCGAGAGATGGATAGAGAACAAGCAAAACCGAAAGTGATTTTTCCTACAATCAAAGGCCATAATTCATTAAGTTACAATTTGATATGCGCAAATATCGAAAAGTATCAAGATATTTAGGTTTTAAACATGCATTTCAAGTTTCATCAAAATCGAAATTAAAATTGTGACCTCTACAGGGTCCACAACCTTGAAATACCATTTTTTAACAGTATTCGCGTACAAACGGCAGCCATTTTGTATTGTAATTTTGGCGAAATTTGAACTCAACCTTCCTTAGCTTGTAATGGTGATATAATCAAACAATTTTTTAAATCGGATAATAACTGTGACCTCCAGAGAGACCACAAGCTAAACAAAGGCGATTTTGCGTATAATCAGGGGCATTAATTCAGGAAGTTACGATCCGATATGCGCAAATATCAAAAGGACCCAAGATCTTTGGGTAATATCCATGCATTTCAAGTTTCGTCAAAATCGAATTAAAATTGGGACCTCTACAGGGTCGACGACCTTGATGTACCATTTTTCAACAGTATTCGCATACGAACGGCGGCCATTTTGTATGGTAATTTTGGTCCAATTATTCCGAAATTCGAACTCACCCTTCCTTAGGGTGTAACGGTGATATAATCAAAGGATTTTTTAATTGGATAATAATTGTGACCTCTAGAGGAACCACAAGCTAAACAAAGGCGATTTTGCGTATAATCAGGGGCCATAATTCAGGACGTTACGATCCGATACGCGCAAATATTGAAAGGAACCAACAACTTTGGGTTATATCCATGCATTTCAAGTTTCATCAAAATCAAATTAAAATTGTGACCTCTACAGGGTCCACAACATTTATATACCATTTTAAACAGTATTCGCGTACGGTCGGCGGCCATTTTGTATGGCAATTTTGGTCCGTTTTTCCGAAATTCAAACTTAACCTTCTTTAGGGTGTAACGGTGATATAATCAAACGACTATTTAAATCGAATAAAAAGGCGATTTTACGTATAATCAGGGGCATTAATTCAGGAAGTTACGATCCGATATGCGCAAATATCAAAAGGAACCAAGATCTTTGGGTTATAACCATGCATTACAAGTTTCATCAAAATCAAATTAAAATTGTGACCTCTACAGGGTCCACAACCTTGATATCGTCGGTGAGCTATCAAAATTGCGTATAGTGGTGTATACGAAGGCATACAAATTTTACAGGAGGAACAAAAAACTGAATAACTTTGTGAGATATTGTCGTATCATCTTGAAATTTCGAATGGGGAAACGTTATTTTACACGTTACTTACTGGTAATAAGCACAACAGAAAATCGTGATACAATTTTACGTAAGCGCACATACGAAAATTTGACTTGGTAGTATTAGGAAAATGTGGTCTTTTAGAAGATATACGAAATTTTGAAGCTAATGTTAAAATAAAGATATTAAACAAAAATGTTCATTATTAATTTATTTGGACTAAAACAAAACATGAACACGTCTACTGGACGTGGATATTTCAAATTAATTACAATATAACAACAGTAAATAATAACAAACTTCATAATTAATCAACATTATTTGAGTAAATTCATTTATACAAGTTAATAAACAAGTACTTTAATTAATCAACAGCATTTTGGCGCATTCAACTTAGTCCGTTCCGTGTAGTAAGTTATCATAAAAGGGGTGGTAATCAGATGGTATTACCTTTTTAAGTTCTTGCAAATGGTTGTATTTTTTGGACTTTATCTTTAGAGGGGCGTCGTATAAGCTATGGAGCTCTAGAGGATCGTCCTTTGACGGGGGACACCTTTTGTTGCGTCTAGGGAGATCTTTAAACTCATCAGTAAAGTTTGTTTTATACTGAATATTGCCTTCCTTGTATTTCAAAACACGAATATCCGTAACTACAGGATCACCACTACGTGCACCGGGACGAATTGTGGAATAATAACCTAACAACGAGAAAGCTTTAAAGAAGTCGTGTGTAAGATATTTCACTTTATAAAGTGGGGTTACTCTTGCTGTACGTATGAAGTCCACGTAATTCTGTGGAATATAAATAGGTTTACCGCGAATTCGTCTCTCAATCGTGCTGTGAACCGAATCACATTCCATCTGAGTGTGGCCCTTTTCGAGAAATTTTTGCACGATGGTTATTTCTCTCTCAGTGGCAGCTTTTAATAGCATATTAGACAAAATTACATTTCTATTTTGGTATGTACAACCATCACTATACAAAATAAGCTCTTTGACATCAGGGTCGATAGAATTTATATAATCATTTAAACAAGAGGCAAAAGTGTTTGCATTAAGATCCCCAATACCTTCATGCCAAAAGTAATTAACCACATCTTTGCTCGCAAGATCAAAAATTGTGTAATTATGACATCCCAATTTCGTCTTGTAGTACATGGCACTAGCAGTAAGTAAAGGACATAATAACAGGGACTGGAGATCTAATGTCACAACCTTAACGTGATTTTCAATTTCTGAACGAAGTTTGTCTGCAGCTTTCTCAGCCCTCGCCTCATTCTTACGTGAGATGTGTAAGTTAAAGTCTGCTTCAGGGATATTATTTGTCTCATAACCACAACAAATGTCACATCTGTCTTTCTTAGGCCGATGAATGCCCAGATTAAGATCATTGAAAACGGATATAAAAGCCTTCCTGCGAAGGAACAGCTTATCATTGTGTTTACAATCCTTCACATACACTTTGTATAATTCAGAAGCACTAGTAAAGACTGGCTCCAGATAATTTTTCTTAGACGAAGACCTGCAGTAATGTGAAGGTAATTTCGGAAGTTCGTTAAGAAAGTGTCGGGCATAGTTGACCTTTTCTATATTGGAAACCGAAACGCGTCTTTTAGGTACTGCAGCTGCCTTTGGGATACCCGCAGGAGAATTGCTTTTCAACCATTCGTAAATAGTCTTATCATTAACACCAAGAGTAGCCAAGAACATGTTTCGGCAAACGCTAACACGTTCATTTTCTTTTTTAAGGTAGTATTTAAAAGACTTCTTTTTTCGGCTCTCTTCTGTTGGTTTCTTTCGGTTGCTAGCCACCACTTCATCAACCAAGCCAGCCACAAAGACCTTCTTCTGGTTCCAGGACATGTCGGCCCAAAAGCCATTGAATATCGATTGTCGCTCTTCTTCATTGAAAACAGAACATTTTTTACTCATTCGGCAAGACTTTGCACAAGTTGGCTCACCCATTTGGCGACCCATCCTTTCACTTGAAAGAGCATATTTGCCAGCTTCATCTTGTATCAGGCCCCTGTAACCTTTACCCTCCATGCGAAGTTTTTTATTTATATTTCTATCCCAGTTTGATGGATTTGACCTTCCACGCTTAGCACGACTCTTAGAGGGCTCTTGTATGGCTGTATTCGGTGAATCGATAATGATAGTTGTCAAAATATCATCATCCGGAATGGGCTGTACACCATCATCAGAGTCAAGTTCAAACATAGAAGTCTTCTTTCGTGGTGTCCATTCTGGATCTCTATCATCATCACCATCGAACTCACTCTCAGAGTCAGTGAAATTGCCCAACTCGAAGCATCGCAAATTGACTTTAGGTTTTAAAGGGGTAGTTTGTGGAGGTATTGGCTGCCCTTGTATTCTAATTGCTGACGTTGGTATGAATAGATTGTCACAAGGAATGGGTTGACTAATATCTAGAATAGATTCAGGTAAATTTGATGCTTCTTGATCGCAGCTTGGTGTATGGAACAAGGCATCCGTAACTGACGTTGATGTTTGTCCCACAGGAAGACAACAGTTTGATGCAGGTAGGTAAGGTGTTGCTTCGGGTAAAAATGAGTTTAATGCAGGTAAATGTGACTTAGATTCACGTAAATATGTGGATGATGTACACTCAGCTAAGTAGGGTGTGGAAGAAGATAAGCAGGACGTTGATGTAGGTAAGAACGACCACGACGGTGATGCAGGTATGTAGGGCGACGTTATTACTGGTAAGTTTTCCCAGGACGTTGCTACGGGTGGGTTGCACGTTGTTAGGCTTAAGCTGGTTGTTGATACAGGTGGGGAGGTATTTGGTGAATTTATGAACGAAGTTGAGTTTGATGCAGGTAAGTAGGGCCATGGCGTTGATTCATGTGAGTATGATGTCGTTACGAATAATCCGGTTGTTGGTGCAGATGAGAAGAACTCTGATGCAGGTAAGTAGGTATTTGAAGGGGGTATGTAAAGTGTCGATTTTGATGTAGGTAACTGGGACCATGACGTTGATGTGGGGGAATAGTACGTTGTTGCCGGTAATTTAGTCGTCGATACAGGTGAGTAGGACTCTGTTGCAGGTGAGCAGGACGTGGTTACAGGTAAGATGATAACTGATGACGTTAACTTGGAAGTAGATGCAGGCAGGTACGGAGTTGATGATGGTAATTGGGGTGTTGGTTTTGGTGTCGACGTAGGTATAGCTGATAGTATTGTTCGGGATGCGGATGACGTGTCCTTGGTAATGCTAACCATTTTTGGTAATAGTCCTATGTCAGTTTTCGCAACTGAAATTCCAGATGAAAATATTTGAGATCTTCTCCTATTCCACGTAAGAACAGGCTCCTTGGGAATTTTCTGAAACGCCGAAGTTGATTCCACCTCACCTGGATTTGAAAGCCTATTACTTTTAGAGTTTAGAGACATTTTAAGCAGCAATTTTCCTCTTGAAAAATCACCCATTTTGTTGATTTTCTGAAACATAATTTGAGAATATATTAAAAAATCTTACGATAAACAGTTCAGGGCATTATCAAATATTACATATCAAATATTCGTATAGCAGTTTAACTTGATTATCAATAGGCTTAGACGTCAGAAATATTCCTATGTTATATTCTCGTATATCACTAATATGAAATTAATACGGTTATTAGCACTCCGTATTCATCATATTTTTAAACAAGGCTAATACAATGTTGTAATGAATATGTAGAAAATATATTTACTAACTTTTTTAATAAATAACACTCACGAAGCCTGCATAGGAAGCCCATCTCTAAATATCATCATAATTTAGGACTCTACAGACCGATTGATAGTTACTTTTAGTGAGTTCCATGTCTGATAAGTATCGTAAACATTAATTAACTTATAAAAATAACAAATTACTCACCTACAAGCTCTTTTGTTTAGCTAGGCAAAACCACACGAGGTGACGATCAATTTCACCGGAGGTACGAAATTTTGCAATACCAAATAATCACCAATCAAAATACGATTTTTTGTCCCGTGTTCGAAAAGAGTATTTCTTATTGGTTTAGAGTTACGAGACCTAGATAGAAATTCGCGCCAGACGCCGGGGATTTAGAAACTGGGATAAAAGGATATACGAAATTTTGACGATATACGCAATTTTGATAGCTCACCGACGATATACCACTTTTTAACTGTATTCGCGTACAAACGGCGGCCATTTTGTATGGCAATTTTGGTCCGATTTTCCCGAAATTCAAACTCAACCTTCCTTGGGGTGTAACGGTGATATAATCGAACGTTTTTTTAAATCGGATAATAATTGAGGGACCTCAAGCTAAAATAGGTGATTTTTCGGACAATCAGGGGCCATAATTCAGAAAATTACGTTCCGATAGGCGCAAATATCGAAAGGAACCAAGATCTTTGGGTTATAAACATGCATGTCAAGTTTCATCAGAATCGGTTCAAAATTGTGACCTCTATAGGGTCCACAAGCTAAAAACGTGATTTTTCGTACAATCAGGGGACATAACCCATGAAGTTTCAATCCGATACATGCCAATATCGAAAGCAGCCGAGATCTTTTGGGGATAAAGCTATATTTTAAGTTTCGTCAAAATCGGACAAGAATTGTGACCTGTAGAGGGTCCACAAACAATTGTGGACGGACAGGGGCGACGACATAATACGTCCACATGAAAATGTGGGCGTATAAAAATGAAGTGATACCAGGTGTTCTAAAAATTGTATGTATATGTATACTGAATACTCTGGCTAGAACTGTTGTGCTAAATTTGCAACAATGTATTTATTGATTGTTCCATTTTGATAAAAAAAAAATTTGAATATAGAAAGATTGTGTTGAAGTACCTTTCATTTCTCTACAACACTTCAGACATCTTGACATTAGGTTCTTCTACTAACATGACACTTGATGTGTTCTTGTTATTTCTTCAGTTCTACTGTAAGTGATATTAAACATTCTTATCAAAAGAGAATTTGTCAGCTTAGAATTATGATGCCTGTAATTCAAAAAGATAACTATTATAGTATATAATAAAATATTTGAAGAAGGTATCACAACCACAATTTATGGATTTTCACAAGTAGATTGTAAAGATTAAATAATATTTAAATACAGTAGTTTAGATAATTATGAAAATTTACTTTATTGGCATTATTGGTAATATTGGCAATGTTGATGTGTAATTAATATTTATTCTATTTTTTCTTTTGGAAAGGTTAAAACAAATTGTTTCAGTCTTTTGGGACATGAAAGAAATATTTTAAAGCTTTATTAGACCCAGTAGACAAAGAGCCTGTGAATTCTAGTACTAATAGTGCATGGTACAACAAACAGAGCATGCAAAAACTTGTCCAGAAATAAGGTTATAAGTGTAACATCAGGGAATAAAATAAAATTGTGAAATATAATTGAATATCAATTGATGCAGTAATCATTGGTATAATCTGTATTAATTCCTACTGAAATAACTATAATGAAATGGGGTTTAACGTCCTACGCTTCTGCACCTAACCTTAGCTAATTGAAGACGGGCATACGCCATACAGTGTGCTATGAGGAAAATTTTGCCCGGGAAGCAACTGAATTGCAACTTTCAAGGAATCTTTTACGTGCTTGCCAATGTGTACACAGGACCTCAGTTTTTCGTCCCATCTGAATGACCAGGCAGCTGTACTTGTCAGGCACCCCGTCTGCATCACTGACAAGGGGAAACCAGGCCAGAAAATCGAGATGAACTTTCTCGACCAATGCAGGGATCGAACACCCAACCTCCAGGCTGGCAAGCTAGCACCTTACCGACTTAGCCACGTGGTCCCCACTGAAATAACACACATAACAAATCAAACTGGGATTGACCAAAGTAAATTACACAACATCATGAGCAAACTAGGCCTATTTTACTGTGCATTTCAAAAATAGGATGCAAGAAAAGGAAGTGGAAAAAAACTATCTTTCAACAAACACGACTATGTTATTTTAAGAGTTGATGTTCATTGGTTGTTGAGTCTGTTTAAAACGTAGTAAATTTAACAAATTAAAGTCTAAAAACTGAATTTGTTAGATATGACATTTAAAGGAATTCATAATTATAGTTGAAGACATAATGACACCGACCCCTGACCTCTATTGACGTCATGACAGTAAATAAAAGGTGTTTTCTTTCATTTCTTTTCACTAGTTGAACTTATGACAGTGACAGTTAAGGACGTCAAATGATATATCGGATAGAAGACCATTATTCATGTAGACACATTATTTATGTAATGTGTTAGGATAATCATAAAATAGTTTATTTACCTCTAAGTAAGCCTACACTTAAGGACTTCCTTTTTGATTACCCAAATCAGCATTTTTGGGATTTGAAGTCACACTCGATATGAAGAATTCCAAATACAAAGTTCTTCTGAGCCCTATTATAAATATCAAACACGGTTTGTAAAGTTTTGACAAAAGTTACCCAAGTATATTTTTGGGAAAGCATGAATGGACAGTCCCCCAACCCACCCACCATTCAAAGGTTTCTGTGTTTAGTTTGGTGGAACACATTGTTAATTGTTACCGCCCTAAGTGTTTGGAGAGTTTTGGAACCACAGCAGCATATATACATGATGGGTATAGTGTGTAAAGGATGGTATGCTTACTATTGTTGAAACACTTAATGCAACTCCTGTAGCCTGATTTTGGGCTGTGGTATATTGAATCTGTTATGGTATATTGTACTATTTTTGCTTTTTATTCCTGAGCAGTTGGTGGCATTGTCAGCTGTGTTATTTGTTGTGTTATTAATAACAGTTCATTTAATTGCCCAATGAACTAAAGATATAAATTTGCCAGTGTAAAAAAGAAATTTGATAAAGTTATATTAGTAATCTAGCTATAGTGCAAGAACAGATAAGAAGTTATGTAGAAGATATTGATAAAAAAAATAGAAGGAAAGTGATTTTGACACTTGTATTTAGATCAATAACATTATCAGATAACGCACGCCATACACTCATTAAATTGACTAATCGAAAGAAGGGACACTAAAGCTTTTGGTGAGCTACCTCAATAAGCTCAGATAATGAAAATACACACAGTATTAATCACATGACCGATATCAATACGTTTATTGGCTTAGCTTGAATAACAGATGACAAGGTACGAGTAATTTGAACGAATAGAATTGTTGTAGAACAAGGCAATTATGCTTTTGGTTTCCTTTTTGACGAGAATTTATCTTACTAATTTTTCGAAGAAATTGAAGGTTTTGGTTTCTGGTACTTTTATTTAATCATATTCTTACCCTGTTAATGACCAATTCATGTCTGATTAAAATTACTAAGAGATCTAGTTTTATGTGCTCTTACAGAAATGTAGCCATATATTGCTTATCATCAGATCTTTTAAATTTTAAAGTTTATGCATGTTATCTACACTATAATTGATATTATGAAACTAATTGAATTTCATTGTTTTTCACAATATTGAGGTAGTACATTTGTATGTGGTGGTATTTGGTAGTATTTGGTGGTATTTGGTAAATCGTCCCGACCTATAGTACATGTACATGTATACTCCACACACTACATGTAGTACCAGTAGCCTATTTCTTCACAAAAAAATAAAATAATACCCTTTTGGTTTGGTTTGGTTTGGTTTGGTTTAATTAATTTAAAGTAAGTTTTCATGTTGGACTAGATGACCTTATTAACCTGAAGGTAAACTTTTCTTAAAACCACAGCAAACCTGTCTTTCAAGGTTTCTCTGTTTGCGATTCTTTAATGGTTTGGGACATTTAAGACCTGTTTAAATGGATATTTTATGGGCTCAATTTAGATTGTCAAATTTAAAATGTTTGTCATCCAATATCAAAACACAGAGACATTATCCTCAATCCCTTTCAATATCTGAATAAGATATTGTTTAAAAAAAACACAAAGAAAACATTATCGTGTTAGCCTGATTGGTGTAGCTACAGTAATTATATTTATTACAAACTGGATACCGGAATATATTGCCATATTTATCTCCATATGTCGAAGGAAATCAGAAGCTTAGCCAATAAATACCAATTTTATTGGATACTATATCCTCCATCAAGGTACCGTTATAAGTCCTTCATTTACATACCAATCTTGGCAATGTCTTGATTTCATTATGGTACCATGACCGGGAATATATTGTTGGTACTTATTGCAGACGGCTAGATGGAGATCGAATAGAAATTAGTTGCTTACAATCAATGAAGTAAATATTTCTATGGAAATTTATTTCGATGTCGACATAGTTAGTTTGATTAAATTTTTTGAAGAGAAGTAAATATGATGAAGTTATAATAAGAAACCACCGCACACACTCACCCTTGTAAATATTCTATATGGTTTCACAGTCTTAATCTTAGGGTTTGTTTAAACCCATTATTATATTAACTTATAGAACACATGATAATACTTCTCTTATATTTTGTGTGTTTGATACATGTATCTACACACATTACATAATAGAACACATTATACTACTTCTAGAATCTCTTTATCCTGTATTGGTATTATATTAACTTATAGAACACATGATAATACTTCTCTTATATTTTGGGTGTTGGGTATGTAATTAAACATTTCTGCTTTTTTAGGCTATATCTGAAAATGTTTAAATCCGCCAAATCACTACGAACATAACAGAAATTTGACTTAGAAAATGAATTAAACCATTTGAAATTAATGTACCATATAATGGAATTAATGCATCTTTAGGAGAAATCAATTTTTTAGAGTAGCTGGAATTTAAAAATAATGGATGGGAGGTAAAGCAGATAAGATTTAATAACTGATATTGATGGAAGTCTGAGAAATTAATCACTTCATTACTAAAATAAACTAAAAGTAAATAAAACTGTCCAATCTAGTAGATCTGTGTTTGAAAGGATCTTATCTTTAATATGATTGTGTTGTCAAGGAACTCAATAGCGGGCAGCCATTTTGACATGTGTGTCTGTCCACTCTGCAAGTAATTCCAATACTGTATTGAAAAGTGTCTGAGAAAAAGACTAATGATTTTTGTCAGAAGTCTAGGATGCCAATGTCATTAGATTTTGGAAGGTTATGCTATTTATAATATTTTTTAAATAAATGTAGCAGATGTCCTCATTTCAAAGACTTCTTTTTATAAGATTTTCTTGGCTTTCTCTTTAAGAATTGAATGTACATTGATGCCTACATAAAAAGAGGCCTGAAGTACAAAATTTAAAAAGTGTTCTTTATTATGATTATGGTAGATATTTATGTACTGAATACATTTCTACAATGACTTGACACATTATCTCTAAATTTGGCATACAGTCACATTTTAAGATGGCCTTCTTACAGACATAATACCGACATAGTCAAATAATGTTGAACTTGAAATTATGTTTTTTAACTGAACAGGGATGACTACCAAAGCGTGAATGCTTCTTTATTTCCTATACATGTATTAATCTCTTTTTATTTCAGCCATAAGGTATTAACTTGTACTATTAACATTGTAATTTTTGCTAGTGTACCTTTCATGACATGTTCAACCTTTGTAGGATTAGGTGTGATCTATGTATTGAGTTTTAACTAAATAAAACATGTTGAAAGCTGACATTTTCAGTGAAAAAATACAAATTATCCTTTATTTTCAGTCATTCTTTGCCCTACATCTCATCCTTTTTTATTTAAATCATTAACTTTATTCAATTTTTTAAAAAAAATTTATCAATGCATCTTTATTTTTTGTCCGATGTTTTTCATAAAAAAAATTAGGATGTCCCAGTTGAACTTTAATAGTTATGAGTAATTTTCACTAAAATATATATGTACATGTTAATTAAATGTTACAATTTTCATTTCCATTGTGTGGCATTATAGGTGTGATAAGAGAGTGTTTTATTCTATTAAGCTGTATTTAATGTCATGTGAAGATCATGAGTGCTATAGAAATACTATTGTGTTTTATAGGACATGACTTTATGCATTTAGATGACTAATCTATGCCCTTTGACATGGTGACAGACAGATGTCAGCTATTTGATATTTGTCTGTTGATAGAAAGTACAAAAAACTTGGCAATGAGGAAACCAAAAAAATCATGATGAAATTTGCTCTATTATCATGATATTTTGTGATGTTATCGAATTGTCCAATAATGCATTAAGATAACATTTTAAAGGCTGCTATTAGCCATTATAGAAATGCCTATTTATGGCAGTTCGTGATGCATAACCTTGGAAAAAATATTCTCCAGGTAATTGAGGAGGTATAAATTTTCAATTAGATATAAGATAAGATAAGACCTAAGTGAAGTGAATACACACAAAAATAATACATTGTAATTTGTGTTTCCATTCCCATAGATACAAGATATTGATAATCTTTTGAACATCGTAATGACAAGAATAATAGTCATGTACCAGACAAATAAATATCAATAGACAAATTATTAAAACAAGAGTGGGACTTTAAGTAGCTGCCAATGATATCTGTCTAGTTATTGCAATAATAAAATGAAAAGACATGATCATGCATTCACTTTGCAAATGCAGAAGGTTTGGTGACCGATAAAGTCCAATGTGTGCACTATAGATCATAAGGTCTGTTATTAAATCAAGTAGCATGGTTTAGGACACGCACTTGTACTTGACCAGGAGTAAACCTCGTGAGTCTTCTTTGGGTCCTCAGTTTTCCTCCCACTGATAGAAAAACCTACGCACATGGAAATTATTGTAATAAATTGTATGTTAGTCCTAAAATGAACAGGTTGTGTTAAGTGGACATTAAACCCTATTTCTCTCTCTCTCTCTCACTTACATGTACCCAAGTGAATGTAAAAAAAAAAGATATTTCAGAACAGTTGCAGAAATAGCTGTTCAAGTAAAACTCCCTACCATTTCATTGCAGGATAGATTAACAACATTACCATAAAATAATACATGATTTACTCTTAAGTAAAATGTCTGTAAAAAGTTTGACAATCTCATTCATTCTGTATTTAATATAAGATTGTATTGAAAGAGTTTTATATAGAATTTTGCATTGTGTTTTTCAGCTTGGTTCCGAGTTATTCAGGCCGCTTTCATCCTGTCAGTGATTGGTTCTCTTCTATCTTCCATCATGTCTGTGTTTCTCCTCACAAAATTATTTGATGGCGTTGGTGGATATAAAATGGCATCTCTTGTAAATTTTTTGACAAGTAAGTAAGATTATTGATCTTCACAATATCAAGATGTCATGGCTGCATGGGCTGACCTGTTTGTACTATAGAAAAAAGCTCACTTGACCTGTTGACATCCTATATTTTCAACATTATCTCCCAAATAATGGATTTAAATAAAACATGTTTGCCATGGTGGTGGTTCTGATCCACAGGGAATATAAAGGCCTTGAGTAATCAAAAAGGATCAAATTTAGTTATTTCCATCCTTTCCACCTGAAATATGTGATAGATTTGAATGGGATTGAATTTGGATGATGATTCCTTAGCAACCATAGGTAGGGCCATACTGTCATACATAGATACTGACATGTACTGTACCTGGTAATTTTATAATTTTAATCTCCATGAGAGCTGATTTAGATTACTAAATTGCGTGAAAAGTGATTTATGATATTATACTTCCTTACAAAGTATGTCATATCCTTTTCAACTCTAGCAAAAATAATCTGTCATATGTGAAAGAAATCGGCCATGACAGCAGTCAAAAAAATACATCTCAATAATGGGATTTCTTTAGTAATAGGTAGTGACATGTAATATATATTGCATGATAGATATTATTTTTTTTATTATTGCTACATGATATTGCATTTGATTTAAATCTGTTTTATATTCTAACATGGTCTGTTTTACCATATTATGTAGAAGATAGTCTCCAGATGCAGAATTAAATGTGTAAATTGTCAGTATTGACTTAGTTTCTCAGAATAATTCAAACATAAACTTTCTATTTTTCAGTGACATCCGAAATTACAGTGGTTGTATTATTTGGACTGAATTATGTTGATATGTTTGGACTAGATGGACATACAGTTAGTCTAGAATGGTCTTACTACGTTGCTATAGCAGCCTGTGTCTTTTTGTTCTTCGCTTTGGTGTTCCATGTCATGGAGGCAAGCAGAGCTGCCGAAATAATCAAAAATGTTCAACACAGAATCACTGGCCTTACTACACCCTACACATTATTCGTTGACCAGGAACCTTAATTTGAATATTATAAATTATAAATATTGAATTATTTCAGGCTGATTGGATTGAGAACAAAATAAGAATTCTCACAAATTGTATTGTTACTATTGTTTAGAAGTAGCAATGAAAATCTTCTATTAGTACGAAACCTTCAAGACAAAATTTAATATTTTAAGAGATTTAATCGGTTCAAATAGAATCATATTCAGAATAACCTTAAACTCACCTAAAATCAAAAAACTTGGCTACATGTACTAATTGAAAATGGCTATAAAGATTTGTATGAATCATTAATTTCCAGTTGAAATGCTTAGGCTCAAAGTATTTAATTTCATATACAATCTGAGTTGAACATGCTCAAGGTCAAATAAAGAATTATTTGTTTACCACCTGGCCCTGAACCTACATGACTATAGCACTTATCACTGACTCTTTTAAGAAAATTTATGGTGTTTGATATTGGTGAAAAATCAACTCAATTTTTTTAACCATTTTATTGCTTAATATTTGGAAGAGAATTTAATTTTGGGTGAGTTGTACAATGTATCTATTAATAGAATGACTTAAAATTTAAATATTGCTCAGTAGAATCGAAATTATGCTTTTATTTCAAATTTAAGATCTGACTATGATATACATGTATTTAACTAAAATGCTTGCACAAACAATTGTGTTAAATGATATGAAAATTATTATATATATTATTTCTGTCAACTGTTTGGTATAAATATCACACAGTCAAGAACACCAAATTGAGTTCAAGAATTATTTCTATAAAGAAATAGGAACTTATTTTGTATATTAATGAGGGAAGAAGAGACGTAGACATTTTTTACAGATATTTTGGTTATATCTTGTTGGGATTATTAAAAATAGAATTGCGGATTTAATTGTACATAATATAATTTGTAAATATTGTACTAAAATGTTTTTAACTTTAACATATCAAAATTTTAATGAGTATGTTAATTACATTTAGGTTTATAAATTGTAAGGGGGCGGGGGATACTACCATATTATCTTGAACAATATTTTCATTGTATATGTTTTAAGATTTTTTTTTTAACTGTTTACATTTTAAAGGGAAAGGAGTGGGGGTGGGTGACCGTGGGGGCACTATTTTATTGAACATTATTATTTTTAATGTGTGAAAGCTTTATGAAAGTTATAACAAGTGGACAAAATATTATTGTTGTTGTTATATTAACTTGCCATATGATTTATAATGATTATCATTGTAATCTAAATCATTTTTTGCTTCCAGCAATATATATGACATGTATCTAAATTTGTACTTATTTATCTGTACTTGTGTGTAGTTATTTTTATCATCAAGGTGACTTTTTGAAGTGTAGTGATAAGTTTATTTTAAAACTTAATAGCCCATATGAAATTATCAAATGCTTTTGATTGATATAAACCTAGCTATTTAAGATCTGCAGCGTAATACAGGGTATTCACCTTTTAGACAAGTTTCACTGTTTTAATAATAAAAATAGATAAATGGTAGGGTAATACAAATTTTATAATCTTTTATTCTTAATGGCCATAACTTTATATCCTGAAGACATTGCCTATTTAGAGCAGAAGTCAAAGCAAAGTCAGAGTGCTGTTCATTGACCTTTTTACCTTTTGTACATGTAAATGCACAGGTGAACTCTATACACTGTCTTTATAAACTCACATGTAGGGAAGATAACTCCTTTTGAACTTCAATCATAGTTGAACTATCTCTATTTGTGTTTCTTGAACTTAAGTTAGTTTTTTTGTGCATTTACAATCTATGTACATGTAGGATACCTTTTCAGGATATCTCAGGTTAAAGTTTATACATGGCTTTATGGTTTAAAGAAAAAACAAATCAAAATGGTTATTGATTTAATTTGAGTAGAAAATAGGCCTATATGCTTGTATTGATATCCGTAGTAACTTTAAAATCTTTTAAGGTAAATGTATTTATTGTTGTTTTATGATTGTGTTTGTCATATTTATGTAATTAATATATTCGTGTTTAACCTTACTTACAGTGTATATGGTATTGATATTATTAATTATGTATTTGGTATGAATTAAGGAATCTTTGCATCATACATAGTTTATCTGAGCGGGACTAATTGGGCAAGGGACCAATATTTTGGGAACTATCTGAAACATATTCTGTACATGGCTTAATTAGTAGTTACTACTTATTGTCGGAACTCTGATCCACACTATTTAGCATTTTTCAGTGTAACATATCAAATAAATTTGCCACCTATATAAATGAAGCTGGAATCTCATGTCGGTGCTTGGTGCCAGAAGTGAATATCAACACTTTTATTTGATGGATTAAGATTTCTGTTATCATATTTCAGGAATAAACTAACACATACTTATGGAAAACAGCCACTGATTTATTTGGGCAACGTTTGGAAGAGTTCTCTCAACGTTTTCAAGTAGCTGTTTTCCATAAGTATGTGTTTTGATTCATCTACCCAGTTACTAAATGCTATTCAAAGAATATATATTTCAGGAGTGAACCTCAAAATTTACGATTGGCATAGCTCAAACATGTACATGTACCCTGGGTACCAGGACAACAGTCATTCCCTGCTAGATAATATAATACAGTATGATGTAAAGTTTTCAATAACAAATAATTTCATTTTAATATGGAAGTTTATTGAATTTAAGTTATGAATTTTAATAGTCCCAAATTTGGTAATGCTGTTTGAAAGCTCATTTTAAAATGAATTTTAATCATTAGTTAATTACTAATACTTTTATTGTAAATAGGTGAATTTATTTGTAAAATTCTTTGATTTTATGAATTATTTAGATTCTCTCTCTTTTTTTGTGTTTTAAATGTCTCAAAAACTGGTAAAGGTTGAAACTGTTATTTTTAAAACTTCCATGGTATAGAAATAACTGATGTGTTTTTTAGTTTAAAAAATGCCAGGACTGCTCTTTGAATTGGTTCAAAATAAAGTGTTGGTTTGTGTTAATCTGATGGTTAATTTTGGGGATGATCTATTAGAGGAAGTTTACAAATTTTAGTGAAATTTTTGCATAAACCTTCGTCTGTTAAAACAAAAACAGTTATATCTCAACATAGACTGTGTCCCTGGACCACAAAATTTTATGTACAAACACTTTTCAAAAACAAATCGTCACATAAAATCCAAATTAAAACAAGACTCTTCATTTTCCACCCAATTCAAAGTGGTTGTATCCTCTTAAAGCAGAGCTCATAAAAAATTTTTGAACAGAAATAGAAAACTATGAAACACAATTCTATACATATAGTGGTTTAAAGAAACATTTATATTATTTATACTATGTGCCTTTATTAAAATTGACTTAAAACAACTAATTATTTTGAAATGAACATTGATGGTGCATGAAAAACATCTTTTTCAACGCTCAGAAAATATAACCTTAGAAATATTGTATTGTGATATTCCATTCCATTGTAAATAAACACAAATATGTGTACTAGAAAAAATATCTTTGTTTTAAATCCCTAATTCCAAGTCAAATTCCATCATGTGGGAAGAAAACTACAAGGGGTCTATGACTCTGGAACAATAACTCCAGCTCCATGCTATATCTGTATGTAGCATGTAAATACTAATGATGATCAGCGATTTTAGATATTGTCAATTGATGAAAATGTGAATTTAATTTGAAATATTTGCCTGTGTTATAAAAAATTGGCCGACAGTCAAGATTTTGAAATGGAAGCTTTGCTAGAGAACACATCACCAGAGGTTAAATGAAGGTGATGGAATGACACACTTTGTGCATAGCTTTGAGTTTTTATGCCCCAACTTTCAATGTCATGATCATAATGCTCATGATGATCCTACGCTTCTGCACCTAAACTGGGCTAATTGAAGACGGGCATACGCCATACAGTGTGCTATGAGGGAAATTTTGCCTGGGCAGCAACTGAATTCCAACTGCCAAGGGATCTTTTACGTGCACACCAATGTGTACACAGGACCTCGGTTTTTTGTCCCATCCGAACGACTAGGCAGCTGTCCTTGCCAGGCCCTCTGTCGGCATTACTGACAAGGGGCAACCACTCCGGAAAATCGAGATCAAATTCCTTGGCCAATGCAGGGATCAAACACCAATACAAGATTATCCCTTTTTATACGCCCACATTGAAATGTGGTCGTATATTGCCGTCGCCCCCGTCCGTCCGTCGGTCCGGCGTCCACAATTGCTTGTAGACGCTCTAGAGGCCAAAGTTAATATTCGATTGACTTTAAATTTATACACAGTGTTTAAGGTCATGAGACGAAGAAGCCTATTGATCACTTAAAAAAATCTTGTGGACGCTCTAGAGGCCAAAGTTAATATCCGATTGACATTAAATTTATACACAGTGTTTGAGGTCATGAGACGAAGAAGCCTATTGATAATTCCGATAATAACTGTCAGAGTTATGGCCCTTGATCACTTCAAAAAATCTTGTGGACGCTCTAGAGGCTTAAGTTAATAACCTATTGACTTTAAATTTATACACAGTGTTTGAGGTCATGAGACGAAGAAGCCTATTGATTTTCAGCAATTTCCAATAATTACTGTCAGAGTTATGGCCCTTGATCACTTCAAAAATTCTTGTGGATGCTCTATAGGCCAAAGTTAATATCCGTTTGACTTTAAATTTATACACAGTGTTTAAAGTCATGAGATGAAGAGGCCTATTGATTTTCAGCGTTTCCGATAATTACTGACTGAGTTATGGCCCTTGATCACTTTCAAAATTTTGTGGACGCTCTAGAGGCTAAAGTTAATATCTGATTGACTTTAAATTTATACACAGTGTTGAAGGTCATGAGACGAACAAGTATATTGAGTTTCAATGAATTTAGATAACTAGAACAGCATTGAGGAGAACTTTATCAAAGCCAAACAAATTCCAATGATTTTCTGATAATTACATAATGAGTTGTTACTTTTAATCAGATTTTAGTGTATTATATGTTTCATTACTGAAAAAAGTAAAATATGCGACAACTCTTGTTGACTGCCCGGACGAAATAGCTGCTGTGGGCGTATGTTTCGTTGCCTGGCAACCTATGTTTTTTTAAGAGTAAGAGATTACGCCATTGATTGCAGCCTCACCCTATTTTGAGAGTCAATTGAAGATCAAACATTAAAGTGGCATTAACACTTCCATCAGGGAAAAAAATCCATTATTTTTTTGTCTCGTATCATGTTCCCTGTACTACACCGATATAATATCCAGACTAAGTAATTTGCTTTAAAAATGATATATTCATTCTCAACATATTTGGATAAAACTGGCACCAGGATCTACCATTTAATAGATTAAAATGAACATAATTCTAGATTCCGATTAGAGGTACTTTTATTTGATTTCATATGATGAATAGCCTTCACACACAAATTAACACATAACAGTACACAATAGATAAATTAACTATATACAATTAAATATTCATATTTTAATGATTTATACTAAACAGCTAAATCATATTCATTTATTCATGTCTGAATATCCTTCCAAATCAATTAACATATATTCAAATTTTAAATAACATCAGTTAAAATTCATACCGGTGTAAAAGATATCTAACGATTTTAACAAGAAACAGAAATATAAGCATTTATGTCCATTTTAATCAGAAAGGAAGGTTGCTAGAAAAATGCACAGGAACAGTTGTCATCAGTAGACAATCTACATGTACATTAAAAGAATAATTTCTTGGGTAATTGCATTAAGGTGAAATTAGACATGGGAAAAGAGGGCTTCAGCCTCCTGTAGACATATTCAAAGAAATACAATCATATGCCAGATTTCACTTGCAAGACTGTGACAAAATTGGGTAATCTCTTTACAGGGTTCTTTAGTTGTAGGCTTTTGATTCTTAAACAGTTTGTTATAATTTTAGCATTTTCTACTTCATAGGCTTATAGGCTTATGATGGTAAACAACAAAACATGCCTCATTCATATACATGCAGTTCTTATCAATAAAGAACAAATCAAAAACATGCCACATTCATATACAAAGAGAAAGATGGAACTGGGGCTTAACATCCACTCAACAAAAACTAGATCATTTAGAGACTAACACATGGTTCTTTTTTTTCTCAATAATTCGCTTTATGTGTAGGTGTCTTTAACAGATTCATAATTTGACTTAAATGTTGAAATAAACATTATAAAAAAATAGTATGTGGAATGAAACAAAAGTATTGTGAGCAAATGATTGGGGCTCTGTGTCTATGTATCATGTTTTGAACCAGATTGAAAAGAATTACATTTCGATTCATATACAGATAATAACTAAATGTCAAATATTTTGTATTCTACAATATTACGACTGACCCATAATTATCAAGCCTTTAATAACAGAAAATTTACAGCAGTGTTGACAAAGTGATTGTTTACTAACAAAAAAATGGAGAAAACACTTACATCAAATATTTTCAATTTCTTATTGCTATAAAGCATAACCCAGTACCATGATGACATGTAAAATATATTTATAAAATATAGCCTATGTCGTACAATGTGATAGTTTAACTTTTCATCAGAGCCAGCTCTGACATCATAAATATCTTATAATACAGTAATCAAAAATTTGACTGATAGATACATTTCTATATGCAGCAAGGAGAAAACTTTTTGGAACTAATAACAACAGACTGTACCTAGTGTAAGCGAAAGTTTGACAATTTTTAATTAATACAAATCGTGTTTGAAGAAAACAAGTTTTTCTATAGATAAGATTAAATTAAGAGAGCTTTTACCAACAGGCAACTGACCTACATTTACCATTTGGTTTGTGTTCAAAGTTCTAAGAAGCAGGAAAGACTAGATAACTACATGTACTTTTTTGTCTTGGATCTTACAATTTCATTCATATAAACCTCTTTTATTTAAAGTGCAAGTCCAGATTAAACTGCTTAATTTTGTGTTAAAAACCCTTAAAATCCTCTACCTTAGGGCAACTTACTAAAAATATTTGATACATTTTCAAACACCTTAAACCTGCCAGTCTTCATCTGGAAAAGTTGACAGGTGCCCAAGCGGTCTTATACCGTGTCTTGATAAAACCAGACTGTTATCTTATATAAATAAGGTGTAGGTGAAATTTACATTTCGTTATCCTGCACTATATAGACCTCTTAATGAACCGCAATTGATTATCAGGTCACCCAATGAAAAAATGACCCGAAATATTACAAGGGTCAGGTATCCGGATAAGTTGCTTTGACGTTCACACCATTCCTCTATATTTAGCGCTTAAATTTCATATATACACAGATTTTTTTTAGGCTTTGTTCAAATCGGGATAGTCCCTTAAAGTTACATTATTCAAAATATAGATAAGAACTAGCCATTCTTGCTATATTAGTTCGAAAGTAGGTGATGTAAAATGAATAATTTGAAAATTTCATTCAAATTACTATTATTGCAAGCGAAGATATTGACATTTGAAGATTTGGCAGACTTGTGCAATAATTTCAACTACGGTCCTGGTTGATCGAAGCTAAGACTTGAAGCGTCTGGGTCCGCCATATTAGATTAAACCAGAGTATCACTGAAACGTTTTAATCTGTTTAATATCGGGGCAATCTGATGCCATCTAAGGTTGATTAAGGCCTGGATCAGTTAATTAATGTCTAATTAATACTTTAGAAAACATTTCAGGCCCAAAGAAAGACCTGCTATAGGCAGATTTAGCTCTTAACTAATGTAACTTTAAAGAAAAGGGCTTACATTAAAAAGAGCATGGTACATTCAAATATTGTCAGTTCTTAACATCTGGCACTTTTTGGCTTCACAATACATTGTCTTACAGTCTAGTAATCGCTTCCTTCAGGAAAAATATTTCCATACTAAATACATGATAACACACGTAATGATCATTCCTGCAAAAAGAATAATTCTGTCTTGTGAAGTTCGCCTCTCTATCATTCGCATCACTGTGTTTGAAAGTCCTAAAGTGTTGGCAATGTCTAACATTTTCTTGTGAACTCCTTTTAAGGAAACTCTTTGTTCCCTAAGATTTTGAAGAACCCCACTTCCCGAACCAATTAGGTCATCCATTCCCTTGTTAGCATTTTGAAGACCGGTATGGTGTTGTAGTGAAGCATCGATCAGTATTGAGGTGTCTGCGTCGTTTGTTGTGAATGTTCTTGTTAATAGAGCCTCCCGTTGAGCATCTTCTTCTTCTCGTAAATATCTGGAAAAAGAATAAAGTATTTAAATGTTTATAAGCAGTAATTGTATTCCATGGAATTGTGATCTGTATACATGTCATGTGTTTATCAATAAGGTTTGAAAAGTAATAGAAGCATATATGTACACATAAACCTACCTCACTCGGCAAACCTCTGCAGAATCTGGCACTCTACATTTAGCTTCGGCTGTATGACGGTAAGTGATATGTACATGTACTTACGCCTATACATTTGCGATGAGACACTGGTTTACTTATTAGGAAAACTTGCGCAAAGAAGTTTTCACAATGGCTTCCTTTGAAGAGTGTGTAGAATATTCAGTGCAAACCTTGTTCTTGTCTAAAGAAAGCCAGATAATAAACTTGAAAGAAAAATAGATCAAAAATTTGAAATCTTGGCATGAAATAACATACTTCAAATGCGTCTTAACGGGCAACGCTGTTTATAATCTGGGAACTTGAAAGTACGATAGTTTTAACTAGTGGTGTAACTCGTCAAACAGCCGAGGCTAGATGTAGCCGTAGGGTACTGGAATCTGCTGAGGTTTGCCGAACCTACCTGTGATGCTAAAAGTAAAATGAAAGTCTTTGGTAAATACTTGGCAGACTACAATATTGTGAGTGTTGAATTCTAAAGGGAAGGAGTATTAGTCCAAAAATTATTCAATTTCATTCGGTAGGCCTATCTATAACAATTTATGAACTGAAAATTTGTCAACATTCAGCAGACGATATAAATTGGATATATGACAAATCAATCCAGTGGCACCAATAATCATCGCTAGAATCTCTGACAAGCCTCTTTTTATTCAACTGAATCTAATCCAAAAGATTTATCAATCATACAATATAAGTTTTTTTCTTAGTTTGACGGTTTTAATCAAATGGCCTTGGAATGTGCAGTAGCTAAATTGACGTGTGGATGAGTTTACTTGTAAGTGATTTTGCCGATTACATGTCACTTCGGTCTCGCGTCATTTCGGACTTACGTCATTTCGGACTCTAAAAAATTTGTCCTCGACATTTCGGACTCGGGTAGATGACGTTTCGGACTCGGGTATAGAACATAGAATTATACAACATTAATTAACGCCAATTTACTTACGGTGTTTTTTATCGTGGAATTCCGGGATTTACCGAGTGAACACCGAGTGAATATGCAAATGGTTGGCATTCAAGAAGGGTCAACATGGTTTGTTCTTTGCGTGTCAATCAATTTGGGCGAGTCCGAAAGGTCGCCTGGTTGAGTCCGAAACGACATTTGTGTTGAGTTCGAAATGACGGGAGTCCGAAATGACGTGCTACCATTTTGCCAGGTAAAACTAGATAGTACCAGTACCAGCTCATATCTCGAAACACAAAGGTTCGAGAGATAAGGTTTCTAAATCTACAATGACATAGCCATGCCATATGTTTATATTATTATTTTATACCTTTTATGTTGAATATTCCGCAAAGCACTTTGTAAGTGCTGACAGTCATATTTCAACTGATCAACTCGCACTTTAGCATTTGATCTTCTTGTTGGTGGTTCCTTATTGACAAGAATGTCAAGTCTTTCACAATTACTAAAAATGTGATCCAAGTGTGCCTGGATTTCATTTTCGAGCAAATGAATGTCACTTCCAGTGGCTCTTTCTAATCTGCCTAAATCAGTGTGAATTTCTTGAATCAATTTATTTGTTTGGTGGTAAAGCGAATCCATATCAGTGCATGTATTAGTTGTCAGTAAATCTTTAACCTCCGGCTATGCCTTTTATCTCAATATCAAAGTCCCAATATTATGTCAAAATACGACGTGTACACTGGAAAAACCAGTTTCCGGAAAGCAACCGGAAATGTGTTCCGCCTCCAATTTGCCATAAAAGTGTATGTCGTAAAGGTTTTTAATCCCTTTTACATTTTTATTCTCCGTTTTATGGTATTAAAAATCTATTAATTATAAATAATTTTGTATTTATCTACAGGAATTTATAATACAAAATTATATTAAACTAAGTATTTCGGATATAATTCATCATATTTACGACTACCCACGCATAATCGCTTCACAACAAACAAAATGGAAGCCAAGTATCAACAAATTTATAATTTGTACTAAAATAATGTAGAAATATATGAAAAATAACTAGATTAAACGTGATGCAAGTTGAAAATTATAGCTAAATAAATGTACAGTCTTCGATATTAACGTAACCCCCTTGCAAAAAAACATTATTTGTGTGTTCTTTACTTTCTTTGTTGTTGTGTAAGTGTTCCTTTTTCAACTTTTTATTTTTTTTTCATATCTTTTTTTTATAAATTTAAAATTTATTCTAATTTCTTGTACGTAGGCGTAGCCAATATGTCGGTCTAGCTCAGTGCGTGCATTTATTAGATAAAGAGGAACTTGCTATTTCCATGTTTGTCCTGAGATAAAAAGACATTAAATACACATTGACTTAATTTAAAGCCCCAATTAGGGGTTTCAGGTGACTTGACTTTAGTTGAAATCAGGACAGCCAGCAGCTGAAATTTAGCCCACTTCAATCTACGATTCTGAATTACTAATTGATGTAAATGCATTCCTAACACCTGTATTGCAATAGTTTAATATTAATCTCAATATCTGCAAAGATTCAGGCTAAAAAAGTATCGAAATGTAAGCGAAATTACCGTTTGTTTACAGGAGACGCTAGCGGGAAAATACCGCTCTGACGTCACGCGGACGGTAAATTTCCATTGATGGCATTGTTACGACCCACTTCATTGGTGAATCCGATAGTTAATTTCCGGGGGATTTTCATATAGAACCAATGAAATGATAGATAACATTTTTGTGATTATTATTGTCAATGAAACCTCAAGATCGGACAATTAGAGCCGTAGAAAATGGGATTTATCTGTTTTGATGACTGAAAACTGCTAAATTTCGACTAAATATATAAAAAAATTCGTGGGGTTTCATCGAGATTATAAATATTTGACATATTATCATTCAAATTATTATGTTTTTAATAAATCTTAGCTGATAATAACGATCGGATTTCAGTTTTAAAATTAGTACTAGCGATTTCTGAAGGGGAAATACCGCTTACGACGTCACTCAACTATGACTTAAAAGCACGTATTTGGTGCCATACCACGCATTGACTGGTATAGAGCATTTTGATTACATTTTTGACGTCAATCTCGGATTTTAAAATTCCATAACTTTGGATCTAATTAGAATATTTTGATGAAATAAAAATATTTGGGTAGCATTTTATGTATATTTTCACAAAATATTTAAAAAAAATTTTTTTTCTCTTTTTTGAAACTTTGACCTGAAACCCCTACCCCAATAATACCACTCTTGTTGTAACTGAATAATATGTTCCAATCTTTATTCTGGTCAACAATTTGTACTTTTTTACAATATCTAGTTAAAAAATGATACAAATTTCATCGTAACACACCTAATTTTAAAAATTTCTTGACCTGTCAAGCGCCAGCAAGAGTGTTATTGTCCCTTTAATTAGAGGGGCCAGAATGGACAGTATGGTTAGCATTATCGCGCACACTTTGACTGTACCATATTCATAGTCTGTCATTGAGTCAACTGCTTGGCTTCGAGACAAGGAGTAGGGTTGCCTGTCCAACCTCGTAGGTTCTCCATTTTCCTTCCACTGCTAAAGACCCCTACGCTCAAGCAAATTATTAAAATAAAATTGAACTACTGGTATATAAAATCAAAAAAAAATACCTAGTTTTTTTGAATAAACACACACAAGAACGACTGTCCTTCTTTGCAGAAGAAAACAAAATGAAGAATATAAGTTTGTATAATACCCCATTGTATTTCAGTGTATACGTTGTATAATATTGGCTACCGATATAGCTACGTCTACACTAGCAGCATTCACCGTCTACACTAGCCTTTTAAATGCCGTTTTTTCCTAAAAAGCCGGCTTTTTCAATTTCTCAATCGTAAAAGACGGCTTTTTAAAATCCGGCAATAATTGAGGGATTTTTCGGAATCAAAAAGCGGGCTTTTTAAAAAATACAGCAATTTTATGTGTGTAGACGGTAAAAACTGGGTTTTATCGGGTACCCGGATGTCATCCTTCCCGAAATTCCGTACATTCATAACAATGGCACAAATAACGAAGGTCGGTGTTCATCGTCTTTTACCGTTACAAAACTTCAGTCAGTGTAGACGCTACACTTGAAAAAGCCGGGTTTTGAAAAAGCCGGCTTTTACTAGCCTAGTGTAGACGAAGCTTATGTCCCTGTATTAATGGGCCTCATTAGATTAGGGTTGATTCATTCAACTGCAGACCTATAAGTTATTTCTTTTCCAGCTTACATTCAATTTAAATCTTTGAATTGAGTCTACCTACATGTATAATTTTGTAAGAATTCTACATGTTTTGGTCAGTAGTTAACAGAAGGTTATAACTCATTATGAAATCAAGCAAAACATTCACAAACACATGTTATTAGGTTAGCTAAATGCTTTTATTTAGAATGCTAGAAATTAAATGGGGTTTAACGTCCTACTGTTCTGAGAATGCTAGAAAGCAACCAGATCTAAATGTGGCTGTAAATTTTATTAATTTCACTTTTTTTTTACAGATAACCTAAGTCATATCTATGGCGTGCATGTATGATAGAGAATCATAATCTTTTTACCATAAATCATTGTAGCTCTCTATCTATCATGAGCAAATATCGAAATCATGGAATTTTTATCAATGGTCTTCGAACCACAATGAAGAAGGGAAAATTAAAAGAATTGATCAACCAGATGCTTTATGAACTAAATGTCGAAATACCCAAATCTCGTATCCGTGTAATTGAGCAAAGGTCTAAGACATTTGCATTTGTGAATTTTGATGATTCACAGACTCTTGATTATATTCTTTACCATCTGCATAGTGAGGAAAGTAGAAGAAAAGTGAATTTTGATTTCTACTCCATCTCTGAATGTTTCAAAGATTTTTACATCACTCAACAAAAAAATAATAACAATTCACCTCGTGTTCAGCCAAAAGACAAAATAAATGACCGAAATTTTGATTATTCTAACAATGGATTACAACTACAGGGCCAAGAGAAGTCAACAGTAGAAGCAGGAACTTCCATCAGTAGTTTAACAAAATCCAGTGGAAGCCATATTATTGCCAAAGGGAGGTCTTTAGATGCAGCCACGTCTGTTTCAGGTAAGGTCAGACAAGATTAGACTTTAAAGATTTTGATTAAGGACAGTTTTAATAATTTACAAAATAAAAGATTCTTGAATGATGTCTAAAGATTTGACATTGATTCGCAGAGCACTGGCATTATGAATGCATTATGCACATTCTAAGATGGTGATGTCAGACTCGGTTGTTAACTTGTTTAAGTTATTATTGCATTACAAGTCAATGATTTTGCTATTTCAGGACACAAACATACCATTCTTTCAAATAAAAAAAAGTCTAGAGGATCATGCAGAATTATGCTCAAGGGGACAAGATTAGCCTTTAATGTTTACGAAAAGACATATATGTACTGTAGGACCCAAAAGTGATAGACTCATTGGGCCTCTTTAATATGGAAGCAAAGATAACATCTAAATCTATTTTCAGGACTAACACCATCAGTTACAGGAAAATTTTATCGTTTAAATGACAAACTTGGAAATGAAACAAGAAATGTAGAATTTAAAGAAGGCCGTGGGAATTATAAACATAGTGTGTTAAATGAACATGTTGGGAAGTATGTCTGTGGTTTTATGAACAGTTTGGAAGGTGGAACTCTTTTTGTTGGTGTAAATGATAGAGGTAAGAAGTTAAATTTGTTAAAATCAATACAGTTTTATTCTTAAAAAAGATATGGACTATTGTTTATAACACCATTGGATGACATCAAAGCCTGCCGGCAAAGTGGGAACACCCCGTTTGATTATGGTTCCTGGACCTCTTGTTTTATTTCTTTCTAGGTTTGATACAGGGTGTTATATGTAGTCACCAAGAGGAAGATTATCTAAGATTACAAATAGATCAAGCTATAAAACAAATAGATCCATCAATATTTCCTCAAATGTATTCCGTTGCCTTCATCCCTGTTCTAAATAATGGAACATTCTCAGGTATAATTTTGATAGACATTGTATTAGCGTAAAACAAGAAATTAATGTGAATATGAAATATGACATGGTGCCAGTGGCATTAATTTCTGTAGCAATTTTGGTTCCTAGTGAAATAAAGAACGTGTAATTTTTCTAAAATCATCTTCAGGGCCGGCAGAAGCAATTCTTGATTGGGAGGGCTTCCATTCTAAGTCCCTATAGGCGAGGGTCCAGGGGCCGAAATAACCCAAAGAAAAGAGTACTTTTGGCCAAATTATTGAGGGGGCTAAAGCTCCCCTAGCCCCCCTACTCCGCCGGGCCTGATCGTTTTCATGTAAGAGGGAATAGGGCTAAATATTTTTTTAAAAACGCTAAAGTACACTATTTCTTTTTTGTTTTTTAAATCAAAGTTTGTAGATTGATATTATATTTCAGATGATTTAAAAGTAATAGAAGTGAGTGTTCACCCTTCAGAAGCTCATGATGAATTATATGAGTTTAAAGGGAGTGTGTATGTAAGACGGGATGGCAGTATACAGTCTCTCAAGCCAAGGGATATCAAAGCCTGGGCTAAAAAGGTAACATATATTCAATTTCTACATTTAGGTTGACAGTTCAGATATTGTTTTAAAAAGTAGGCCATTTTCATTGTTTAAATTTTTAGTAGGCCTACATGTAAGTCTTTTTTATTGGGGGGGGGGGGCTGCCCTAGAGTCAAGTGGTGTCGTTTTGAGTAAAGATTTGTAGTGAAAAGGAATAGGATCATCTGTCTAACCTTGTGGGTTTACTTCTAGTTTCCTCCCACGGCTTAAGACCCTAGGTGCATAGCGGCATGCGAATTATTAAGATAATTGATCCCTGTGAAAGTCACGAAATGACCTAGTTGTGTGTCAAGTGGAGGTTGGTTAAACCATTTTTACAGATAACTTATTTTAAAAACTTTTAATGCAGAGACCTAATAAAATTCTGTATCATTCATGATAAAATTGATAAAGGAAAAGATAATATTTATCTTTTGAAAGTAATATTATATATCTATAGCAATCTGATTGTTACTATGAAGATATCGTACTTTCAGAAAGCTGCTGATGATTTAGCTACAAATCAATCTGTGAAGGAACAGTTGGATGATATGACATCTCGATTACAAGAATTACAAACACATATAAAAGAAACGAAAGACAAAAAATCTAAAATTTGTATTCTTTTGTGAGTCATTCAGGATGTTCACATTATCTAAGTCACTTGACATAAATTCAAACTTCATTGATTGTTTGAACTTGTTTGTTATTTATTTGTTCATATAAGAAACTTCCAAAGATATAATTCTGTGATACTTGAACTTTGTGTATTTGAATTTATCTTTCAAAGATTTATTAAATATGGCTTTGTCTCAATATATAAAGCAGTGTTATTTTTATAGCATTATATTATTATAAGTGGTCATGTTAAAAACACATGAGCTGTTTAATTTTTACACTTAAAATTTACACCTTTAAATTAAAAATGCCTCATTGACATCATTTTGTTTAATTTGATGAAAAAATAATTCCATACAAAATTTAATCATTCAGAAAAGCCTGATATGATATAATATGTTAGTATTCAAGATCTTATATATGAAATAATGAAAACAAAATCGTTACAAGATTTTTTTTATATAATTTTATTTTGTTTAAAATTTTAATTTGATCAAATCTGATTAAAATCAGATGTCAATGCCGGTTTTTGTTATAATTCTGATTTTGTAGTTCATTATTGAGAACATTTTCTTATTGACCAATCAAATTATCTTGACTGAATTTGGGTGCCATGTTATTGCAGGCCGCTAATGAAAATGAAACCTAAAGTTATGACAATCTAAATTCTAAATTGTTGATGCAAATATTCGATTAAATCAATCAGTGAAATCCTATTTAAATCCAAGCTGTAGCCGAGCCATCGGTGGGTCTACAGAGTTGATTTTGGGCTTGTTGTTTAAATAAAGATCTAATTTATAATTTCTATAACATCTGAAGCCTAATTTAAGACTTGCAATAAACCGATTTAGCTCTTGCATAATGTATCTTTAAAATATTTCCTTCAACTTAGGGCCTGCTTATAATTGGAACACTTAAGTTTTTATAGTGTGTTTAGGAATATGTAAAAATAGTGTCTTATTTTTACCTATGCTTTGTAAAACAAGACTGTGTATGACTTTGATCTGTTTTACTGTCTTCATTAGCCCAACTGGAGCCGAAAAGTTACCCGATTTCATTTTATTCAGATTTGTTTTGTTTATCATCTATCTACTTGTAATGTTTATTGTTAATTGTTATGGGCATAACTGTGATTTTTTAAAAACATTTATTTGAAAATATATTTTTTTTAATTGATAAAATATTTTTGTGTTTTATAATTTAAGGCATAGCGTGTTAAAAATAAAAATAAAATGTTTAGGTATATATTTATTCTAATTTTCCAATTCATCAGGAGATGAATTAGAAATGTGAGATATATGGAGCAATACAACATCAAGACATGCAAAGGCCTACTACTTTTTCCATGTCCAATATAAATCATATTTTCACTGATTTTGATGGTATTGTTCAAGAAGCAGGATGTGCTTTGGAACTCCTGTTACCACTTTTCTAAATATTACCTGTAGCCTTTCCTTAAACACCCCCAACTGAAAATATCCCATTCCAAAATCTGTGTTAGAAAAGAAATGGTTGACATGTCTAAGAAGTCTGATTTAGTTCTATTATACATTTCTAAAAGAAAAAAAAGAGGCTATTTAGAAATATTTGTCATCAATGATTTTGTTTATTAGTTATAAATAGCAATATCCCATCTTCTTCTTTTTTGGAGTGACTTTTTGGTCTAGAATAGAAGAAAAGGGATCAAATTTGCAATTTTATAGCAGTTTTGGGTAATACTGATGATATTACAATGGAGGGATAGAGGGTGTAAAGTGTCTTTCTGCAGAGCAATCATTATTTCGGAAGTGAGATTTTCACCAAGTCAACTTCAAATCCCTGTAACAAAAAATCTATATGGTCAATCCTCTACAAATTTATGATGAAGAGATTGCCAAATGTGGTCCCCATTGTGCCTATAAAGATTGGAACCAACGGAATGTTGAGAAAGTTACAGTCTGTGATGTTACAGCCATTTAGCATTGAAGTCAATTGGCAAGCAATTACTAGTCTGAATCCTTCTTTACCAATTTTAAAATGGGTTTTCTCCCTTGCACTGTTAATGAGAATTATTATTTTACAGTCATTTTGAATCATAAAAAATATCAATAATAAAATGTCGTGTGGATGACTTAGCTGGATAATCGAACATCTAATATGCGTCGAATTTTCATTGGCGGACATGGTTTACATCAAGAGAAAGCGGAGCTCCTAAATATTTATGTGAAAAATCGAATATTGGAATAAAATCATAACTGAATAATTTGCAACGAGATCTCGGTACTCATACATTCCAAAATGACGAGAATGTCATTCACTCAAAAGGCAGCTTACTTTATGGTGTCAGCCGTCCTTTTGGTTTTATTTGCAAGCGCCAAAGTCACGGAATTGAAAGTAGAGACGAAGGTAACGTAGACCCTGTTATTTGCATTTGACCTCTGATATTTGGTTTCTCTAATCTGAGTTATATTTCCAGGCATTAAGCTCTACCATCAGGTTACCAATTTAATTTGATACCTTGGCTTTAATGTCTTGAGAATTGTGTATTAAATGATGAACCCGTTCCCTTATTTCTTCCTGGTTCGCATATTTGACAGTCGAATATGACGGTGTAGTTCTCAAATCGGACCCAGGGGCAGAGACTGTTCTTGTCTAAAGGAACTATTTCTTTTGTATATTATTTAAATGTCCATTGATTTGTATTACATATTATATAAGCGACATTTTTTCCCGTAGCCAACACATGTACATATATATAATCAGAGCAAGGACTACTATATAGTAGTCCTTGAATCAGAGTTAAATGACAATTTTTTTATTTATTTCTTTTAAAAGAAAAACATATTTAGAACAAATGGCTGAAATGACAAGCTTATTATTATTTCCTATGAAAAAATCCTTTTCCACATTCTTGTACCAGTAACAAATGGGTTACAATCTGACACAATGTATCCATAATATACATTGGTTTACTGTGTATTATTGGTGTTTCTTGAATACCTTATAGTGAATATACAAATAAACCACACAGTAAGATGCATATTATAATGTGTATTTACAGTAATTGCTGCTTTATAAATACACAATATTTAAAGATGCTTTATGGAAGAGCTAAATTTTATCTTCAAATAAATTATTATTTAGTCATTTAGATGGGGGTTGGATGGCTAAATAGTTAGTGTGTGCAAGCTCTGTCTCCCCCGTGATTTTGATCACCAGGACAGATTTTCAGGTTTATATCCACATGAATGTCCCTTTCTGAAGGCCATCCAACCACTGCATTGGGTCTCGCCACAGAAATTCATCATCACAATATCTTCCTCCTGAATTGTAGTTTGTCAATTTTACCATATCATCATCATATTACCCCCTAGTTACAGCGTTCATCGAAATAACATTGGTAAATTGTTCCTGATTATTATTTTGGTTTGGTAATAAAAGGTTCCAGGGTTCATCCGTCCCCCCAAAAAGTTATGACAAATCACTGCCCTTGTGCACCCTGTGTCATAAAGTCTGTCATTGAGTCCACTGCTGTGGTTCCGATTCCCTGGTTGTATGTGACAAGGAGTAGGGTCACCTGTCCAACCTTGTAGGTTTAGTCTAGGAAACCGGTTTCCTCCCACTGCTAAAAAAAACCAAACGCAAGTGAATTATTGAAATTAAATTAAACCATATTAATGATTATTATGTTAGTCCCAAAATGACCTAGTTTGTGAATCCATGCACTGACCAACAAACAACAAGTCTGGTGTGATTGTTGTGGTCCGACTTATCACCGACAAAGAACCAACAATTTTGACATTTTTTTTATGAATTGTTTAAAGGTTTGATATGTAGAGTATGTATAGGCCTATCTATGACATACCTTTCGTTGATGGTTACTCTTTGCAATACTTTGGGCAGTGATTAGTAATAGTAGAACCCTTTAATAGTGATGTTGATTGTATGGTTAGGGTTCAATCCTGATGTTGGCCGAGAATTTTCTTCTAGATTGTCCAAACAGTTCTCTCCTCAGCATTGCCATTCGGCTGTCAATGGCTTGCACGTAAATGAATCTTTGAAAGTTAGATTTTCAATGAAGAGTTGGTGGAAACAATTTTCGCCAGGAAAAATTTCTTTCAAAGCACACAGCATGATGTATGCATGTCTACAATGAGCACCGGTTGTTACAAAAAAGTAGGATGTTAAATTTCATTTCATTTTAGAGGGCTTGTCATTTTCATGCGTTTTAGGTATGTTATATAATTAGTTGAGCAATTCAATAGGCACCAATACCTTGTTTTTAAAAAATAAATCTTGTGTTTTTCGTTTCACAGAGTAAGCCAGCTGATTGTTATCCTAATGCTGTAAATGGAGATCAAGTTGCTGTCCATTATACGGTAAGTAATGATCAATAACAGTCTAATTGATTAGACCTCGTACCTTGCACAGGGGTTGGATGGCCGAATGTTTAGCACGTGTGTGCTGTATCATAAGGCCTGTCATTGAGTCAACTGCCGGGGTTTTGAAACCCCGGATGTACCTGACAAGTAGTAGAGTCGCCTACTCGCCTACCCGCAGTTTTAGTCCCGAAATGACCTAGTTTTTGTCGAGTGAACGTTACACTCCATTTCTCTTTTTCTCTCTTTTCTATGCACCCACAGATTGTTTTTCAAATTTGATGTGAAGCATTGTGTGAGTCGGCATCATCAATTTTCTCTGTTCTCTGCCAATTTCCTGCAAAACGTGGTTGTATCTTGCATTGGAACTGCGTGTAGATGATAAAAAAAAGTTAAATTGAGATTTCTAATCCATGATGTGCTGACAATAGTTCTCTGTATGATAACATTTCCATAGCACTTAAAATTACTACATAAGAATAAAAATAATTATTTATTTTTTCAGGGACGTTTAGAGACTGGAGTTGTATTTGATTCTTCCGTCCAACAACAACGAGACCCTATTGCTTTTACTCTTGGAGAAGGGCGAGTTATTCCAGGTAAGGGAAGCAAGATGTTAAAGTGAGAATTTCATATTTTCTAAGAAAGTCAAAACATAATTATTTCTATTTCTTTTGCTCAATAGGTTGTCAACTCCCTTTTAAACAATCATAGGCATTATTTCCCACATTTAAAATGCATTGACACCTGAAATAATAACACAATTAACTCCCTTGTTTTCCTTCTCACCCCCCCCCCCCCCCAATGAAATAGCTATCTTCAAACGTTTGAATTAGAAATTGAAAACGATATTTTTGCAAATATCTCAACTGGCAATAGTGAATTATAGGATTAATAGGATTATTCTTTAACAAGGTAGAACTGTTTATAGATTTAATTCATTTTTAAAAATATAATTTAAAAATATGAAATTGTAACTTTAAGTCAGAGTTTCTCTGGTGTTGTCTATCTGCTAGATTTCTGTCATGGTTTTCGTTATAAAGAAGCGATTTCATCTGGTACAGTAATTAATATCAGATTAACCATATTTTTTTCACAGAAATTTGGCATTTTTGGCATTTTATCAATTTTTAAATAAATTGCTAAGTTTTTTAACATAATAAAAATGATTACGGTATATGATACCTACTTTTATGATTATGTCAATTGAATGACAGATATATTTTCTAGTCGGTTAATTATGTATCATTGTTTCAAACATAAGCAACATTAAGTAGGCTAGAGTTGCATTAGGGCCATTAGGCCATACAGAAAAAAATATTGTTGATTATCCCCACCGGACCCGAGATATGATCTCATCTTGAATTTCATGAAATTTTCATGTGGACGTATTATGCTATTAGTCCAGACCATACCATCTGTTCTTGTATCTGTCCGTTCACATTTTGTTTTTGACACTCTACCTACAGCCTACTACAGGTCACAATATTTATCCGATTTATTGGTTTTTTATATGCCAAAGATGTTTGTTTCTTTCGATATTGGTATGTAACTTCATGGATTATGGTCCTGATTGTACGAAAAATGGTACTGTTGTGGACATTACAACCAAGATATTAAACAATGTATATTTTGATCACTGTTCATTGTCCCCAATTTGGGCTAGTTTTCTAAAACTATTCAATAGCCTTGACGAATAAGGGCACTATTTTTAAAACTGAGCTTATGTCATCATATACATGACAGACTAAATTATAATGGTAAATCTTAGTCAATTTTTAACTGATTTTCTTTTGCAAATTCGATGTGAGGCATTAGGACAATAAGAGGATGAGCTCTATGGATTATCTTTGCTCTTGCAGAATGTGGACATATCTTACATGGCAACTGCTTGTTGAGAACCAAAATGACCCCTTGATATAATAACATTACACTTCGTTTATCAACTTAACTGTCCCGAGAACAGTATATTTTCATATCCATTTGCTAGTTCAACCAATTCCAACATTAATCAACAGTCACATGGTAATACTTTCAAAGTGTTATTCTCAATCTATATTTGATTATTTACACTGACATACGAGTAATTCATTCAAATACAAGGTTTTACCATTAAAAATAATAGTAATAATAACCTATATTATTTTATTTACCGTTATTTACCGTATACTTATAGTATAATGTTGGATTTCTTTGTACCTAGGGCTGCATGATATTTACAATTTTTATTTTGCGATAGGTTGCTGGGATGGCCTAGTGGTCTAGAGTGCCGCGCTTTGACCTCTAGCTGGCCGGTCACCTCTTGCTAGCGGCTGTGGTTTCAACCCTAGTGTGAACGTATGTGACATGGAGATTGTGTTGCCTTCTTTACCTTGTGGGTTTCCTCCCACTGCTAAAGACCCCTACACGCAAGCGAATTATCGAAATATAAATTGAAAACCATATGTTAGTTCCAAAATGACCTAGTTTGCGTCGAGTGGACGTTAAACTCCTTTTATCTCTCTCTCTATTTTGTTTTGCGATATCAATAAAAAAATTCGCAATAAATTGCAATATTCTACTGCTTTAAGACAAAAGGCTCAATAAGAGGTGGCAAACCCTTCAAACAGATTTCTATGAGAAGCATGTAAATCATTGTAAGGTCATTGTAAATAAAATTTACATATTGAAATGTATTGAATTATTGAAATTATTGTCCAGCCCTACTTGTACCCTAGTTTTATATATGCTTTGAGAAACTCATGGACCATGGTTATTATTCTCATGAAACAGATGGATAACCACAGGAAAATAAATATATGGTGGAATTCGTGTTGCATTCAAATTGATTAAATGAAATTAATTTATTTTAAATACAGGATGGGAGCAGGGTATTTTAGGCATGTGTGTTGGGTATGTATTACTTTTATTAATCATTCATTCTTTTATAGAGAATTTATTTCAAGGAGTTAACCGTTTTTATTATTGTCGCAAGACTGTACATGAAATATTAGCAAAAGTGAAGATGTAGTTTATGTTTTTAAAATGAAAATACGTTGAGAAAGCGTACACAATATAGGTCTTGAGTAGCAGAGATTATAGCAATACAGTACTAAATATTTGAGAATTAATATGAATTTAATTTTCATTTCAGTGAAAAGCGTCTTTTAACTATTCCATCCCAACTAGCCTATGGTAAAAAAGGTAGTCCACCACAAATTCCTCGTAAGTTGCAAAATATAAGTTTTAATGAATTTGATTGATAATTTTGTAGCAGAAGGTATGTGATTCCTGCTGAATATTTCAACACAACAAAGGAATAGTTACACACAACATGATAATGTAAGGTGGCAGACTGTAATGTGACCATTTTGACCCTCCTGTAGACCCACTTATAAATCTTTTTAATAAAGAATCAATGAAATGGGGTTTAACGTCCTACTCTTCTGCACCTAACCTGGGCTAATTGAAGACTAGCATACGCCATACAGTGTGCTATGAGGGAAAGTTTTGGCCGGGCAGCGGCGCTTAGGCCTGGTCAAGTAGTGAGGAGGCATGAAGAGATGAGATTGACACTAGTGGAAGAAATGTCTGAGCCATCTGTCTACAGTTTTAAAAATGTTCTGAGTGCCATTTTTCTTAAAAAACTCCACCTCAAAACCCCAAATAATCCTCTCCTAGTCTCAAATGTTTTATTTTATGAAATATTATTTTTCAGCGGATTCAACACTGATTTTTGAAACAGAACTCATGTCATTAAAGCATAAAGGTGTTGAAGATACATTGTTTAAAACATTACGCTTTCTGTCCATACCTGCCCTCGTTTTATATGTCATCTATTATTTGTATAATAAATATAACGCTGAAACTAAGACATCAAGTTCAGCTTCTAAAAAAAATAAAAAACGAAAATAAAATATTAATAGATAAATATGGTGTTTTTTTCATTTGTTATTACTAATAGTAAGTGCAGGAGGAATGCACTACATGCAAACATAACTCATCAGACAAACCTGTGGACAACACACAAAATATAATCTAAAGCGAGTCTTACAAAAGTTTGTTGTAGTTTGTGTGTGTTGTCCACAGGTTTGTCTTATTATGAGTTTTGCTTGCATGTAGTGCAATTCTCCTGCACTTACTATTAGTACAAATTAGTAACAATATAAAGCCTCTTATCTATGTATGTAATTATTGTCAGGGGGATCACGTGGCTAAATGGGTAAGGTGCTAGGTCGAGTGTTCGTTCCCTGCATTGGCCGAGAAAGTTCATCTCGATTTTAGGGCCTGGTTTTCCCTTGTCAGTGATGCAGACGGAGGGCCTGTTAAGTACAGCTGCCTAGTCGTTTGGATGGGATTAAAAACCGAGGTCCTGTGTACACATTGGCGTCCACGTAAAAGGCCCCTTGGCAGTTGGAATTAAGTTGCTGCATGGGAAAAATTTCCCTCATAGCACACTGTATGGCGTATGCCGTCATCAATTAGCCCAGGTTAGGTGCAGAAGCATAGGACGTTAAATCCCATTTCATTCATTCATTCATTCATTATTGTCATGAATTCAGTGTTAGACTTGAATGTGATGACTCAACACCGGCTCGGAACTAACTCTACTCAAAATTCAACCAAAAACCTGAGAAACCCCCCAATGAGCCCTTATTGATTGTCAACAGCGATACACCTTTTTCCTTTCGCTCACCTGCTTTGAGTTGTCAAATAAAAATTCTGACAGATGGCCAATACCAGACTTAATCAATATAATGCCTTTTTGGGGTATTAAACTTGAAAATGGGTGATGCAATTCATTGCTAGTTTAAATTTATTTCAATTTAGAACATGCCATGGAAAAAAGAAACAAAACATGTATATCATTTACAGCACACACATTTTTTCATCCAACTTCCAAGCGAGCAGCTTACTGAGTTGAATTATTGGAGCTATATAAATCAATTATTATTATTATTAAATTGCATAAATATTCAGTTTTGAACCAGATGTAGTCCCGAAATTACATAGTTTGTGTCTAGTGGAAGTTTATCCCATTTCTCAATCTTTAATAATACAAGTCAAAATACAACTGGGCAGGACAATAAAGATTTTATCAATTTTGGTTATTTGATTAAACTTTTAAGCATTTATTCTGAAATAATCATTAAATTTTGACTTTACATGTGTATTTATGACCTAGATTTATTAAAAGTTCAACAGTCCTGGTACGCGCATATCAACTACTGAATGATGGATTATCTAAAACTAAAATGTTAAAGTATAAGTGATTGGCATTAAAGCTGAACTCCAATTGCAAAACTTCAGAAATAATTAAATAAAAAAAAATAACCGCCATACTTCTTTTTGTTCGATAGAACAAGTATGGCGATTGTACGACGCATTATGAAAACAGAGATAGGCCACGCCCACATTTAGTGTATACTTTGTCAACCACAGGGGCCTCGGAGCCAGGGGGGCTTTAGCCCCGGCGTTAATTTTTAATAGTGAAAATAAAATGTCGCCAAAAGCGAAAAAAAGCGAAAAAAGGTTAGGGGGGGGGGTATGGTCAGTAGCCCCCCCCCCCCCGAAATCGGGCCCGCTCCTGGGCCCCTGGTCAACCACACTATCAACATCCGGCTAGAAATATTTCAACCTCCCGACTGATTGAGAGTTTTTCACTATCGGTTTACTGAAAATACTATTGCTACACAATTATTATCTCTGAACAGGTACATATCATTTTACTAATTAGACGAAATAAGTAAACCCCTGTGTACTTTTGCTCTACAATCGCCATACTTGTTCTATCAAACTAAAACAAGTATGGCGGTTATTTTTTTTGATTTAATTATTTCTGAAGTTTTGTAATCGGAGTTCAGCTTTAAGTATAATAATCACCATCAGACCAATTGAATTACATTATTAAACTGAGGCATAAACCAACTCTGCTGCAAATATAGCCCTCTTATTAAAGCAGATACCAGTATATATGGATTTTCAACTAAAACTGGATGACCAAGTCATTTGTCTTGATCAATATGACACCAGGTGTTATTGATTCTATGTATTGTTTCTGCAATCTGTCGGCATCTGTAAATGTTACTTTTCCAGTGAAAATGCAAATGAAATGCGGTTAACATCCTACTTTTATGCTCCAACTAATAAAGAAGGGCATACCCTATGCAATATATGCGATATTTTACCCAGACAGTGGCATCTCTGCCTATTATTCAATGAATTCAATCTGCCAAGGGTCTGTTTGTGCACACCTGTTTTCTGAAAATAACAAATAAATAAAAAAATAACTTGCATTTTGCCATTACCTTCAGTTAAGTCATCAGGGTGAACTTAATGTTTCAACAAAATAGATAACAAAAAATTACAAACAAGATGATTTTATTGATAATAGTCATGTGTTTCCTAGTGTGTCATGAAATGTAAATGTGTGCATTCAATTTTCTTCAGGTAGAGTTTGTTATAATAGCATTAGAAAAGTCAATATGTTCTTTTATGACAGAATTCACTGGACAACAAAGTCTTATAACGACATGTGGCATACCAAGTTGTGACTGCATATAGTCTTATGATAATCTTTCCTCATGTTTTGCCCTTTAAGATAGTTAGAAATTATTTGTTTTAATTGTTGATTTCCTTTAACGTGCATGAGTGGATATTTTATTGGTAGAAGATGGCTACAGCAGGATGGATAATATGCATGCTTTTGGCATTAATGAGTATGGGTTTGGTTTTATGTAGTGAAAAACGTAATTTAAAAGTTAAAGTTTTGGTAAGTGCATATATTTTTGACCATTTCATAGGAAGAAATGTTGCAGTCTTGGTAAAATTCTCCGCCTTGCCTTGCAAATGTATCCAAGAAAATAAAAGCTATCATTGTATTATAAAGATTTATAAAGTTAAAACAATTATTTGTATCTTTGATTCTTATTTCTGATATTTTAGAGAGCATCAGAAGATTGTAAAACTAAAGTTGCAACAGGTGATCGAGTGGTTGTACATTATACAGTGAGTATGCTATGTTTAATCTGTATTACATTTCACAAGGTGATACATAATATGAGGGTCGCAAAGTGTTTTTTGGAATTGTTAAAAGAATATCCGATCACCCACATATATTATCTAAAATTTCCAAAATATATACTATTTTATTGTAAAGAATTTGTTGGCCTCCACAAATAACTGCTTCTACCGTACTTGTTTAAGTAAGTGATTATTAGAGGAATGCTTTTACTGAGTGTAGGGGCGTGCGCTCTTGTATCATAAAGTCTGTCATTGAGTCAACTGGCATGGTTTCGAATCCCCGGTTGTACGTGGCAACGAGTAGGGTCGCCTGTCCAACCTCGTGGGTTTTCTCCGGGTCCTCCGGTTTTCTCCCACTGCTGAAGATCTCTACGCACATGCGAATTATTGAAATAAAATTAAACCATATGTTATTCCCGAAATGACCTAGTTTGTGTCAAGTGGATGTTAAACCCCATTTCTCTCTCTCTTTACTGAGTGTAATGATGGCATTGTTAGCTTACGATGACATCAAAACCTTGACTAATTCAGATAATGAGCATTTTCGACTTACTCTATGTAGAGACTTTAACTGTCCCCTGCCTTTCAAAGAAAACTGGGTACTATTAAAATTTGTCGTCTGTCCATCTGTCCGTCACACTCTTTTGGACCCAATAACAGTCCTAGAATGTTACAACTTGGTGTAGGTATTTGTTAGGTTACTGCCTTGCCTAAGCAGAGATGAGCAATTTGGTTATTTGATGCTATGGGACACACAATCTGATTAAAACACAAATCCTATTCCGTTTAGTTTTTTTGGTTCAAAATTTGGTCAGATCTTGATGAATTGTAAGCCATCTAAAGTATTAATCAAAATATAGATCTGTATTTTAATCAGATTGTGGGACACTATAACTTTGGGTCTAATTAAGTGAGAGGGATGAAACTTATATACAGTGTAGTTTCATTATATCAATACTTTGACTAAGTTTGATAATGAGCATTTTCTGCTCAGGGTAAGCAGAGCAATAAATGTAATCAATTTGATTGCTCGAGATCAATAACTTCGATTCTAATTGAGTGAGAGTGGTGAAACTTTGTGTATAGTTAATAGTTTCATTACATCAATACCTTGATTATGTTCGATGATGAGCATTTTCTACTTAGGCCAAGTAGAGACATCAGTCAGATTGGTTGAGACTTTGGAACACAATAACTCTCCTAATTTAGGTAGAATGTTCAAACTTGGTGTATAGTATTTATCTATTATATCAATGCCTTGACGAAGTTCAATTATGAGAATTTTCTGCTTAGGCTAAGTAGTAATAAGCAGTTTGATTGGTCAAACTCAAGACTGTGCAACATAACAAGTTTTAATTGAGGTAGAATGTTTAAACTTAATGTAGATGTTCATTAGGTGAATGTTCAATGATTAACATTTCAAGTTAAAGATAAGCAGATCGAGCTAAGCAATTTTATTGATCGATGTTTTGGACATAGCTTGACTGAGTTCAATCGTGTACATTTTCTGCTTAGACTAAGTATAGATGGCAAGATACTTTAAAAAAGATAAATGTGCAATTAATTTATATGTATCATCTACTATTTTGGGATTGCGGTGATTGACATCAGCCTACTGTTGGCTTAATAATAATAATAATAATTTATTTATAATGCGCCTATTACCAATATAAAATATTGCTCAATGGCGCGGTTAACATCACACATAGAAAATAAAATTAAATTAAATGGATGATAAATGAATTAAAATGGCATATAAAGATTATAATAAAATATGACATGTGTAATAAACAAATTAAATAAGCTATAGGTAATAAAGCATAACATAGAACAGCGCCTAAAAACAGTATACATGTTCAATGAAATCTGATATGTGCATTAAAAGCCATAGTAGTCAAAAAAAAAGGTGTGTTTTTAAATTACGTTTAAAACTTTCAATGCTATCAGATAGTTTAATATTAAAAGGTAAGGTATTCCACAGAATAGATAGAGGCGTAGGAAAAAGAGCGTTTAACATAAGATGTGGAAGGATAAAAAGGTGTAAGCAGGCTGCTATTTTGAGATAGGAGTGTACAGGATGGAATATATATGGGGATAATGAATTTAAGGTAACCTGGCGAATTATCTGAATGTAATGTAGAGTAAATAAGTGTAAGTATTTTGAAACTGATACGGTGTGATATAGGAAGCCAGTGTAGATCATGTAAAACAGTGGTAATGTGATCGGTAATGATTCATGCTGCTTTATTCTGAATTTTCTGGAGGAGAGACAACTTATTTGCAGGAAGATTACATAGCAGGGAATTACAGTAGTCCAAACGAGAGTATTCACAAGCATTTTACAAGTTTCATTATCAATGAAGTTTCTTATCCGACTAATTTTATACAATTGAAAATTTGTTGATTTACAGATAGAATATATGGTTACCAATGTTAATTTAACAATCAAAATAAACACCTAAATTTCTAACATTCTTAGCAGGAGAAACTTCATAACTACCAACTTGTATTTTATCGATGGACAATTTTTCTAGTTTTTGATCTGATCCAATAATAGGCACTTCAGTTTTATCGTCATTTAGTTTCAGCAAATTGTTAGTCATCCATTCTTTTATTGATAAGATGCAGTTTTCAAGGTTGGAAATATCACTTGACTGAGAGTCTGGTTTAATAGCTAAATATAGTTGTGTATCATCGGCTTTAACAGTGATAGTCCAGGTTTTGATTTTTAATAATATTACCCAACGGTGTAGTGTAGGCTGTAAACAGAAGTGGACCTAATACTGATCCTTGTGGTATTGCAAACTGTAGATTAACTGGATTTGATTTAGCTTGGTTAATAACAACTTGCTGTTGTCTAAGTATGACGCGAACTAACTTAGTGTACATCCTTGAATTTGAAATCGCTTTTCAAGTCTTTTCAGTGGTACATTCTGTGCGTTGGTTTGTCGAGATTTTGTAATGTAATAACTCACCTTCTAAATGAGGTAACCTCATGGATTTGCTGCAAGTCCTCAGTCCTGACTACACCAAAACTTGACAAAGTTCGATCATAAGCATTTTCTGCTTAAGCTAAATATAGATAAGCAGCTTATTGGGGGAACATCTGTGTATATATAATGACCTCTCAGAAGAAATATCTGGCTAGTATAAAAAATTGTTCTGCTTTATTTGTCTAAGAATAAGAATTATTAGAAACCAATGTAAATTTTATATGACCGTAACGGAAATTATAATTGATTTATTTATATTATGTTTAGATGAATATGTTTTAAAGCCTATTTTTGATTCTATATTTAACCTTCATTCTGGTATGTTTAAAACCAATGTTGGAACATTGCGGTTATACACAACACCCATCACTAATTCAGACTTACATTTTTCAGTGTAGATTGATAGATGGAACAGTCGTAAAAAACACCTATGACAAGCAACCAGATATATTTAAGATTGGTGCTGGCGAAGTTATTTTAGGTAAGTCAGGCTTATCAGAAAAAAAATAATCATAAGTTGATTATTGATAACTTGTGTTTTCCATTTTTTTGCTTCACTTCCTGTTTCTTCAAATCTTTGCTAGGCGTCTATCGTAATGTTGATTTCTGTAAAATTATATTTGGAATGTGTTTAACCAGTTCTATCACATGTGTGATAATGGCTGACACCTACATTTTCTTTAAGGCTTAAGATGCATCGTTTGCATTTTCTCTAAAATATTACATACATGTAGCTCATGGATTAATCTAAGTAAAATATGTACTAAGATTGATTATTTACATTTAACCCTGCAAAATTTAGACCACCAACAAACACCTTAAATAGGGTTCTTTAAACCACCGAAAACCACCCTCTTTAGATTGTTGTAAGTGTGCTTATGTCGACCAAATCCCTGTCTTCATTAGCCAAGTCAGAACAGAACAGTATGATGTTAAAGTTAAACCCCATTACATTTCATTTCATTTCATGTTGACCAAATCAGCAGCTGAGAGCAACTGAATTTGCAGTGCTCAAGTAGACACAGAAGGGATAGCAATTACACTTCACATGTGACTGTTTATTAATTTATAACATGATCAACAAATTAGCAAAAGCATATTTACACAATCACATAACATATTATAATATATTTTTCATAATTATTTGATGTTTTGGGGATTACCGGTAATTTTTTTTTCAGGTCTTGAGTATGGAATGGTTTCTATGTGTATTGGGTAAGTCAGAAAGTATTGTAATTTTCATATGCCTACGTTTGAAGTTTAATTTTATACACCCACATTGAAATGTAGGTGTATATTGTCTCCGCCCTTGTCTGTCAGACGCTCTTGAGGTTAAAGTTAATATCCAATTGACTTTAAATTTATACACAGTGTTTAAGATCATGAGACAAAGAAGCCTTTTGATTTGCAGTGATTTCCACTAATTAATGTCAGAGTTATGGCCCTTGTTCACTTCAAAAAATCGTGTGTACGCTATAGAATCTAAAGTTTACATCCCATTCACTTTAAATTTATAAACAGTGTTTAAGGTCATGAGCCGAAGAAGCCTATTGATTTGCAGCGATTTCCGATATTTATTGCCAGAGTTATGGCCCTTGATCTCGTCAAAAAATCATGTGGACTCTGTATATAGAAGCTAAAGTTTACATACTATTTACTTTAAATTTATGCACAGTGTGAATGCTCTAGAGGGCAAAGTTAATATCCGATTGCCATGGACAGCTTGTCTGCTCTTGTGCATATAAAGGGACCTAACTAATTTATTTAAAAACATCTCCTAAGCAGCTAGAAGTATTACTCTGTGATTGTACTGAAACTACTTTCTGCATTTGGACTCTTATATTTGGATACAGGGAAAGTGAGGATCGAACATGCAACTGTGTGGTTGATCTCTAACTGCTGCCGTGTTCTTCCAATTGTTTTTCGCCATAATTGTTATGTATTTTCAGTTTAATGTCAGCAAATTTAACGGACATTTTTATACGCCCACATTTTCATGTGGACGTTTTATGTCGTCGCCCCTGTCCATCCATCCACAATTGTTTGTGGACTCTCCTACAGGTCACAATTCTTACCTGATTTTGACAAAACTTGAAATATAGGTTTATCCCCAAAAGATCTCGGCTGCTTTTCATATTGGCATGTATCGGATCAAAACTTCATGGATTATGGCCCCTGATTGTACGAAAAATCACGTTTTTAGCTTGTGGACCCTATTGGATGAAAATTGACATGCATGTTTATAACCCAAAGATCTTGGTTCCATTCGATATTTGCGCCTATCGGAGCGTAATTTCCTGAATTATGGCCCCTGATTGTCTGAAAGATCACCTTATTTAGCTAGTGGTCCCTCTTGAGGTGACAATTTACCCGATTTAAAAAAAAACGTTTGATTATATCACCTTTACACCTTAAGGAAGGTTGTGTTCGAATATTGGGAAAATTGGACCAAAATGGCCGCCGTTTGTACGCAAATACTGTTAAAAAATGGTATATCAAGGTTGTGGACCCTGTAGAGGTCACAACTTTAATTCGATTTTAATGAAACTTGAAATGCATAGTTATAACCCAAAGATCTTGGTTCCTTTCAATATTTGCGCATATCGGATCGTAACTTCCTGAATTATGGCCCCTGATTATACGCAAATCGTTTTTAGCTTGTGGACCCTATTGGATGAAAATTGACATGCATGTTTATAACCCAAAGATCTTGGTTCCATTCGATATTTGCGCCTATCGGAGCGTAATTTCCTGAATTATGGCCCCTGATTGTCTGAAAGATCACCTTATTTAGCTAGTGGTCCCTCTTGAGGTGACAATTTACCCGATTTAAAAAAAAACGTTTGATTATATCACCTTTACACCCTAAGGAAGGTTGTGTTCGAATATTGGGAAAATTGGACCAAAATGGCCGCCGTTTGTACGCAAATACTGTTAAAAAATGGTATATCAAGGTTGTGGACCCTGTAGAGGTCACAACTTTAATTCGATTTTAATGAAACTTGAAATGCATAGTTATAACCCAAAGATCTTGGTTCCTTTCAATATTTGCGCATATCGGATCGTAACTTCCTGAATTATGGCCCCTGATTATACGCAAATCGCCTTTGTTTAGCTTGTGGTCCCTCTGGAGGTCACAATTATTATCCCATTTAAAAAATCGTTTTATTATATCACCGTTACACCCGAAGGAAGGTTGAATTTAAATTTTGGGAAAATCGGACCAAAATTGCCATACAAAATGGCTGTCGTTTGTAAGCGAATACTGTTAAAAAATGGTATTTCAAGGTTGTGGACCCTGTAGAGGTCACAATTTTGATTCGATTTTAATGAAACTTGAAATGCATGGTTATAACCCGAAGATCTTGGTTCCTTTCGATATTTGCGCATATCAAATCGTAACTTCCTGAATTATGGCCCCTGATTATACACAAAATCGCCTTTGTTTAGCTTGTGGTCCCTCTGGAGGTCACAATTATTATCCGATTTAAAAATCGTTTGATTATATCACCTTTACACCCTAATGAAGGTTAAGTTCAAATTTCAGGAAAACTGAACAAAATTGCCAAACAAAATGACCGCCGTTTGAACGCGAATTTCCTGTAAAAAATGGTATATCATGGTTGTGGACCCTGTATAGATCACAATTTTGATTCAATTTTGATGAAACTTAAATCGCATGGTTATAACCCAAAGATCTTGGTTTCTTTCCTTATTTGTATATATCGGATTATAACTTCCTAAATTATGGCCTCTGATTGTCTGAAAAATCCCCTATGGTCCCTCTAGAGGTCACGATTATTATCCGATTTAAAAAAAAACGTTTGACTCTATCACCGTTACACCCTACGGAACGTTGAGTTTGAATTTCTAGAAAATCAGACCATAATTGCCAGACAAAATGGTCGCTGTTTGTACGCGAATAGTGTAAAAATGTGGTATATCAAAGTTGTGGACCCTGTCGAGGTCACAATTTTAATTCGATTTTGATGAAACTTAAAATGCATGTTTATAACCTAAAGATCTTGATTCTTTTCAATATTTGCGCATAACAAATTGTAACTTAATGAATTATGGCCTTTGATCACTTTCGGTATTGCTTGTTCTCTATCCATCTCTCGAAAATGTGGGCATATCCTGCCTGGCAGAGCAGGCTTACTATCTTTTACATTTATTGACATCAAAAATTCAGAACCACATAAAATATTTCAATGAAATGCAGTAGGAATATTGCTTGGATGAGATTTCTATAGATTTGGTCAAAGATAGTTGCTAATTTAGGAAAAAGTTATGATAATTTGCCTTCCACAGAAGATATGTGATGTTGGTTTATTTCTATTGACATTTTTCAGGGAGAAGAGATTTATAGAAGTTCCATCTGATCTGGCTTTTGGGAAAGAAGGCAAGCCACCTCAAATACCATGTATGTATTAATTACTGGGCTACCTAATGTTTTTTTCCAATTAAAATATGAACAAAATGTTTCATTATTTTCTTCACTAATTTTTATATTCTAACAAAAAATAGATAAGGATGACCTAGTCCGCAGAAATGATTATGACCCAATCAACAAACCATTACCTAATCATTAAATTGAAGTGATCTGCCATAATTAGCACTACAGCACTTGTACGGGGGTCATGGCTCAATTTAAAGGCGCTGACTCGCTAAGCTCCTAAAATTTTCAGGCTTGGTTTCTCCTTGTCTGTCGGACATCACCAAACCTCTTCAGGTCACTGTGTGGAAGAGCTAAATTATTGAAACTATTTTGGAACTCGACTATCTCATAACAAATTATCATTTGATATATATATAATCTTTTTTTTCCTTTTTTTTTTTAGCTAACTCCACCCTTTTATTTGAAGTTGAATTATTAGAAGTAAAAAGATCATTTTTAGAATACATTTTAGACAGAAAACTGTGGTTTATTATCTATACTGTAGCTGGAGTTTTTCTTATTCTGTTAGTTGTATTTAAATGTCTACCAAATTTACCATCACAGAAGAAAAAAATTGCCAAAAATAAGAAAAAAAATTAATGTCTTAACCAAAAATTAATTGACTTTACTGTATTGAAATGGAACTTACCCTGTTCGACCCACTCATAATTGACACTAAAACTGCAAGTTACATTTACTACTGTCTGAGCCATCAGATTTGTAAATCGTAAATTAGTCCAAAACTGAACAACAAACAATTATTAAACCATTACCCCCACCCCCCCCACCCCAACATTGTATTTTCTCGGATTAGTTAAAATTATTTTCACAATTACCTCCCTTGTGTTTTTTGTTGAGTTGGACATCACCAACAATCATTCTAAAAAATTGCAGATATTCAGCCCCCCCAATTCACACCACATCCCAATTTTTCTGACTCGACAAACTTTGTACCATGACCATACTTAAAATTAATTTCACAATTACCTCCCTTGTGTCTTTTCTTAAGCATCACAAACTAACATTCTAAGAAATGCAACTTTTCAGCCATCCCCATCACCCCCCACAAGCCACATCCCAACTTTCTTGACCCAACAATCCAGTAACCAAGTAAAAGAATGTCTATTTAACCATTGAAGTTTGTATTTAAGCCTGTTATTTGTATTATTTTTGTCCCCCATACTTTTTTGTGAATAAATTAATAAGTATATATATTTATGTTGTTTGTTGATATATTTTTTTAAGAGCTGTTTATAATTACAAATTTATCAAGGTGTCACCCAATCTGTGTCTGACTAAGAATTACCATACTCATTCAACATTACTCCCTTTACAGGCCCGGATCCAGGATTTTTTCTACGTAGTTTCAATTCCCCAGTTGTACGTCACAAGGAGTAGGGTCGCCTGTCAATCCTTGTGAGTGTTCTCCGTGTCCTCCAGTTTCCTACCTGCGCTAAAAAAAACTACACTCAAGCGAATTATTGAAATAAAATGTGTTAGTCCGATGCGGTTAAACCTGATAATTTAATATTGGGGATCATGAAGTTATTTCAGGTAAGAAAGAAGGCAGTCAGTTTATTATTTAAAAAAAAAAAAATTTGTTGACCCGTTTTGGCTAATTAATTCTATTTCGTCTTATTTCTATTATTAAGATGAAAAACACTTTACATAAACATTGAGCAAATTTAGAATTTTGACACTTCTACCTAGCAACCATCATTAGATAGTCGTTTGGGATCGCCACTATGTGCTCAATTTGCTGATGAAGCACCTGATGTGGAACATTAGGTTGATATGAACGACTTGCTCTTTGTCTGGTTGAATGGTTGGGCGAAGTGATAAAATTGGTATCTTGAAAGCAACATTGAATGTGATGTTTCGTATGAAAGCTTTTTTTGTTGTGTATCCTGCAGATCGTTTTTTCAAAAATCTAACCATAGGAACTTCCTGAAACTTTGGGTGGTGAATTTTTTTGATATATTTCAAAACGTTTTACAATACGAAATCAATGATCAAATAACACATTTTTATGGAATAACAATTACAATCAAATTGCTTATCTCTGCTTACCCTAATAAACACCTACATCAAGTTTGAACGTTCCACCTCAATTAGAAAGAGAGTTCTTGTGCCCCCAAAAAGTGTGACGACGGACGGACAGACAGACTGACAGACAGACAGACGGAAGAACCCATTTTAACGCATCAAGCAATAAAATTGCTCATCTCTGCTTACCGAAGCAGAAAATGTTCATCTTCAAACTTCATCAAGGCACTGAACTAATAAACACTTATACTTAGTTTGTATGGAGGGGGATCCTCGCCAAAACTCTCAATTTGTGAAAATACATTTGTCAATTTGTGAAAGTACATTTGTTAATTTGTCAAAATACAAAGTACATTTGTCGATTTGTGAAAGTACATTTGTCGATTCGTGAAAGTACATTTGTTAATTTGTCAAAATGCAAAATACATTTGTCGAACCTACAAAGTACAAATTTTGAAATAACACAGCTTAACTTTATAGTTTCAAGATATGTAATTTCAACATTTGTATTTTTAAGAGATGTAATTTCAACATTTGCAGTTTCACCATTTGTTGTTTCAACAATTGTATTAACTACACTTGCATTAACGAGCCTTGCATTAGCAAGCCATGCATTAGCGAACTATGACCATATTTGGGTTATTGTATGGTATGGAAGCCTATTGCGGCCATTTCAGAATCTCGACAATTAAATAGTCCAAAATAATTTTAATCTCTTCTGGCAAAGATAGTATTGTATTCTGTAATCGATTTTAAGTCTTCAATCAAATCTGTCTTTGCTCTCCAACTTCAACAACGTTCATCGGATATTTTGATGCGTGGTCTTGTCAGTACTTTCGTTTGGGGAGTCTGACAAGGGACAACGTACAGTCGATCAAATGGGATTAAAAATAACGATGTCAACTGCTTGTCAGTTGTATAGGGCGGAAGGCCTGGCAAGGGACAATGCATAGCCGTTCGAATGTTATAGGTAAAAAAAACTAGGTTCCTCGTCCGGAATCGAAATGAAGTGGAGGCTACGGTGGCTCAGTGAGTAGGACGTTTGCTCTCTAGCGTCATCGAACTGCATCGGAATTTATCTTGAGATATCTTCCCTTTTCCGTTGTGTGGATGGAGGACGGAGGATCTGGCAACGGATAACGTGTAGTCGTGCGGATGGGACAAATAACGGGGCCCAGTGTAAACATTGGTTTCGATTCGCCGCTTAAATGTGACAATGATTAGGGTCGTCTGTTCAACTGAGGGGTGAACCTCTCTCTCTCTCTCTCTCTTTCTTTCTCTTTTTCGCACACATTGACGTCCACGTACATGAACCCTGTACAAGAACCCTTTACCGTGGGAATTCGAAATAAGAGTAGGCCCTCGTAGCACACTGCATGACGTACATTATTAGCTTTCGTTAGCTCAGTTGGAGAAGAATGGTTAACGCGTTTGCAATTGATCATAAGGACTACCATTGAATCAACTGGCGCGGTATCGATTCGCCGCTTGTAGGTGACAAGGTGTAGACCGACTGTCAATTCCGTGGGTTTTCTCTTGGTCCTTCAGTTTCCTCCTACTGTTAAAGACTCTTTACCTTTAGGTGTGTTTCTGTATGTAGCCTGTGTATGTATGTATGTTTGCCCATCACGCTGATATCTATAACGGAAGTTGCTGAAATTCAATAGGAGTCTTTGTTTTACTAATTTAAATGATGCATATACATTTCATACCAGAGAGAGAGAGAGAAAGAGAGGGAGAGAAAGAGAGATAAATTAGGTTTAACCTCCACTCAACACAACTAGGTCATTTCGGGACTAACATGGTTTCATTTTATTTCAATAATTCGCTTGCGCGTAGGGGTCTTTAGCAGTGGGAGGAAACCTGAATGTCCGTAGGAAACCCACGAGGATGAGAAGGCTCCCCTATTTCCATGTCACATACGCTCACACTAGGGCTCGATACCACTGCCGCAACCAGGGGTGACCGGTCAGCTAGAGGTTGAAGCGCGGCACTCTAGACCACTAGGTCATCCCAACCCCCCACATTTCATACGGAGCGTCCACAAGATGCAACAACGTGAAACAATGGCCATAACTCCAGAAGAAATTAACGGAAGTTATTGAAATTAAAAAGGCTTCTTCATCTCACTAATATAAGCATCATATTTCAATTTAAAAAACAATCAAATGATAAATGTAGTCTGTAGAGTGTTCACAAGAAATTGCGGATGACGGGTGGACTGATTGACAGACGGGCGGAAGGACGGGGTCGAGGGCAATATACGACCACATTCCCATGTTGGCGTATACAAAACACGACCACGTGAATGTATGCCCGCGGCGAGAAGTCGACATTCTGAAATGGCCGCAATAGGCTTCCATACCATACATCCACCCAAATATGGTCATAGTTCGCTAATGCATGGCTTGCTAATGCAAGGCTCGTTAATGCAAGTGTCGTTAATACAACTGTTGAAACTACAAATGTTGAAACTGCAAATGTTGAAATTACATCTCTTGAAACTATAATGTACTTTCACAAATCGACAAATGTACTTTGTATTTTGACAAATTAACAAATGTACTTTCACAAATCGACAAATGTATTTTCACAAATTGAGAGTTTTGGCGAGGATCCCCCTCCCTAAGTTTGAACATTCTAGGTAAATTAGAAGGAGCGTTATTGTGTTCCTACGTCTCGGCCAATCAAATTGCTTATCGCTCTGCTTACCCTGAGCAGAAAATCCTCATTATCGAAGGTAGTCAAGGTATTGATGTAATGAAACTATACACCAAAGTTTCATTACTCTCGATTATTTTTTGTGAATGCAGCTGCAACAGTGTGATCGGATGGTTCGAATTCAGATTGACATCGAGTGGGATTTCGGTTACAAAACTATTGATAGCTTTAGAGTTGCTTAACTCACGGGCTAGAGAAGCAGAAAGATAGTAAGCTGGCACTGCCAGGCAGGATACGCCCACATTTTCGAGAGATGGATAGAGAACAAGCAAAACCGATAGTGATTTTTCCTACAATCAAAGGCTATAATTCATTAAATTACAATTTGATATGTGCAAGGAACCAAGATCTTTGGGTTATAACCATGCATTTCAAGTTTCATCAAAATTAAATCAAAATTGTGACCTATACTGGGTCCACAACCTTGTTATACCATTTTTTTTAACAGTATTCGCATACACACGGCGGCCATTTTGTATGGCAATTTTGTTCCGAAATTCGAACTCAGCCTTCCTTAGGGTGTAACAGTGATATAATCAAACGATTTTTTAAATTGGATAATTATTGTAACCTCCAGAGGGACCACAAGCTAAACAAAGACGATTTTGCGTATAATCAGGGGCAATAATCCAGGAAGTTACGATCTGATATGCGCAAATATCGAAAGGAACCAAGATCTTTTTGTTATAACCATGCATTTCAAGTTTCATCAAAATCGAATCAAAATTGTGACCTCTACAGGGTCCACAACCTTGATATACCATTTTTGAACAGTATTCGAAAACGAATGGCGGCCATTTTGTATGGCAATTTTGTTCCAATTTTTCCGAAATTCGAACTCAGCCTTCCTTAGGGTGTAACGGTGATATAATCAAACGATTTTTTAAATTGGATAATTATTGTAACCTCCAGCGGGACCACAAGCTAAACCAAGGCGATTTTGCGTATAATCAGGGGCCATAATTCAGGAAGATACGATCCGATATGCGCAAATATCGAAAGGAACCAAGATCTTTGGGTTATAACCATGCATTTCAAGTTTCATCAAAATCGAATTAAAATTGTGATCTCTACAGGGTCCAAAACCTTGATATACCATTTTTTAACAGTATATGCTTATGAAAGGCGGCCATTTTGTATGGTAATTTTGGTCCGATTTTTCCGAAATTTGAACTCAACCTTCCTAAGGGTGTAACGGTGATATAATCGAACGGTTTTTCAAATCGGATAATAATTGTGACCTCCAGATGTACCACGAGCTAAAATAGGTGATTTTTCGGACTATCAGGGGCCATAATTCAGAAAATTTCGTCCCGATAGGCGCAAATATCGAAAGGAACCAAGATCTTTGGGTGATAAACATGCATGTCAAGTTTCATCAAAATCGGTTCAAAATTGTGACCTCTATAGGGTCCACAAGCTAAAAACGTGATTTTTCGTACAATCAGGGGCCATAATCCATGAACTTTTGATCCGATACATGCCAATATCGAAAGCAGCCGAGATCTTTTGGAGATAAACCTATATTTCAAGTTTCGTCGAAATCCGACAAGAATTGTGACCTGTAGAGAGTCCACAAACAATTGTGGACGGACGTCCGGACGGACATCCGGACGGACATCCGGACGGACGGACGTCCGGACGGACGGACGGACGGACAGGGGCGACGACATAATACGTCCACATGAAAATGTGGGCGTATAAAAATGCATTTGCGGTAGTTAAATTTATTGGTTGTTGGGGGTTCAGGTCAGGCACCAAAGGTAGCCTATATTGGATCACATTGAAGTTGCTGTCCCGTCTCCGAAGACTGTAAATGATTGATTGGTTGATTGAAATTCGAGCTAGTCCGCTTAATTAGGCGTTATTAGACCATTTTGAAGTTGTTGTATTCGGTGGCTGGAATGGCAGGGAAACTCTTTTGCGGCCGGCAAATTTTCCAAAAGTTTCTTTTGTTGTGGTGGGGGGGGGGGGGCGGGCGCTACACGGGAATCCCTGCTCGTCCGCTCTCGCAGAAGACTGGCGTCGCCGTCTGTAACATGAAAACGTTTCGGGCATTTCGGATTCTACTTCCTAACTGTAATCTAGCCCGTACGTGTCCGTTGTATCTATGACAGTTTAGGTAATTAAAAAAAAAAATGTCGGGAAAGAGTTTTTCTTGCATACTTTTTCCTTGCGTATATATACCTTATCAATTCTGTGCTATCAGTTGTGATCAATTGAAACAAGTAGACCAGGGGCCAGTTGCTCAAAGCTCTGTTATCTTTAATGATCCGTTAACTTTAACGGAGGGAAAGATTGTTGCTGGAAATAAAGGCCCCGAACATTCTGTGGTGCAAATTTTTACTACAGATTTATGCTTATATAAAAAATAAAGTATTTTATAGTGTTTTCTATAGTAAATTTAACGGAAAGTTATCAAACAACAAATAACCAAGATATGTCCGTTAAAGTTAACGGGTCGTTAAAGATAACGGAGCTTTGAGCAACTGGCCCCAGAGGGAGAAGTGGGGGCATTGTCACCCGAGGGAGGGCAAAATCTGAGTTAACTTTTCTAGAGGCAATTTTCACCAGGAATCCGAATCTGGTAGGTAATGAGCCAGGTGAGTGGGGGTTTAGGAGATAATCGAGGTCAAAGGTCACGGAAGGTCAAATAACGAAAGAAACGTATATAATTCAAAATCTGTTCAGAATAGGGCTGGAAATCATTGATAACAGCAATGAGACAATTATAATACAGTAATACATGTATAATAATAACAATGAGCTGCGATGACACCTGCATACCCGTGGTATTAAGCTCTATTACTATGATAATGAAGGGGGGGGGGGGGTATTCAATGCCAAAATACAAGTCTTAGTACGAAATTCCAGATATAATGTTGTTACATATTACTGAAAATATGTAATTCTTATGGTGCATTCATATTTACTTACCTTAAAAAGCGATCAAAGTTTGGTGGTATAAACTCTATTACTATGATTATGAAACGGGGGGGGGGGGGTATTCAATGCCAAAATACGGGTCTTAGTAGGCAATTCCAGTTATAATGTTACATATTAGCGAAAAGCTTGTTGATTGCTCTCTGCAGATATGTAAACAATTGTCTGGCACATTGAGATTTACTTACCTTACAAAACGGTCACGTTTGGTTGGTACTAAACTCAATTACTATGATAATGAAGGGGGAGGGGGTATTAATGCCGAAATACGGGTCTCAGTACGAAATTCCAGATATAATGTTACATATCACTGAAAAGCGTTTTGTTTGCTCTCTTCAAATATGTAAATAATTTTCTAGCACATTAAGATTTACTTACCTTAAAAAGCAATCAAAGTTTGGTGGTATTAAACTCTATTACTATGATAATAAAGGGGGGGGGGTATTCAATGCCAAAATACGGGTCTTGGAACGAAATTCCAGATATTATGTTACATATCAGCGAAATGCTTGTTGATTGTTCTCTTCAAATATGTAAATAATTTGCTGGCACATTAAGATGTACTTACCTTACAACACGATCAATGTTGGGTGGTACTAAAATCTATTACTATGATAATGAAGGGGGGGGGGTATTCAATGCCAAAATACGAGTCTTAGTACGAAATTAAAAAGCAATCAAAGTTTAGTGGTATTAAACTCTATTACTATGATAATAAAGGGGGGGGGGGTATTCAATGCCAAAATACGGGTCTTGGAACGAAATTCCAGATATTATGTTACATATCAGCGAAATGCTTGTTGATTGTTCTCTTCAAATATGTAAATAATTTGCTGGCACATTAAGATGTACTTACCTTACAAAACGATCAATGTTGGGTGGTACTAAAATCTATTACTATGATAATGAAGGGGGGGGGGGTATTCAATGCCAAAATACGGGTCTTAGTACGAAATTACAGAGATATTGTTACATATCACAGAAAAGCTTGTTGGTTGTTCTCTTCAAATATGTAAATAATTTTATGGCACATTCATATTTACTTACCTTAAAAAGCGATCAAAGTTTGGTGGTATTAAGCTATATTACTATGATAATGAAGGGGGAGGGGTATTCAATGCCAAAATACGGTTCTTAGTACGAAATTCCAGATATAATGTTACATATCACAGAAAAGCTTGTTTATTACCCTCTTCAACTATGTAAGTAATATCTTGGCACATTTATATTTATTTACCTTAAATAGCGATCAAAGTTGTGTGGTATTAAACTCAATTACTATGATAATGATAATGAAGGGGGGGGGGGTATTCAATGTCAAAATACGGTTCTTAGTATGGTACGAAATTCCAGATATAATGTTATTATTATATTACTGTATTATAATAATTATTGTCTCATTGCTGTCATCAATGATTTTCGGCCCTATTCTGGACAGATTTTGAATTATAATACGTTTCTTTCGTTATTTGGCCTTCCGTGACCTTTGACCTCGATTATCTCGGAAACGCCCCCTTGCCTGGCTTATTTCCTACCAGATTCGGATTCCTGACGAAAAATGCCGCTAGAAAAGTTAACTCAGAATTTGCCCCCACTCGGGTGACAATGCCCCCCTCCTCCCTCTGGTCTAAGCGGTTGCTATGCCAGATACATCCACATTTTGCAAGAAATGCATGAGGAAGAGGTAAAATCGCTCATGATCTTTTGATGCTTAACATATCTGTAAATTAATTAAGTACATGTAATTGTAGCACCCCTGGGGAGCCTACGATATTCATACATATTTCTCATTTTTCGTAAAAAGCAGGGGCTATTATTCGTAACAAAGTCCAACACATACATAATCCTTCAAAATCTTCGACATCGAAAACATACGGTGGCTGATTAAGGACACGCAAAAGAAATTAAATATCACGAGCGCTCGAGATAATAAGTCGAGCGCTCGAGATACTAAGTCGAGCGCTCGAGATAGTTGAGTAGAGCGCTCGAGATAATTAAGTCTCAATCGATGTTTTAAACTGTATAATTTTAACATGTATGATGTTGTGCATTGTTCCATGATAAACTTTCAGAATAAAGATTCATTGTTCGTTTTTACTGCCCATCCAAAGCTGTCGGGACGGAGCGGATACCCCCCCCCCCCTGCTTATCATCACCACTAACTATTTCCCGTTATATTAACCCCCCTAATCAAGTTGGGCGTATATTGTTATTATACGAATCAATAATTGTATATATCGTGGTTACGGAGTTTTGCTAAGAGAGATTGGAATTTCCTCAGGTTTGATCCAAGATTATTTATTTCATAATATGTAGGAACTGATCATTGCCTAATATACCCCATCCCCCTCGCAGTGTTCCGTTTGATTAGAGCTAATCCTACTACTCCCTGCTGGACTGAGTGGGTATTATTGTCACTAATTATGACTGGTCAGTGGTCCTATTACTGACCAACCACTGACTTCGTTACAAAGATATTACCTTTAAAACAGGACGTTTAATTAGGGCAACTGTGTTTACATGACGTTACGTCATGGCTGCACGCTTTTTTAATGCTATATTAACCAGCGCATAGCAGAATATATTACAGCAAAACTAATTGCGTGACAAACGAGGCTATCGGTATGGACGTAAAGTAAACATTACTGTATGGTAACGAACAGACTTTCAACGTTTTTAATACCTTAAATCTTTGTCCAAAATATTACGGAAGACCCAAGATTAAACGACGGACTGTCATGTTACTGTACGTAAGTGGTAGATTTGATTGAACGAGAAGAATAGTAGACACACTTACTTAAAAGTTCAAGAATCCGAAGCCAATCCAGCAATGGCCAGAGAGAGATTTCTCGGGCCGTTGCTTCAGGAATATGAATATACCCTGGCGCAAGTTGTGCGATCGTGTCGGGCTTATACACCTACCCACCCCTCCACCATCGCCCCGCCCCTCTCCACACCTTGCTCTAGCTGGGTAAGCTTATTAAATTCAGAGTCCTTGCAGGGGGAGAAAACCTAATGACATGGGG